>CM061064.1:33429598-33452598 GCA_030762895.1 Sophora flavescens | reverse complement strand
ACTCTCCCAGGTGACACTGAGAACAACCCTAAGAGCCAGTGCAATGCCGTGACCACTAGAAGCGGTAGAGTGCTGGAATCTAACAGGGGCGCACCTAGTTCTCCGGAAGTTGAGGTCTCGAACCATCCACATGTTGAGGAAGAACAACCTGAGAAAGAAGAGGAGTTAGAAAGAGGTAAGGCACCGGAGCAAGGAGGGAGGTTAAAGCTTGTAGATGAAGAGTTCCGTAGAAAGAAGTGGGTAGAGCCCAAGGACCTCCCGTCCTACATGAAGGTACCATATCCGGAAAGATTGAAGAAGCCTCAACAGGATAAACAGTTCAACAGATTCCTTGATGTCTTCCGCAAGCTTCAAATTAACATCCCATTTGCGGAAGCCCTGGAACAAATGCCATCGTATGCCCGGTTTATGAAGGAGCTTCTCACCAAGAAGCGGAGAATTGTGGATGAGGAGACGATTGCTTTGACCGAGGAGTGTAGTGCCATTCTTCATAGAAAACTCCCTCCAAAGTTGAAGGATCCCGGTTCCTTTTCGATACCGTGTACTATTGGGGAGATGAATATAGGGAAGGCATTATGTGATCTAGGGGCAAGCATCAACTTGATGCCCCTCTCCATGATGAAGAAGTTGGGAATTAAGGAAGCCAAGGATACACGGATGTCACTCCAACTGGCCGATCGCTCCATCAAATACCCCTATGGGGTTGTCGAAGACTTGCTAGTGAAGGTGGACAAATTCATATTTCCGGCAGATTTTGTGGTGCTTGATATGGATGAAGACGCCGAGATCCCTCTCATATTGGGGAGGCCTTTCTTGGCCACAGGGCGTGCTTTGATTGATGTGCAACAAGGGAAGCTCACCCTCCGCGTGCAAGATGAGAATGTAGTCTTCAATGTCTTTGAAGCAATGAAGCACCCTGTGGAGAGGTCAGAAGTGTACCGGGTGGATTTTATGGATGGTATTGTCAAGGAAGAGACCACTAGAGGAGCCCATGGTTCTGCACTTGCACAAGTGTTGGTAAAATCACATGGTGATGATAGTGAGGAAGAAGACCCCTTGGGGGATGAGGACTATCTTGAATGTTTGAAACAGATGGAAGCCTTACCAAATCTCCCAAGGGATGAATATGCAAAGGAGAAGCTCAACAAGGAAGGCAATGAGGAAGATGGAAAGACACCGGAGCTGAAGCAACTCCCAAATCACTTGAGGTATGCATTCTTGGGGGAGGAGGGACAACATCCGGTGATCATTAGCAATGCCTTGAAAAGGGATGAAGAGGAGAAGCTGTTGAGAGTTCTTAGGGAACACAAATCCGCCATTGGGTGGAAGATTTCGGACCTAAAAGGTATAAGCCCTTCCCTATGCATGCATAAAATCTTGATGGAGGATGGTTATAAGCGGTGGTTCAACCACAGAGACGGCTAAACCCCATCTTGAAAGAAGTCATGCGTAAAGGAAGTGATTAAGCTTTTAGATGCCGGAATCATCTACCCAATCTCGGATAGCAACTGGGTTAGTCCGATTCATGTGGTCCCAAAGAAGGGTGGAACAACCGTGGTGGTCAATGAAAACAATGAATTGATCCCAACAAGAACCATCACGGGGTGGAGAGTGTGCATCGACTACAGAAGATTAAATGAAGCAACAAGGAAGGATCACTTCCCTCTCCCCTTCATAGATCAAATGCTTGAGAGGTTAGCCGGATATGAGTACTACTGTTTCTTGGATGGTTACTCCGGCTATAACCAGATTGTGGTGGATCCTCAAGACCAAGAGAAGACGGCTTTCACTCTGTCCGTATGGAGTCTTTGCCTACAGGAGGATGCCCTTTGATTGTGCAACGCCCGCTACTTTCCAAAGGTTCATGCTCTCTATTTTCTCGGACATGGTGGAGAGATGCATTGAGGTGTTCATGGATGACTTCTCGGTCTTTGGGACCTCCTATGACAACTGTTTGAAGAACTTGACCTTGGTGCTTAAAAGGTGCCAAGAGACTAACCTTGTGCTCAACTGGGAGAAATGCCACTTCATGGTCAAGGAAGGTATAGTCTTAGGGCACAAAGTCTCCCAACGGGGGATTGAGGTTGATAGGGCGAAGATTGAGTTGATTGAGAAGCTGCCCCCACCAACCAATGTGAAGGGGGTGAGGAGCTTTTTGGGGCATGCCGGGTTCTACCGGAGATTCATCAAAGACTTCTCCAAAATCGCAAGGCCGCTTTGCGACCTTCTTGTGAAGGATGTATCCTTTGATTTTAATGATTCTTGTTTAAATGCCTTCACTGTTTTGAAAAAATATGCTTGTCACCGCACCCATAATCACTGCACCTAATTGGAATTTGCCATTTGAAATCATGTGTGATGCTAGTGATTATGCGGTGGGGGCTGTTTTGGGGCAGAGGGTGGAAAAATTAGCTCATGTCATTTATTATGCAAGTAAAGTTTTGAATGAGGCACAAGCTAATTATTCCACCACTGAAAAAGAACTACTTGTTGTGGTGTTTGCTTTGGATAAGTTTAGATCCTACATCGTGGGGTCTAAGATTGTGGTTTTCACTGATCATGCGGCCATAAAACACTTGATGACAAAACAAGAGGCCAAACCTAGATTAATTTGGTGGATTCTTCTTTTGCAGGAATTTGATCTCGAGATTAAGGACAGGAAGGGATCCGACAATGGGGTGGCGGACCACTTATCTAGGTTGGTCAATCCCGACACCGAGGAGGAATTGTTAGACATCAAGGAAGAGTTTCCTGATGAAAAGATGTTTGCACTTATTGAAAATTCCCCTCCTTGGTTCGCGGATATGGCCAACTTCAAGTCTTCAAATGTGGTTCCGCAAGGTTGGACTAATCAACAGAGAAAGAAGTTCTTCTCGGATGCAAAATATTATGTGTGGGAGGACCCCTATCTCTTCAAGCAGTGCTCGGATGGGATCCTCAGGAGGTGCATTCCCCATGACCAAATCGGAAACGTGTTGTGGCATTGTCATAGCTCGGATTACGGTGGGCATTATGGGGGAAAGAAGACTGCAGAAAAGATCCTTCAAAGTGGTTTCTTTTGGCCGACGCTCTTCAAGGATGCCTACACCTTTGTTGAAAATCGTGATCGTTGCCAAAGGGTTGGCAATATTTCTAAGCGGCATGAACTCCCCTTGAATTGCATGCTCGAAGTAGAGCTCTTTGATGTTTGGGGGATAGATTTCATGGGACCATTCCCACCCTCTTTCTCTTACCAATACATTTTGGTGGCTGTGGACTACGTGTCGAAGTGGGTGGAGGCAATCCCAACAACCACAGATGATGCGCGGGTAGTCATGGATTTCTTGAGGCGCAATATCTTCTCTAGGTTTGGGGTCCCAAGAGTGTTGATCAGTGATGGGGGATCCCACTTCTGTAACAATCAAATGCATAAGCTTCTCGAGAAGTATGGGGTCAAGCACAGAATCTCTACTCCCTATCATCCCCGAACAAATGGGCAAGCAGAGGTATCCAACCGTGAGTTGAAGCGCATTCTCGAGAAAACTGTCAACTCCTCACGGAAGGACTGGTCAAGGAAATTGGATGATGCTCTATGGGCTTATAGGACCGCCTTCAAGACTCCAATTGGAAGGTCTCCCTACAATTTGGTGTTCGGAAAGGCATGCCACCTACCGGTGGAGTTGGAGGAGAAATCTTATTGGGCAATAAGGGAGCTCAACTTTGACTTGACAAAGGCCGGAGAGAAGAGGTTGTTGGACTTGAATGAGTTGTCTGAGATCCGCATGCAAGCTTATGAGAACGCGAGAATCTACAAGGAGCGGACGAAAGCATGGCATGACAAGCACATCTTGCCTAGGAGGTTCGAGCCCGGGTAATTGGTGCTTCTGTATAATTCAAGGTTGAGGCTCTTTCCTGGGAAGCTGAAATCAAGATGGTCGGGACCATACAAGATCCTACAAGTCTTCCCTCATGGGGCAGTGGAATTAGAAGGGGCCTCTGGCAACTTCAAGGTGAACGGGCACAGGTTAAAGCATTATCATGGGGAGTCAATCCCAACTGGAAAGCAAGTGTTTCTTCTGGATTAACCCTTAGGGGTGACTTGAGTCAGGCTCGGGACGTTAAACAAGCGCTACTTGGGAGGCAACCCAAGCTAGGTATCCCTCTCTTCTCCTAACTTTTGTTTTGTTTTTGATTTTTGTTTTGTTTTTTGTTTGTCGCTCTTGAATAATTTGAGAAGATCAAGAGTTTTTGTATGAAATGTCGTGTCGGCAAGCTTGTGGATTTTTAATATATTTGACCATGATGATTTCCCCCTAGGTTCTAATAATAGAAAAGTTGATCCCCACTTAAAAATTGAAAATTGAACTTTGAGATTTATTATGATTGCTTGATTTATGATAAGTTTGGGGTGAGGGGGATGCACACACTAGGAATCGTATCTCGGTCAAACAGTTGCAAAATGTCCAGGTGAGGATTTGAGCCTCCAACTCTGTTTTTGAATGTGTGAATCACTGTTAAGTTGCACTTTCCCGAATTTGCTTGAATCTCTATATGGTTTGCATGTTTATATGTTGCATCAAATGATTTAGGCAATTTTCTTTGAATTAACTACTTGGCCATAAATTGAACCAACCTTGATGAATGATCCCTAGTTAGCCACATTGAGCCTTGAAGCCTATTGTTCTTGATGACCTTACATTACAAGCCATTAACTCAGAAAAACCATGATTTTCCCCTATCCTAGGATTTAGGAGAGTATGGAATTTTAGCTTTGTAAGTGTTGTTGTGGAACTAAGTTTGGGGTGGCTACAAGTTCATGAATCATAGTTGAGAAAAAGAAAAACGGAAGTAAGGGCCGAAGGCTTGAGAAAAAAAAAAAAGGGTGATAAAAACATTGAAAATGTGCCAAAAAGGGCAAAAGAAAAATAAATATAAAAAGGAAAAGGTGTGTAGCCACCAACTGCAAGGAAGAGAATAATATGAGAGTGAATTCAATTGTTGTGATATTAGTTTCATGCTCTCATTGATCCTAGGGACTTAGCCTCTATCCTTTGATTATCCTACCCTTAGCCAGGCCCCATTACAACCGTTGAAAGACCTATTGATGTTGCATGCATGTTTTCGTGGGAACTATGTTTGAGAAGAAAATCAAATTCATGGGAAGTGCTCTTAGAATGTGAAAGTGAATGAAAAGTTGATAGCCTAGACAAACTTGAGCGAATGAGTGAGATACTAAATGCCCTTGAGAGGAAGGCAATTGTTTGAAATAGGTGATCTTCCTTTGTGTGTATCTTTGAGCCTCAACTTAGAGTAATGATGGTATGAATGATAACTTCTCAATTGTTTAAAGTAGATGAATGTGGGGATTAAATTGATGAAAAGGGGGGGAATCAAAGAAGAAAAACTGCTTTGTAAAGTCGCATGAAATTTGTGCGAAATCGATTGAATCCCTTAAGCTTGCCATGTCTTGAGTCGTTTTTGAGTTTTAGCTTGCTTGGGGACAAGCAAGGTTTAAGTTTGGGGTGTTTGATAAGCCTCTGGCTTATCTAGTTTTATAACTAGTAAGACGGTGGTTTACGTGCTAATTAGTCGAGTTCAATCTCGTTTTCGCCCAAATTTGCCTTGTTTTGTTCCTAAGTTGGACTTTGACTCGTTTTGCGTCTTTTGTGTAGTTTTTAGCTTCTTTTGGATAGAATTACGCTTGTGGTTGCTTGTGTTGTTTTCAGGTCCATAAGTGAAGCTCTAAGAATTAAGGAAAGCCAAGAAATAGTGGAGATTGCCATTCTGGAGATTCTCGCCCCGCGAGAGTTTGAAGACCCGGGAAGACAGAGACCATCACGGCCTAGCCGTGATTCACATCACGGGGCGTGAAAGGAAGGTTCGCGTCGCGAGACGTCCTTCGCGTCGCGAGTGTGTGAACTCCAGAAAAGCACCAGAGTCAGAGACCATCACGGCCTAGCCATGATGTATATCACGGCCGTGACCTAAAAGCCACACAAGTCAGAGACCATCACGGCCTAGCCGTGATGTGTATCACGACCGTGACCCAAAATCCACACAAGGCAGAGAGCATCACGGCTTGGCCGTGATTCACATCACGGGCCGTAACAAGAAGACTCGCGTCGCGAGACATCCTTCGTGTCGCGAGAGTTCAAATTCCAGAAGTGCGCCAGAAACAGAAGCCGTCACGGCCTGGCCGTGATGTCTATCACGGCCTGGCCGTGATGTCTATCACGGCCGTGACGCGTGGCCTCCTTATAAATAGAGCAGATCAGAACAGAAAAAGAGGACTTTTTGGATCAGAACTGATTTCAGATCTTTTGTAATCCTTATTCTGGGGATGCGTCTCCTCTTCTCTTCTCTTAATTCTTAGTCTTAGGATGATTTCCGATTGTACGTGCGTCGTTGTTACGGACATGAGGAACTAATCCTCTTGTCTAAGGGATCGATGAAGCCACCTATGGCGGCATAGTATTCATGTGATGTAACTCTCTCTCTCTCTTAATTCAATTATTGTTTTCCAATTCTGATTTCATTGTGTTGGTTATATGCTTGCGTGATCAACTAGTTAAACATGTATGAGGCCGAGAGGCGATTCGCGTTTCAGAACTTGAATTGGGAACATCGATCGAGTGTTGCACGAGAGTGAATAGGAGATCGATGCAACTCTTAGGGAACAAGAATTAATAGAATTCGAGATTAGGGTTAAGAGACCTAGTAAGTAATTAACTCAAATCATCGAATACGTCCTATTGAGCACGACAGGTGGATATAGGAGAATTTAGGGGTCCCGTTGACATTAAAATTGAACCTAGGGAGGAGATCAATATCACTTGGGTACTTTGCATGATTGGGTAGGTGGATTCGAAACCTTAGATGCTTTTAATTCCAGATTTCATCACCATATCTTTGATTGATTCGATTTGTTAATTTGAATTGTGATCCTAGTTTCTTTCCAACCACTTTCTCTACTTAACCAACTTATCGGATTTCTCGCGAAATTAGTCGAATTGGTAACCCAATCCTTGTGTTCGACCTCGGTAGACTCTTACCGTGTTTTATTACTTGCGACGACCCGGTACACTTGCCGGTGAGACAACAAGTTTTTGGTGCCGTTGCCGGGGATTGGCACGACCAATTTTCCTAATTTTTAGGAAATTCGGCTACTTGGTTAAGCTGACTTTTAGTTTTATTTTCTTTTATTTAATTGCTATTATTTTTCTCTGCTTCTTTGATTCCACTTGGTCTTTGCCTGTTTTTGTATGCGAGGTACCCTCCTACAAGAGGACTTGCTATTTGATTCCGAGATCACCAGGACCGAGCGGCAATTAAGGAAAGAAGCCAGGGAACGGAAAAGAATTGAAGGAATTAAAATAGAGGGCATGGCTGAAGAAAATCCTCCTCCTCCTCCTCCTCGTTACAAGCCTCTCTTCGAGTACGATCTACCAAACTTGGAGGATTGTGCTTCTTCTATTGTGAGGGGCAACTTGAATACAGACTCCTTTGAGTGGAAGGGTGTGTCACGCCCGGATCCGCGAGAATCAATTTTGACTAAAGTGGCAAGCAAGACCCGCATAGACACATCACTCGCTTCCTTGAAGCCTGTGACTTACAGAAGACAAGAGGAGTCTCACAGGATGAGTTTCGCTTGCGACTTTTCCCTCTCTCTCTTAGGGATGTCGCTCGCGATTGGGTTGACAGCTTGGATAGGAACAACATCAGAACTTGGGAGCAAATGGCACAGAAGTTCCTAACCAAATACTTTCCTCCCCAGAAGGCGGCACAAGCAAGAATAGCAGTCACATCATTCAGGCAAACGGAGGATGAAACTTACAATGAAGCGTGGGAGAGGTACAATGGTTTATTGAGAAGATGTCCCTCTGCGTTCTTTGACCCGGTTTCCAAGGTGCAGCACTTCTTTAATGGGTTGAGGGGACGCTATCAGATGAACTGTGATGCCGCAGCTGGCGGTTCTTTTGTATATTTATCGGCTGAGGATGGATGGGCACTGTTAGAAAAGATGTCATATAATGATTACAACCGTGGCAAGGTGGAAACCTCGAGTGGAGTCGATCCGAGACAATGGAAGCCATTTTAGAGCAAAACAGATTGTTGAAGATGCAGAATGCTGCACTATCGGGGAACAAAAAAGTTAATGTGATACACGAGGGGATGCCTCCGGGTTGTGACAACTGCAATGGGGATCATGACACTCAGATTTGCCCACTGAACTTCTCTCAGGAACATGTGGATTCATGCCACAACTTCTATGACACCGTGCCCCCGAACAATTATCGGAGAAACAGACATGAATGACTACAATCGAATCGTAGTAGGGGTACATGAGGAGAGACCATCCGGGTTTCACATGGAGTAATGCTAGTGGTGGTCTAGCGGGCAGCAACCTCAACAGTCCGAGGCCACACATAGGGATTCAAGCAGCGCAATACTCAGCAGGTCCTCCAGGGACTAATCAAGTGCAAACAACAGATAGTGGAAGACAACCGTGGGAGTCTGGCTTTTGAGAAGATGAGTACAAAGAAGTGGAGAAATTGTCAATTAACACGAATACTGCCATTGACAAGCTGGCGACTCATACAGGTTCAACAATTCAGAATCTTGAGACACAAATAGCACAGCTCGCGAAGCAAATGAATGAGCGTCTTCCAGGCACTCTCCCAGGTGACACTGAGAACAACCCTAAGAGCCAGTGCAATGCCGTGACCACTAGAAGCGGTAGAGTGCTGGAATCTAACAGGGGCGCACCTAGTTCTCCGGAAGTTGAGGTCTCGAACCATCCACATGTTGAGGAAGAACAACCTGAGAAAGAAGAGGAGTTAGAAAGAGGTAAGGCACCGGAGCAAGGAGGGAGGTTAAAGCTTGTAGATGAAGAGTTCCGTAGAAAGAAGTGGGTAGAGCCCAAGGACCTCCCGTCCTACATGAAGGTACCATATCTGGAAAGATTGAAGAAGCCTCAACAGGATAAACAGTTCAACAGATTCCTTGATGTCTTCCGCAAGCTTCAAATTAACATCCCATTTGCGGAAGCCCAGGAACAAATGCCATCGTATGCCCGGTTTATGAAGGAGCTTCTCACCAAGAAGCGGAGAATTGTGGATGAGGAGACGATTGCTTTGACCGAGGAGTGTAGTGCCATTCTTCAGAGAAAACTCCCTCCAAAGTTGAAGGATCCCGGTTCCTTTTCGATACCGTGTACTATTGGGGAGATGAATATAGGGAAGGCATTATGTGATCTAGGAGCAAGCATCAACTTGATGCCCCTCTCCATGATGAAGAAGTTGGGAATTAAGGAAGCCAAGGATACACGGATGTCACTCCAACTGGCCGATCGCTCCATCAAATACCCCTATGGGGTTGTCGAAGACTTGCTAGTGAAGGTGGACAAATTCATATTTCCGGCAGATTTTGTGGTGCTTGATATGGATGAAGACGCCGAGATCCCTCTCATATTGGGAGGCCTTTCTTGGCCACGGGCGTGCTTTGATTGATGTGCAACAAGGGAAGCTCACCCTCCCGCGTGCAAGATGAGAATGTAGTCTTCAATGTCTTTGAAGCAATGAAGCACCCCTCGTGGAGAGGCTCGGAAGTGTACCGGGTGGATTTTGTGGATGGTATTGTCAAGGAAGAGACCACTGGAGGAGCCCATGGTTCTGCACTTGCCCAAGTGTTGGTAAAATCACATGGTGATGATAGTGAGGAAGAAGACCCCTTGGGGGATGAGGACTATCTTGAATGTTTGAAACAGATGGAAGCCTTACCAAGTCTCCCAAGGGATGAATATGCAAAGGAGAAGCTCAACAAGGAAGGCAATGAGGAAGATGGAAAGACACCGAAGCTGAAGCAACTCCCAAATCACTTGAGGTATGCATTCTTGGGGGAGGAGGGACAACATCCGGTGATCATTAGCAATGCCTTGAAAAGGGATGAAGAGGAGAAGCTGTTGAGAGTTCTTAGGGAACACAAATCCGCCATTGGGTGGAAGATTTCGGACCTAAAAGGTATAAGCCCTTCCCTATGCATGCATAAAATCTTGATGGAGGATGGTTATAAGCCGGTGGTTCAACCACAGAGACGGCTAAACCCCATCATGAAAGAAGTCGTGCGTAAGGAAGTGATTAAGCTTTTTAGATGCCGGAATCATCTACCCAATCTCGGATAGCAAGAATCGGGTTAGTCCGATTCATGTGGTCCCAAAGAAGGGTGGAACAACCGTGGTGGTCAATGAAAACAATGAATTGATCCCAACAAGAACCATCACGGGGTGGAGAGTGTGCATTGACTACAGAAGATTAAATGAAGCAACAAGGAAGGATCACTTCCCTCTCCCCTTCATAGATCAAATGCTTGAGAGGTTAGCCGGATATGAGTACTACTGTTTCTTGGATGGTTACTCCGGCTATAACCAGATTGTGGTGGATCCTCAAGACCAAGAGAAGACGGCTTTCACTTGTCCGTATGGAGTCTTTGCCTACAGGAGGATGCCCTTTGGATTGTGCAACGCCCCCGCTACTTTCCAAAGGTTCATGCTCTCTATTTTCTCGGACATGGTGGAGAGATGCATTGAGGTGTTCATGGATGACTTCTCGGTCTTTGGGACCTCCTATGACAACTGTTTGAAGAACTTGACCTTGGTGCTGAAAAGGTGCCAAGAGACTAACCTTGTGCTCAACTGGGAGAAATGCCACTTCATGGTCAAGGAAGGTATAGTCTTAGGGCACAAAGTCTCCCAACGGGGGATTGAGGTTGATAGGGCGAAGATTGAGTTGATTGAGAAGCTGCCCCCACCAACCAATGTGAAGGGGGTGAGGAGCTTTTTGGGGCATGCCGGGTTCTACCGGAGATTCATCAAAGACTTCTCCAAAATCGCAAGGCCGCTTTGCGACCTTCTTGTGAAGGATGTATCCTTTGATTTTAATGATTCTTGTTTAAATGCCTTCACCGTTTTGAAAAATATGCTTGTCACCGCACCCATAATCACTGCACCTAATTGGAATTTGCCATTTGAAATCATGTGTGATGCTAGTGATTATGCGGTGGGGGCTGTTTTAGGGCAGAGGGTGGAAAAATTAGCTCATGTCATTTATTATGCAAGTAAAGTTTTGAATGAGGCACAAGCTAATTATTCCACCACTGAAAAAGAACTACTTGCTGTGGTGTTTGCTTTGGATAAGTTTAGATCCTACATCGTGGGGTCTAAGATTGTGGTTTTCACTGATCATGCGGCCATAAAACACTTGATGACAAAACAAGAGGCCAAACCTAGATTAATTCGGTGGATTCTTCTTTTGCAGGAATTTGATCTCGAGATTAAGGACAGAAGGGATCCGACAATGGGGTGGCGGACCACTTATCTAGGTTGGTCAATCCCGACACCGAGGAGGAATTGTTAGACATCAAGGAAGAGTTTCCCTATGAAAAGCTGTTTGCACTTATTGAAAATTCCCCTCCTTGGTTCGCGGATATGGCCAACTTCAAGTCTTCAAATGTGGTTCCGCAAGGTTGGACTAATCAACAGAGAAAGAAGTTCTTCTCGGATGCAAAATATTATGTGTGGGAGGACCCCTATCTCTTCAAGCAGTGCTCGGATGGGATCCTCAGGAGGTGCATTCCCCATGACCAAATCGGAAACGTGCTGTGGCATTGTCATAGCTCGGATTACGGTGGGCATTATGGGGGAAAGAAGACTGCAGAAAAGATCCTTCAAAGTGGTTTCTTTTGGCCGACGCTCTTCAAGGATGCCTACACCTTTGTTGAAAACTGTGATCGTTGCCAAAGGGTTGGCAATATTTCTAAGCGGCATGAACTCCCCTTGAATTGCATGCTCGAAGTAGAGCTCTTTGATGTTTGGGGGATAGATTTCATGGGACCATTCCCACCCTCTTTCTCTTACCAATACATTTTGGTGGCTGTGGACTACGTGTCGAAGTGGGTGGAGGCAATCCCAACAACCACAGATGATGCGCGGGTAGTCATGGATTTCTTGAGGCGCAATATCTTCTCTAGGTTTGGGGTCCCAAGAGTGTTGATCAGTGATGGGGGATCCCACTTCTGTAACAATCAAATGCATAAGCTTCTCGAGAAGTATGGGGTCAAGCACAGAGTCTCTACTCCCTATCATCCCCAAACAAATGGGCAAGCAGAGGTATCCAACCGTGAGTTGAAGCGCATTCTCGAGAAAACTGTCAACTCCTCACGGAAGGACTGGTCAAGGAAATTGGATGATGCTCTATGGGCTTATAGGACCGCCTTCAAGACTCCAATTGGAAGGTCTCCCTACAATTTGGTGTTCGGAAAGGCATGCCACCTACCGGTGGAGTTGGAGGAGAAATCTTATTGGGCAATAAGGGAGCTCAACTTTGACTTGACAAAGGCCGGAGAGAAGAGGTTGTTGGACTTGAATGAGTTGTCTGAGATCCGCATGCAAGCTTATGAGAACGCGAGAATCTACAAGGAGCGGACGAAAGCATGGCATGACAAGCACATCTTGCCTAGGAGGTTCGAGCCCGGGTAATTGGTGCTTCTGTATAATTCAAGGTTGAGGCTCTTTCCTGGGAAGCTGAAATCAAGATGGTCGGGACCATACAAGATCCTACAAGTCTTCCCTCATGGGGCAGTGGAATTAGAAGGGGCCTCTGGCAACTTCAAGGTGAACGGGCACAGGTTAAAGCATTATCATGGGGAGTCAATCCCAACTGGAAAGCAAGTGTTTCTTCTGGATTAACCCTTAGGGGTGACTTGAGTCAGGCTCGGGACGTTAAACAAGCGCTACTTGGGAGGCAACCCAAGCTAGGTATCCCTCTCTTCTCCTAACTTTTGTTTTGTTTTTGATTTTTGTTTTGTTTTTTGTTTGTCGCTCTTGAATAATTTGAGAAGATCAAGAGTTTTTGTATGAAATGTCGTGTCGGCAAGCTTGTTGGATTTTAATTATATTGACCATTGATGATTTCCCCCTAGGTTCTAATAATAGAAAAGTTGATCCCCACTTAAAAATTGAAAATTGAACTTTGAGATTTATTATGATTGCTTGATTTATGATAAGTTTGGGGTGAGGGGGATGCACACACTAGGAATCGTATCTCGGTCAAACAGTTGCAAAATGTCCAGGTGAGGATTTGAGCCTCCAACTCTGTTTTTGAATGTGTGAATCACTGTTAAGTTGCACTTTCCCGAATTTGCTTGAATCTCTATATGGTTTGCATGTTTATATGTTGCATCAAATGATTTAGGCAATTTTCTTTGAATTAACTACTTGGCCATAAATTGAACCAACCTTGATGAATGATCCCTAGTTAGCCACATTGAGCCTTGAAGCCTATTGTTCTTGATGACCTTACATTACAAGCCATTAACTCAGAAAAACCATGATTTTCCCCTATCCTAGGATTTAGGAGAGTATGGAATTTTAGCTTTGTAAGTGTTGTTGTGGAACTAAGTTTGGGGTGGCTACAAGTTCATGAATCATAGTTGAGAAAAAGAAAAACGGAAGTAAGGGCCGAAGGCTTGAGAAAAAAAAAAAGGGTGATAAAAACATTGAAAATGTGCCAAAAAGGGCAAAGAAAAATAAATATAAAAAGGAAAAGGTGTGTAGCCACCAACTGCAAGGAAGAGAATAATATGAGAGTGAATTCAATTGTTGTGATATTAGTTTCATGCTCTCATTGATCCTAGGGACTTAGCCTCTATCCTTTGATTATCCTACCCTTAGCCAGGCCCCATTACAACCGTTGAAAGACCTATTGATGTTGCATGCATGTTTTCGTGGGAACTATGTTTGAGAAGAAAATCAAATTCATGGGAAGTGCTCTTAGAATGTGAAAGTGAGTGAAAAGTTGATAGCCTAGACAAACTTGAGCGAATGAGTGAGATACTAAATGCCCTTGAGAGGAAGGCAATTGTTTGAAATAGGTGATCTTCCTTTGTGTGTATCTTTGAGCCTCAACTTAGAGTAATGATGGTATGAATGATAACTTCTCAATTGTTTAAAGTAGATGAATGTGGGGATTAAATTGATGAAAAGGGGGGGGGGGGGGGAATCAAAGAAGAAAAACTGCTTTGTAAAGTCGCATGAAATTTGTGCGAAATCGATTGAATCCCTTAAGCTTGCCAAGTCTTGAGTCGTTTTTGAGTTTTAGCTTGCTTGGGGACAAGCAAGGTTTAAGTTTGGGGTGTTTGATAAGCCTCTGGCTTATCTAGTTTTATAACTAGTAAGACGGTGGTTTACGTGCTAATTAGTCGAGTTCAATCTCGTTTTCGCCCAAATTTGCCTTGTTTTGTTCCTAAGTTGGACTTTGACTCGTTTTGCGTCTTTTGTGTAGTTTTTAGCTTCTTTTGGATAGAATTACGCTTGTGGTTGCTTGTGTTGTTTTCAGGTCCATAAGTGAAGCTCTAAGAATTAAGGAAAGCCAAGAAATAGTGGAGATTGCCACTCTGGAGATTCTCGCCCCGCGAGAGTTTGAAGACCCGGGAAGACAGAGACCATCACGGCCTAGCCGTGATTCACATCACGGGCGTGAAAGGAAGGTTCGCGTCGCGAGACGTCCTTCGCGTCGCGAGTGTGTGAACCCGAAAAGCACCGTAGTCGAGACCATCACGGCCTAGCCATGATGTATATCACGGCCGTGACCTAAAAGCCACACAAGTCAGAGACCATCACGGCCTAGCCGTGATGTGTATCACGACCGTGACCCAAAATCCACACAAGGCAGAGAGCATCACGACTTGGCCGTGATTCACATCACGGGCCGTAACAAGAAGACTCGCGTCGCGAGACATCCCTTCGTCGCGAGAGTTCAAATTCCGTAGTGCGCGTAAACGTGGCCGTCATTTACCGGCCGTGATGTCTATCACGGCCGTGACGCGTGGCCTCCTTATAAATAGAGCAGATCAGAACAGAAAAAGAGGACTTTTTGGATCAGAACTGATTTCAGATCTTTTGTAATCCTTATTCTGGGGATGCGTCTCCTCTTCTCTTCTCTTAATTCTTAGTCTTAGGATGATTTCCGATTGTACGTGCGTCGTTGTTACGGACATGAGGAACTAATCCTCTTGTTTAAGGGATCGATGAAGCCACCTATGGCGGCATAGTATTCATGTGATGTAACTCTCTCTCTCTCTTAATTCAATTATTGTTTTCCAATTCTGATTTCATTGTGTTGGTTATATGCTTGCGTGATCAACTAGTTAAACATGTATGAGGCCGAGAGGCGATTCGCGTTTCAGAACTTGAATTGGGAACATCGATCGAGTGTTGCACGAGAGTGAATAGGAGATCGATGCAACTCTTAGGGAACAAGAATTAATAGAATTCGAGATTAGGGTTAAGAGACCTAGTAAGTAATTAACTCAAATCATCGAATACGTCCTATTGAGCACGACAGTGGATATAGGAGAATTTAGGGGTCCCGTTGACATTAAAATTGAACCTAGGGAGGAGATCAATATCACTTGGGTACTTTGCATGATTGGGTAGGTGGATTCGAAACCTTAGATGCTTTTAATTCCAGATTTCATCACCATATCTTTGATTGATTCGATTTGTTAATTTGAATTGTGATCCTAGTTTCTTTCCAACCACTTTCTCTACTTAACCAACTTATCGGATTTCTCGCGAAATTAGTCGAATTGGTAACCCAATCCTTGTGTTCGACCTCGGTAGACTCTTACCGTGTTTTATTACTTGCGACGACCCGGTACACTTGCCGGTGAGACAACATGGAACCATGTCCATGGAGTTTGGTGACATTGTTGCAAAATTCAACATTTTCGATGCTATGAAGAATCCCTTTGAAGAGCACTCTGTCTTTCAAATAGAGTTGCTCTCTGAAATTGTTGATGACACTTATGATGCTTGGTTGCTGATTTTCCATCTATTTCTGGTTTTGATGATATTTATTCATGTGCTGATTGTACTAACACTGACCCTTGTGCTGTTTGTGCTGAGATTGATGCTGTCCTGCAGGGTGACAGTGTGATTGAAGCTGTTTCTTCAGCTGAAGTTCTTGACAGCACAGCTGCCCCAAACATGCCATCTATTGAAGCAGCACCAGTGATCCTCTCCACTTGTTTGCCACCACCCACTGTGGAACAACCAGCAATGGAGTTCAAGCCTCTGCCTGAAAAACTGGATTTTGAATCTTTAGCTATGAATGCACTATGGCCATACCAAGAGGTTGAACCCCATTTTTATTG
Source organism: Sophora flavescens (assembly GCA_030762895.1). Classification (NCBI taxonomy): domain Eukaryota; kingdom Viridiplantae; phylum Streptophyta; class Magnoliopsida; order Fabales; family Fabaceae; genus Sophora; species Sophora flavescens. The sequence continues at coordinate 33,436,410 of CM061064.1, read as the reverse complement.
GGAAGACTTTGTTGACAAGGTTGACAAGGAGGTCATCTTTGACCCAAGAGGGAGTGAGAAGTCCGCCGCACTCGGCGAGGTCACCATGATTGTCAAGCGCTCACTCTCATGCTTATGCTGCATACCATGGGGTCCGGGAGGATCATATTGCATTTTGGGCATTCCTTGGCCGCTGTATCACAGACAGTGGGATCCCGGTGGAACCGTCTCCATGAGTTTTTTCTAAACCTTCTCCTTTCCCTCACCCTTATTTTATATTTATGTTCTTTCATTGAGGACAATGTATGTTTTAAGTGTGGGGGAGGGAACCAATTGTTTGTTTTTGTTTTGTTTTCCTTTTTTGTGTGCTTTGAGTCGTACGTGTATTGAGTCTTGTGTCGGTGAGCTTGTTGGATTCTAATCAAATTTTGCATAGATGGATTGCATGACACGTGTTGACTGTTGATGATTTCCCCCTAGGTTTTGAAATTGAAAATTGATCCCCATGTGAAAAATTGAAAATTGAACTTTGAAATATTCTGTTGTGATTTCATGATTTATGATAAGTTTGGGGGTGAAGGGATGCACACACTAGGGATTGAATCTCGGTCAAACAATTTGTGAAAAATGTCCAGGTGAGGATTTGAGCCTCCAACATGTTTTTAATTGTGTGAATCACTTTCAAGTTGAACTTTCCCGGATTTGCTTGAATCTCTTCATGGTTTGCATGTCTTTGTGTTTGCATCAAATGATTTAGGCAATTTTCTTTGAATTAGCTACTTGGCTTAAAAGAACCATCCCTAATGCATGTTCCCTAGTTAACCACATTGAGCCTAATAAGCCTATTGTTTCTTGATGACCTCATGTTATAAGCCAAAAATCTGGAAAAACCATGTTAACCCGATCTTAGGATTAGGAGAGCATGGAAGCTTAGCAAGAGAAGGGTTGCAAGAAACTAAGTTTGGGGTGGCTACAAGGATATGATGTGTTGTTTGGGATTGAGAAAAAAATAAATAAAGGTTGGAGCCAGAGGCAAAAGAAAAAAAAAAAGAGAAAGGTGCAAAAATGTCAAAAAGGGTATTAAAAGAAAAAGGTTGTAGTCACCCAAGGCAAAAAGAAAAATGGAAAAAGGAATTTGAGTGGAAGTTCAATGTGTCAAAATGCTCATGATCTCTTAGTTCCTAAGGACTTAAGCCCAGTACCTTTGAATATCCTACCTTTAGCCAGCCCCATTACAACCTTTAAAAGACCTTTTGATGTTGCATGCATGTTTTCGTGGGAACCTTGTTTGAGATGAAAATCAAATTCATGGGAAGTGATCTTGGAATGTGAAAATGAGTGAAAAGTTGATAACCTAGACAAATTGAGTGAATGAGTGAAATGTTAAATGCCCTTGTGAGGAAGGCGATTGTTTTGAATTTGGTGATCTCCCTTTTGTGTGTAACTTGGATCCTCAACTTAGATTAATGATTGCATGAATGATGGAATTCTCAATTGTTTAAAGTAAATGAATGTGGGGATTGCATTGTTGAAAAGGGGGGAACATTGAAGGAAAATTGTCTTGTCAAATTGCATGAAATTTGTGCGAAATTGGTTGAATCCTTTAAGCTTGCCGAGTTTGAGTCTTTTTGAGTTTTAGTTTGCTTGGGGACAAGCAAGGTTTAAGTTTGGGGTATTTTGATAAGCCTCTGGCTCGACTAGTTTTATACTAGTAAGACCATGGTTTTTGCACTAATTACTCGAGTTTCAATCTCGTTTTAGCCCAAATTTGGATTTAACTGTCCTCAAGCAACATTTTGAGTTTCTTAAGTAGTTTAGGACATTTTAGTTAGTTTTTGAGTCAAATAAAGCATTAACTGCTATCTCATGTTTTCAGGTTAATAAGAATAGCAAAAAAGGAAGGACACCTGAAGCAGAAGCCATCACGCCCAGGACGTGACACTGGTCACGGCCGTGATGAGCTACCCATGGAAGACAGAAAGGATCACGGCCCAGCCGTGATACACATCACGGGCGTGATGAGAAGATCATGAAAGTCAGAAAGCATCACAACCCATCCGTGATACACATCACGGGCGTGATGAGAAGAACCTGAAAGTCAGAATTGTTCACGGCCCTGACGTGATGGAGGTCGCGGCCGTGACAGATCATCACCCAAAGTCAGAAGCGATCACGACCGTGACGGACCAGAATTTGAATGCGCGTCCTTGACAGAAGCGGTCACGACCTGGCCGTGACAGCCATCACGGTCGTGACGCGCGGCCTCTTTATAAATAGGAACGCAGTAGACACAAAATCATCCAGTTTTCACCGTTTACACTATACTTTTAGGTTATTGTCATTTATGTGATGGAGAACTAATTCCCTTGGGTTAATCTGCAGTAATCGGGTTCCGCCGACACTTGAGATTATGTAATTCCCGGATTAAATTGCTTCTTCCTTTCAATACTATTTTGTACGTTCGGTTTGCTTAATTCAGGATTATATAAAATAGGTATTGATTTATTTCGATGATTTTATGTTCCTATATCTAATCGCGTTTGCTTAATTCGCGTGTGTTCAATCGTGTTTGCTTAATTCACGAGTGCTTCAACCCGTTTGCTTAATTCGGGAATTGGGAACATATATCGTGTAGTGCCAATTTCGCTTGTTAATTGTTGCTACAATCGAAAATGGATTAGAATCCGCTTAGGGCATGGGAATTATATGAATCGAGGATAGTGGGAAACCGAGAATAGTATATTAATCGTTTTGATCATTGATATTCACTTATTTCTTAATTGCATCGTTCTTTTAATTGAATCTCTCAATCTGAAACCCCCCCCCCCCCAAGCTAATTTTTCTGCGAATAACAATCCAAGAGTCCTTGTGACACGATACTCGAGTTGTTGCTCCCTGACTACAGTTTTTACAAACCACTCGCTTTTTGACCTGTGTGCGACAGCGTGTCACCAATCCTCACTTGGAAACCTCTGATAGAATTCCGAAAACTTGATCAAAGCTTCAAAACGTGATGCATACTCACCAACAGACATGTTGCCTTGTTTGAGTTTTGTGAATTCCTTTTCCTTCTCGCGTCGAACTAGACGCGGAAAATATTTTTCGAAAAAGCAATCAGTGGATAACTTCCAGTTAATATTCCTATCCTCAGCTTCCAATAGTCTTTTCTTTTCCTTCCACCAGAATTCTACTCCTTCGGTTAACGTGAAGGCAGCATAGGTCACATTCTTCTCCTCGCGCAAAGGCATAGTAGCAAATATCTTTTCGATCTCTTGTATCCACCATTCTGCCTTCTCTCGGATCATACTCTCCTCGGAATTGAGGTGGTTTTCCGTTCATAAAATTAGTCAATCCCAGCATCTTCACCTTGTCGCCCCTTCTCTCGATTCTTAATTCCTAAATGTTCTTTGTTCATCTGGCAGATCTCAAAGATTCGTCGGGTTTACAAGAGCATAACAAAGAGCTAGGGGTTTCCATTGCACTTGGAGTCGAAGATGATCCTCCTCCATTCTCAGTATTGTCGGCATTACCATTGACAACTCCAATAATCCTTTATGGAGTTTCGTCACTACTGTTAGTTGAACGTCCTCTTCCGCCAGCCATGATTCTGTTAAAAGAAATCACCCGCTCTTATTAATATGACATATAATACTACATACACAAGTATATAAATACCATATTACAGACTAATATTAACCTCTCACATCAGATTCAGACACACTACCCAACTTCTAAGCATAGTTAAAATCCGATGTGGATTCAACTAGACACGGCCAGTAACAACATCCTAAACCTCACGGTCCTTGATTCTGATCGGACATAACCCACAGTCCGTTTTAGAACCAAACTGCTCTGATACCAAAATGAGACACCCCGATGTGCCTCGGTGTTTTATTAGATTAATTACCTTCTTAAATCAATTCTTAATCGACCGCTTATTGTGAAAATACGTAAAAATTGAAACTCAATTAATTATCATATAACTTCTGCAAATTTAAAACACAACAACTTTAACATATGTAAATACACACCTAAATGTTCATTACGATACCAAAACACTATTGAGGGTATGGATCACAGCTCGGCCCCAGCGTTAAATACACACTCTAATCGCCATGGATCACAGCTCGGCCCCCAGCGTCTGGTTCGTAAGGAGTTCCATCCAACTCCTCAGCAATCTTCATTTCATACAGAGTTCCGTCCAGCTCCTCAGCAACATAACCCTCCATCGGGTCTTCTAACGTAAACCATAGTAACCCACAAAAATACAGAAACATAGGGGATAAGAAGTAGTTCTATCATCAAATACACGGTGTATTATATTACTAATACACAGATGTCCTTGTGTATTATATTACCAATACACTTTTGTCCTTGTGTATTATATTACCAATACACGGTTGTGGACAACAACACCTATACTTGAATCTCACCAACCCGTTTTAACAACATCCTAGTGCCTTAACCCTCCATTAGAACTTGACACATATTCTATGCCATAACACCTCTTTAACATACATCATCTAGGTTAGGCACTTATAAATCATTATTATCCTCACGCCCAAAACAATCATCTCTTAGACAACATATATATCTTTACTTAAAAACCACTAAGCATAATAATACAAACCAGGAAGATCATGCATAACACAATATCAATCAAAATATTCCCATATCACCAACATAGCACAAAATCAATTAAATAATGGCAATAAATCAAATCAACCATCAACAATATAAAATCAACCTAATATCGATAAGCCTACAATACCCGAATCACCATTGGTTTTTCAGAAGGTTTCCAATGTGATTTTGGTCTTGTCGATTACTTGACTACTAGTAGGGTTTAGGTCACCCTACACATTTATTATATAATCTACTACTTATCCATTCCGACGATAGGTTGGTTCTTTCCCCCACCTGGGTTATCACCGAACTCCCGAACTCGAAGCTCCTCGTTGTCACACCACAAAGTACTAACTCCACCTTCTGTGAAGGTAAGGAGATTAGATGCTCGGAGAGGTAAACCATGAACGTCCTTGTTTCCTCCGCGATGGAAGTCTAAGGTTATGAACACAAAATCACAAGTTAAAATCAAACAAGAACACTAAACCACAAGGTATAGGATCGGACAAGACTAGTTCTTAGGGTTAGAGATTCCCGAAAATTATACAACTCATGGATTTATGATCCTTAAGTGTTAGGAGTTCATAAACAATGATCATTTATCAAAGTTGAATTAAAATCCCACTAAGTTATAAACTTAGGGTATTCGGCCAAGGCTAGAATTCACTAAACTTTCCAATCTCTTAGGCTTAGCATCCATATGTATTAAGAAGCTCAAAACCATGATCATTTTGGAAAAATAAGAACAAAGTATCCTAGGTCCATAACCTTCTAGGTTCGACCTTCATAGGATTTATAGGTTAGAAATCTTTAAATTTTCCAATCTCTTAGACTTAGTCTCCAAATATATTATGGAGCTCAAGTCCATGATCATTTTGGAAAACAATGGAAACTTCAACATTCCAATCTCTTAGACTTAGCATCCAAATATCTTATGGAGCTCAAGTCCATGATCATCTTGGAAAAATGAAAGTAATACATCGTAGCTTTAATAACATAGAATAAACAAGTTAGAAATCCTTAAACTTTCCAATCTCTTAGACTTAGCATCCAAATATCTTATGGAGCTTAAGTCCATGATCATTTTGGAAAAATAAAAACTCAAACATCCTAGCACCTAAACACTAAGTTTCGGCCATCTTAGGATGATGAGGAAAATATTCTTTGTTTAACAATAACTCTTAGGTTTAGAATCACAAGCTATTAAGAGTTCTAAATCCATGATCAAACTTGGAAAGTTGAAACATAGTATCATAGGCTTACTTATTCATATTTTCAGTCATCTTAGGAACAAGCTATCAAAACTTCCAAGATTTATATATTTAAGATTAATGGATAGTTAGAAACTCAAATACATGATCATATTCCAAAAGTTGAAACAAAAACTTCCTAGGTCACAAATGCAAGCATTCGGCCTTCATTGGAAGAGATAGAAAGAGATTTTTGTTTTAGACAACCTCTTAGTATGTGAAAATATAAGTTAATACAAGACTATAGAAAGTGGTTTCAACTCAAAAGGAGTTTTCTACGAGAGATTTTAGAAGTTTAAAGCATATAAAGAACACATAAAGCAAACTAAGAAATAAAAGATGAAACTTGCAAAAAGATTCATATGAGATCATTACCCTTAGTATAAGGAAGAACTTTAATGAAGAACTCAAGTAGAAAAGATTAATAAAAACTAAAACTTTAAGAGTCCAAAGGAAGAAGATGAAGTTTTAATAGAGTTTTGGAGAAGGAAAGTGATGAAGTGAAAAATGAGAGGTGTATATACAGAGAAGGGAGAGAGTGGAACGAAATTGAGGAGAGAGGAATGAGCTTGGAGAACAAGTTTTGACCTTGTGCCTTGTTTGGTTTGAGAAGAGAGAGGAAAATAGGTTTTTAAAATATAATATGTTATAATTTGAAAATGGTGATGATTACACTTTTTGAGTATGTCATAACCAATTTTCATAAGTCCCATCAAGTCACTTCACTTCTTTTGTGCTCCCTAATCTGCTCCATTTCGTACCCGTTTGTATTTTTCGATCGTAATTCTTCCGACGTTTTCACCCGAATAAAATATTATATTCTATTTTTGAATGAAAATTTTCAAAATAACCAAAGTCTTAGGAAACATATTAAAAACACTAACCGTCTCGTTCACGGGTCAAAATTAGGTTTTCTGCACAGTAAACTTGTATTGGGCAAAGGAAAACCCTGGACGG
>CM061064.1:33129501-33429098 GCA_030762895.1 Sophora flavescens | reverse complement strand
CTTAGTTGTCGTTGTTACTTGAATCTCAATCCTCGTGGGACGATACTCTACTCTCATTATTATTACTTGTACGATTTGGTGCACTTGCCAATTATTCAACAGAGTCCAAGATGAAAAGGCCACCTTCAATATTTTTGAAGCAATGGGACATCCAAGTGACAAAGATACATGTATGAGTGTGGACCTTGTTGAATCATTGACTAACAAGAGTGTTCAACAAACTTTTGAAGATTCATTGGAAGCGGTTCTTATGGTTGAGAATATAGAAGAAGAGATATGTGAGGAAGAAGCTAGTTGAGGTCATGGTTAAATCCCTTGAGGCTTGTCCAGTTTTGAATAATGATGAAGACAAAGTTGTGGAGGATGTGCGGATTAAAGACAAGGGTGAAACACCTATGCTAGAGTTGAAGGAACTTCCATCCCATCTCCGTTATGCTTTCCTTGGAGTGAATTCTTCATTCCCAGTGATCATTAGTAGTGGATTGAACTCCTTAGAGGAAGAGAAGTTGCTAAGAGTGCTTAGGGAGCACAAATCCGCAATTGGGTGGTCTATGTCCGACTTGAAAGGAATAAGTCCCTCATTTTGTATGCACAAAATCCTTTTGGAGGAAAACTTTAAGCCGGTCAGACAACCCCAAAGAAGACTTAACCTAAAAATGAAAGAAGTTGTAAGGAATGAGGTTGTGAAGCTTTTGGATGCGGGTATAATTTATCCAATCTCCGATAGTCCATGGGTGAGTCCGGTCCAAGTTGTTCCTAAGAAAGGGGGGATGACGGTTGTTGCAAATGATAAAAATGAACTCATTCCCTCAAGGACCATTTCCGGATGGAGGGTGTGTATTGATTATAGAAGATTGAATGAGGCTACAAGAAAAGATTATTTTCCCTTGCCTTTCATTGATCAAATGTTAGAGAGATTGGCGGGCCATGCCTTTTATTGCTTCCTTGATGGATACTCAGGGTATAACCAAATTGTGGTTGACCCAAAGGACCAAGAGAAGACCACTTTTACTTGTCCCTATGGCGTCTATGCATATCGGAGGATGCCATTCGGGTTGTGTAATGCACCCGCCACTTTTCAAAGGTGCATGCTTTCCATTTTCTCTGATATGACTAAAAAATTTATTGAGGTATTTATGGATGATTTTTCCGTATTTGGTAATTCTTTTGATGATTGTCTGAAAAATCTTGCATGTGTTTTGAAAAGATGCCAAGAAACTAACCTTGTTCTAAATTGGGAAAAATGTCATTTCATGGTTAGGGAAGGTATAGTTCTTGGTCATAAGATTTCATCATGGGGGATAGAAGTTGATAAGGCAAAAATTGAAGTAATCGAAAAACTTCCCCCTCCCATGAATGTGAAAGGTGTTAGAAGCTTCTTAGGGCATGCGGGTTTCTATAGGAGATTTATAAAAGACTTTTCAAAGATTGTAAAACCCTTGTGAAAACTTTTGGTAGTTGATACTCCTTTTGTGTTTGATGATGATTGTATGCATGTTTTCCAACTTTTAAAGGAAAAACTCGCCACCGCACCGGTCATTGCACCTCCAGATTGGAGTTTGCCATTTGAGTTAATGTGTGATGCAAGCGACTATGCGATGGGAGCCATCTTGGGTCAACGAAAAAATAAAATGTTGCATGTTATTTACTATGCTAGTCGTGTGCTGAATGATGCTCAATTAAACTATACCACGACTGAAAAAGAATTGCTTGCTGTCGTTTTTGCATTTGATAAGTTTAGATCTTATTTGATTGGATCTAAAACTATTGTGTACACTGACCATTCCACTTTGAAGTATCTCATGACCAAATAGGATGCCAAGCCAAAGCTCATTAGGTGGGTACTATTGCTCCAAGAATTTGATTTAGATATAAAGGACAAGAAAGGAGTGAAGAATGTGGTAGCCGACCATTTGTCTAGGCTTCCACAAGCAGATATTCAAGCAAAAGATGAGTTGCCAATTCAAGAAGAATTCCCGGATGAGAGGTTGTTTAGGGTGCAGGTGGCACCTTGGTTTGCGGACATTGCAAATTATAAGGCCGCAAACAAGGTTCCGAAGGACTTCAATGAACGACAAAGGAAGAAGCTCATCCATGATGCTAAATACTATGTAATGGGATGAACCTTACCTTTTCAAAAGAGGTTCGGATGGAATTCTTAGAAGATGTATTCCAGAAGAAGAGATTAATGGGGTTTTGACTCATTGCCACAACTCACCTTATGGAGGACACTTTGGTGGTGAGAGAACCGCCATGAAAGTCTTGCAAAGTGGTTTATTTTGGCCTACCATTTTTAAAAACTCTAGAGCTTGGGTAATGAAGTGTGACAAGTGTCAAAGAACCGGAAGTATATCCAAGAGAAATGAGATACCCTTGAAGGGTATTTTAGAGGTGGAGCTCTTTGATGTGTGGGGGATCGACTTCATGGGTCCTTTCCCATCATCCTACAACAACAAGTATATTTTGGTTGCGGTTGACTATGTGAGTAAATGGGTAGAAGCTGTCTCAACTATGAAAGATGATGCAAAAGCGGTGGTTAGTTTTGTGAGGAAGAACATTTTGACCCGATTTGGAACCCCTAGAGCCATTATTAGTGATGGGGGTACTCATTTTTGCAACAAAGAGTTCAATGCGGTGCTTGCCAAGTTTGGAGTCAATCATAAAGTTTCCACACCATACCACCCACAAACTAGTGGGCAAGTGGAGTTGTCTAACCGGGAATTAAAGAGGATCTTGGAGAAAACAGTGAATAATGCGAGAAAAGATTGGGCAAAGAAGCTGGATGATGCACTTTGGGCCTATCGGACTGCATATAAAACACCTATTGGTATGTCACCCTACCAATTAGTGTTTGGAAAATCATGTCACCTTCCGGTAGAGCTCCAACATCGTGCTTTTTGGGCAGTGAAAGCCTTGAACTTTGATACGAAGCTGGCTATGGACAAGAGACTTTTGCAATTGAATGAGTTGGATGAATTTCGACTCTTGGCATATGAGAGTGCAAGAATCTATAAGGAAATAACAAAGTTTTGGCATGATAAGTACATTCTTCCAAAGCATTTTGAAGAAGGCCAGTCAGTTTTGCTTGTCAACTCACGTCTCAAGCTATTTCCGGGCAAGTTGAGATCAAGGTGGTCGGGTTCATTCCATGTCAAGTCAGTTTCTACATTTGGTGCGGTTGAATTGGAAGATCCAACGTCCGGAAGAACTTTCACTGTTAATGGTAAAGGCTCAAGCACTACCTTGGAGGAGGCTTTGATCGTCAAACAGTCTCCATCCCTCTTAAAACACCCTCATAGAGATCGCCGGCACGTCAAGCTAGTGACGTTAAAGAAGCGCTTACTGGGAGGCAACCCAAGTTTTCTTTTCCTTTTCCATTTGGTTTTGAATTTCACTCTTGAATAATTTGAGAAGATCAAGAGGAAAAAAAATCATAAATTAATAGATTTGTTAAGTGTTTTCAGGGTAAGAAGGAAGGAGAAGCAAAAAGGGCAGGGAGAAACAAAGTTAGCAACCATCACGCCCAGGCCATGACACTGGTCACGGTCGTGATGAGCTACCCAGAGAAGTCAGAAAGGATCACGGCCCAGCCATGATATCCATCACGGGCGTGATGAGAAGGGCCCTGAAGTCCAGAATTGATCACGGCCTAGCCGTGATGGTGGTCACGGCCGTGACACATTTTCCAGTATCTCCTTGGCTATGCATGCGAGCCAGCACCCGCTACCACCTCGGCGAGTTGTTCCATTTTTCTCCTCTCTCCGACTTGATTATTTACATTGGGGACAATGTAAGTTTTCAAGCTTGGGATAGGGGTATTTTTGCAAATTTTTGAATTTTTGCATTTTTCATATTGCATTCATATAGGCAGAGTTTTGCATGATCACATGATTAGATTGCCCCTTGCTTAGATTATGCATCCAATTGTGAGAACTTAGTGCCAAATAAATTGAGATAGTGAATTTTTGAACCCAATTTTTTTATTCTTGTGATGAGGCTACAAATAAAAATGCTTGAGATGATCTTTGATAGTTGATAATTAGCACGCGGTTCCGTAGATTTGTGTTTCTCATTGATTTTTGAACTACTAAATGTGAGATTTTGGAGCCAAAACGGGGTACTCACTAAATCTACCCCATTCTTTGTGATAGAGTGTTTTATTCCTCTTGGATTGTATTCTCTAGAACTTGACTTGAAACCGTTTTGAAGCTTAAAAATTTTTGAAAACATTTTTGAAAATGATCGAGGCACTAGGTATTTTTCCGGCCTTCTGAGCTTTGATTGATCAGATGCTACCCCTTAGCTTCCCGATTTTGGGCCTACAAGAATAAAATACTTTTCTTGGTACCTTGAAATTTTTTTGATGAATGATGCTTGGTAGGAGACCTTCTAAAGTATTGCACAAAAGGGTAAAATCGTAGTTTGAAAAAGTATGGGATGAGAAAGTTAGAAAAAATGTTTCTTTTGGATTGAAAATCTCCCATTCTCCAAATAAATTAAAAAAAAAATAGAAGATAGAGAAACAAAAGGAAGTGAGGAATAAAATAAAAAGAAAGAAAAAAAGGTGGAAAGATGAATCAAAACCCAAAAAGGTATTTTAGAAGGTGTCATGCCTTGCAATGCTTGATATTTTGTTTAGCCTTCTTGAAATTTCCTCTTCTTGATTTCCCCACCTAGCGATTAATCCCATGGCCCCGTTACAACCAAAGTAAAAGACCTCTTGATTCTTATATGTTTTCATTAATAAAGTAGAGATTTGGTTGATAGTCAAGCTTATGGTAGAATTCATTCCTTGAGGAAATAGAGCGAATTGTCATATATCCTTAAACACTTGAGTGAGGTGAGAAAGAGTGCCCGAATCAGTGAGAATATGAGTCTAGGAAACCTAAGCTTCTAATTGGACTTGAAATTCATTGTCTCTTGGTGGATTATTTGAAAATGCCTGTTACGTGGATTAGTTACCCGGGTTCTTGGTTCACTATCCATGCTCTGATTATTTACATCTTCTGGCCTTAGTAATTGCTTGAGGACAAGCAAAATCTAAAGCTTGGGGTAGTTTGATGAGTGTGATTCCACCTCATATTTCATTGTCATTTTGCATGCATTTTCATATAGTTTAGGCATATTTAATTTGATTTTTAGTTAGTTTTCACCTTGGAATGGGTAGGGCGGTTTTGTGGTGTTGTTTTGCAGAAATTAAGGGTTGAATGCTCAGGATCAGCCATGATGGAGCTTGGATGAAGATAGAGCTTAAAAAGTGAAGAAAATGAGCCAAACAGAGTCCATCACGGCCTAGCCATGATGACCATCACGGCCATGATCAAGCAGAGCTGAAAAGAAAGAAGGCAAAAATCAGAATCGGTCACGGCCTGGCCGTGAAGGCCATCACGGCCGTGACATGACAGTTGAACCACACCCTCAACAGGAAGAACTGATCACAGCCTAGCCGTGATGAGCATCACGGCCGTGATAAATCAAAAATTGAAAGTGCGCCCATGGCAGAACCCGTCACGGCCTAGCCGTGATGGCCATCACGGCCGTGACGCACATTATACTCTATAAAAGGGCATCTGGGCAGAACAGAAAGGGGGACTTTTGGAGACTTTTACCCTAGGCGGATGGAACCCTAAAAAGTGACGTTCTCTCTGCTCTTGGACTAGAAGAAGATTGGAGGATTCTTCATGGAGTTTTCTTCATCTCTTCTCTCTTTCTCTTTTGTAGTTTCCTTTATCATGAGTAGCTAAATTCCCTTCTTGTTGGGGTTAGATGTTTGCTTTTCTGAACTTGGTTGTCTCTTGACTTGGTTTTATTGCAAGTTCCTACTTCTTTATGAGTATTTGATTCTATGCTTAATGCTTTTCTTGACTTGATCACCTATGGAATGATTTGTTGTTTTGATAGACAATTGGAGAATTGATGTTAAGGCATGCTCATGAATCAAATGCCAAGTAGTTCATGAATCTAGGAATATGTCTTGGGGTTCTTGCAATCTTATAAGTCTTGGCTCTTTATGCAAAATCTCATGTTAATCCACCTAAGGAATTAGGGTTTAATTTGGGGTTTTAGACTCATTCCACCTAAGGAATTAGGGTTTGAGTATTTTAGAAGGTTTGATTGTCATAAATGAATTAGGACTTGTGTTAGTAACCATTTCATTGCAATTAAGGGAGGATTAGTGTAGTCTAACCCTGACAATTTTCTCCATTTGTTAACCACATCTCTTTTTGCTTATTAAGTGTTTGTTAAAATTCCTAAAAGACCAAAAACATTTTATTCTTGTTTGTTTTGTTACATGTTAAGAGCTCCCTTCCATCCAAACGATCGTCTAGATAGTAGTCCGATTTGCGAAGTGGTACTTGTCCGTGATCCCTGAGAACGATATCCGGTCTCACTACCGTATTACTTGTACGATCAGGTATACTTGCCTAGAATCGTCAACAATTTGACTAGGATGTCATAACTCATTCTCATGCCAATAATTTGACCGGGATTTGAGTTTAAGATTCCTCCTGTCAGCTTTCATGGCCTCATGTCTACTAAGAACATATGGTATATACTTGTCCATCACTATTTCACTATGAAGGAGTCAAACAAGAAGGATGAAAGTGCCTCTAACCCAGTGTTCATTTTATAGCCTTTTTTTTTTGTTAATTTTTGTTTATAGTTTTTCGGTAACGTAGGGTTTGATACAAGTTTTATAAAAATATTGCATTTGAATAAAAATTTATTATGTTTGTTATAAATAATGATAAAATTTATTAATAGAATTATATTAATTAATTAATAATATAATTTTCTTTTTTTTATTTTAATTTTTTAACCAGAAAACCTTGTAATTGGTATAATTGTATTTTAAAATTAGTATATTATTATTAATTAGTATAATTATATAATGATAATTATGTATTAATAGAATTATATTAATTAATTAATAATCTAATTTTATATTCTTTATTTTATTTTTTTTAACCAGAAAACCTTTTAATTGGTATACTAGTATTTTAAAATTAGTATATTATTATTAATTAGTATAATTATATAATGATAAATTTTAATTGGTATTAATTAATTATATTATAAGTATAATTAAATAATGATAAAATTTATTAATAGAATTATATTAATTAATTAATAATCTTTTTTAAAGAAAAATTTAAATCAAAAAACCTTTTTTTACTTTTTTCAAAAAAAACTGACGGACCAATCAGGTGTTGCCACGTGGCAGGTCAATGCCGCCAGTCAAACTGGCGTCACTCCATCAGAGTGCGCCACGTGGCGCTGACCTTTTTTTTCACCAAAAAATATTTTTAAATTTTTTTTTTTGCAAACTTTTTCGGACCAATCATGACCTGTCACGTGGCAGGTCAGCAAGTTAATGGCGCCAGTTTGACTGGCACCACTAAAAAAATAATATTTTTATTTAAAAGTAGGTTGGTTTGATAAATTATTTCAAAAGGAGGTTATTTTGATATATAGTTTCTAAAAATGGGTCATTTTAAAAAAAAGCCGAAAAGATAGCTATATAAAATAAAAAAAAAAATTTAGGCATATCATCTCTCCCCCGCCAATGAGACCAAGTTAAAGATCAAACAAAAAGATCATCAAAAAAAAAAAAAGATCAAACGCAAAAATACACACACACCTCCGCCAGTGGCATTGTTACTATAGATCTGTTTATTTTAGATTTTGATATAATTTATTTTGGTGAGATTGATTTTGGAATAATTGATTTTCAAAAAATCAAGGTTAAAAAAATTGATTTGTGTTTGGTAACATATTTTAAAAGTAGGTTTAGAAGAATTGATTTTGTTTTGATGATTGATGAGCCTCTGTTTGACTGGTTTTATAACTAGTAAAGACCTTGACTTTGTGCTTATTTTATATCATTTTCACCCAAATTAGACTTGATTGTCCTTAAGTAGCATTTTGAGTCTATAAAGTATTTTTAGGTTAATTTAGTTGATTTAGAGATAAATAAAACACTTATTCTATTTTCTGTTTTCAGGTAAATAAAAAGGAATAATTCTGGAGTTTCTCGCCTCGCGAGAAGACTGTTCGCCTCGCGAACCAAAAGGTGACTGTTCCAGAAATTGCCAACCATTCTGTCTCGCCCCGCGAAGAATTGGCTCGCCTCGCGAGTCATCCAATCCTGAAAAGTCAGAGACGATCACGGTTTACCCGTGTGAAAGGTCACGGGCGTTACAGTTTGGAATTTGAAGAGATTCGCCTCGCGAAGGATATGCTCGCCCCGCGAGAAGATCAAAAGTTGCAGACTGTTCGCATTATTCGCCTCGCGAAGAAGAGTTCGCCTCGCGAACAGGATGATTCCAGAAACGTGTATATAAGTAGTCTTAGGCAAAACTGAAAGGAGGAGAGTTAGCCAGTTTTGGCTAGTCTTTGGTAGACAGTATTAGTAGTTTACTTTCCTTTCTTTTCTTTTGTGTTTAAGTCTGTAATGGAGAACTAGTCTCCTTGATTAATCTACTGTGATTGGTTTCTATTACATGTGAGGTTCTGTATTTCCTGTTTAGTGTGCTATTCTCTTTTCAATGCAATACTATATGTTTCTGTTTGTTATTTCAGGAATGTATAGTGTTGTATTGATTCATTTCGGTGATGTTATGTTTCTATATATAATCGCATTTGTTATTTCGCGTGTGTTCATTCATGTTCGTTTGTTCATGAGGGCTTAACCCCGTTTGTTATTTCGGGAATAGGAACATGCATCCGTAGTAGTGATTGCGTTGTTAATTGTTGCTACAACCGGGAGGGGTTTAGAATCCGCTCAGGGCTTGGATTTATTTGAACCAATGATAGTGGGAAACCAAGAACAGTAGGTTAATCGCTTTAGTTTATTTGTTAATCTGTTTTACTGCTCTGTTTTCTTTCTTTGTTCTGTTTTGTTTTCTTTATTTTAGTTTCAATCCAAAAACCCCCCATTTCTAACTTTTTCTGTTAATAATAACAACACCTAAGAGTCCTTGAGAGACGATCCGAGTTGTCGCTCTATACTACATTATTTTAATAATCGCTCGTTCTTTTTGCGTGGCGGCAATGTGCGGCCAATGATAAAGTAAAATCACTTTTGAGGTGTAAATATGTAGAATTTTGCGGGTCCTACATCTAGAATCAATTATTTTCAACGAAAAAGCTAAAAAATTTTGTTTCCACAAAACTCAATTTTGCCTACCAAGAATCAATTATTTTGGATGGGATTTTGTATCAAAACATCCGAGTTACTGTAGTAACGGGGGTTTGGGGGCAGAAACTCCGTTTCAGCTTCTACCCAAACAAGCACTACAACTATACATACACACATATAATGTCCACTTTTTTTTTTTTGACACATAATGTCCACTTAATTAGTGATACTGGCTATCACTTTCATATTTATTTTTCCTCATTTGCATGAAATAAAGTTCAAGCACACATTGTAAAGGAAATTTAGCTTAGCAATAGATTAAGGGTCTTGCTAATCAGTGTCCAAAGGACATTGGTTAAGAAAATCAAAGATAGAAAAATTTTATTAGAAAATGTAATTTTTGGATTCTCAAAGTATTGAATACACCACATTCCAAGATAAATTTTCTATTTCTTGTTCCTTAATCAATGTCAACACTGGTTAGTATTTGCCCTAAATTAATTAATTAATTCATTAAAATTAATAGACAGCCCCGAAGCCTAGATAAGCAACTTTTATTTTTGGGGACAATCAGTAGCTCCAACAATCTTATATGACCATTCCAATCCGTGACTAGCTAATTACACACTACATCCTCTTCCAAGTCTTCTTGTCCTTCTTTGGGTACCAGCACTATTTCTCTTGCTTATCCCAACAGCTTTTGTTTGCTTGCAACTAACCTTACGCCTTTTATTGGATTACTATACACATGTGTTAATTGTGTAAACCATGTGTAAAAAGAATTTATTAGGAAGTTACTTTTATTAGTTAAAATATTAGTTTAGAGCTATCAAGTATTTCTATATCAACACTCTCTTTGTATCACTCAATTCAATCAATGAAACAATTATCAAGTTTCTTCTTATAATATAGTATCAGTAGTAAATTTTTAGCTATCTCCATTTCCTTCTCTTCTTGGAGAAACATTTCAATTATCTTCCATGGGAGTTCTTGAGAGATATCATCCTCCTTGAAAAATTTTCTTTCTGCTGCATATACTCTATTTTTCTTTCTTTCTTTACTGTTATTTTCTTTTTTTCCCCGAGAAAGTTGCTTCCTTCCAGTGCAACTCTTCTACATCTTTCTCTATTTTCTTCAACATTCATCTTTCTTTGTTTCATTTATATATATATATATATATATATTCCGTTTCTTTTCCAACTGCAATATCAGAACTGGAAGATTTGCTTTGATCTTTCTGAGGTATCATTGACTTGCCCAGTTTGGGAGTAAAAGAAACACACAGGCATGGTGCACAAAAGCGAAAGTTGTTGAGGATGAAGGCACAAGTGGAGGCTTTGTTATCCACTGAAGTAAAACTGTAAAAGGAATTCTTGTAGGTTTTCCTGTGTCGTTCATTGTCAACACTCAACACGTACAAGCAAACTTGGAGTCACAACTCAGAAGCTCTGACTATGATTCAAGAAGTGTGGACACATCAACGCCCTCTAGTTCAGAGGAGAGTTTAAGAAGAAAAGGGGATCGATCTCACAAGAAAAGATATGAAAGGTCGTAAGAAGAAGGTTTGGAGACATCCATACAACAGAAGAAGTGATTAGAGTCCTTCCAAAGATGGGCAAGAAGATATGCATTTCCAAGAATTGTTTAAAAATAAATAAAAAAATGGAAACATTGTTGGCCTAATATGAGTTGCAGCAATTCCAGAATCATTTGTCGTAGATGGCAGCATTCCCACCCAAGCACTATCACATGGCATCATCTTAAATCACTAGCAACAATTACCATATCCACAACAAGACTGCCAGGCCTCATCCCCAATAAGGGTGCAAGAAAGAAGCACAGGAGATCTTGTTCCAAAAAGAGTGAGGAAAACCCAACACCAGTATTTCAAACACATTATTTCAAAGACTTTCAAAGAACGGTGAGGAAAACCCAAAACCCGTATCAAGAAACATTCAGGAGGCTTATAGAGCCAATTATGAGCGATCAAAGACTAATGTTAAATTCCAGCATGTTGGACTCTTTTCATCTACAAATTTCTTCAAGCAAATTTTTTTTTTCATTCTCTTTTGTATCCAAGCTGAGAGTTCTTAGTATATACTCTCCAGCTTGAGGGAGGGTATTGGATTACTATACACATGTGTTAAATGTGTCAACCATATGTAAACAGAATTTATTTAGAACTATCAAGTATTTCTATATAAACACTTCCTTTATATCACTCAATTCAATCAATATTGAAACGATTATCAAATTTCTTCTCATAATACCTTTTACATTTCCGAGGTTCTGCTTTGTTATCTACAATATCATTCTCTCAAATATAATTGTTATCATGGGCCTAAGCCCCCAGCTCACCCCATTTGTCCCCCTACCTAACTCACTAAATTTTCAGCCCACTTCTATGTGGGGTTGTTTTTAGCCCCTACCCATAAGTTTAAATTTTTGGGGGTTGGAGCTGAGGCTTTTGTGGGTCAGCCCACGTTGAAGATCAGGAACACTGATTAGTTCTCCTCCATGAATCTGCAAGCCTAGTTCGCAACTTCGCATGGAGTCAGGAGACGTCACGGCTCTGTTCATCAACTTGCGTGAATGTGTGTTCGCAACTTTGTGGAATGTGTTTTAATTTAATTGTTAATAAATTTAAGACGAAATTAATACTTTAAATTTTTGGTACATAAATTATTAATTTATTTTCTGAATTTGTAAGTTCTACTTAAAATTATTTTTTGTAATTTTTGAAGAGTTTAATAAATATACACCAACAGTGTAAACAAGTTTTATACGGACATCCAATTATATTTCACCGTTATGTTACTTTGTTATACGAGTTTAATTGATATTCACTGACAGTATAAAGGTTTTTTACACTGTCAACCAATCATAAATTGGTATATCATTGAAATTTTGTGACTCTTATCCTAACCATTAAAAGTCTTCCATATTTTGATTTGTGATTGGTTGACAGTGTAAAATTTGTTATATTGACAGTGCATAGCAATTAAACTCTTGTTATATTAGTTCAAAAAATATCTCCACAAATATCTATGTGGTGATATATGATTGGATGGCTGTATAAAACTTTTTTACACTGTCAGTGTATATATATTAAATCCATTTTTGAAACTATAATAAATTCTATTAATATTAATTCTTGAATTTAAAAACTTACTTAACCAAAAAAACATAATTTCACGCACATGGCTCTTTTTTTAAAATTAAATTACCTTTTGATTAATGCTTCCTTAAAAAAAAGTCAATTTTTTTTTAAGTTCTTAGTATTTAAAAAAACATTAAATTAATGACATTATTAAAAATAATATCAAATTAATAATGAAATGTAAAAAATTTGAGTAGCTAAAATCACTTTTCAATATAATAAAAAAGATATAAGGTATTAAGAATATTTATTATTTAAAATAAAAATTAATAAATGATAAAACTTAGTAAAATTGCCATTTTGGCACTTTATATTTGTGAATGTAGTATGAATGCTTCTTAAAAGTTTTTCTTTGGTTCACGTATGATAATTACTTTTTTATATTATTTGTTTTAATGAATAGGAATTATTAAATTTTATCATGGAGTATACAAGTAACACCACACGAATGTAGATGATAATGTTTCTAAAACTTCTCTTTGTCTAAAAATGTTAAGATGACATAGAAAAAAATATCAAATTTTTGAAAATTCAAACACTAATTAGAATATATTTTTAGAATTAAAGGCTCTTGGGCTGATCCTAACCCATATGACTTTTTAGGTTTTTTTAGCCCTATGAGCTTTTTTTGGTGTGGGCTTTTTGGCTCCATAGTTTTTTTTGGACTTGGCCCATGTAGGTTTGGGCCGAATGGGGTGGGTTGGACCAAATTGACCGCTCTGCTGACAAACATCACCTTCCATCTTCTTCTGCTTAAGGAGCTTCACGAATCTTTCAAGTGTCACCTCACCATCTTCATTTTACTCTGCTTAATTTAGCTAATCTGTATTCTTTCCTCTGTTTCAAATCAAATTAAGTATTTCATGTCTCTCATTGCCCATGATTGCTCCATTGGTATTTTTAGCATAAGCAACACGATACACAACTTTGGATTGCATTTAATTTGAATGGACGTATTGATGCAGAGAACAAGATTGAAGCCACCAAGTCAAGGTAACATAAAAATTGAAATTTGTGTTGGACTATGCTTAACTTGCGGCTTTCTAATGTCTACACACTTTGTAGAAAACATGTTTGATGAAATGCACAATCAAAATAGCTTGCTGAGAATTGTCTCATTGTTGAACCTGGAACATTCCATAAATTAGGGAAATTATATATTACGAATAAGACTAACTTTTGATTAGTCCCATCATCAATTTTCACTCTTCTCACAATCATTGTTACAAAATTTCTCATTCTCATCTGCCTTTTTTGCTTGCCTCTTCATGTCCATCTCTTTGAGAAATTTTAATAGTTCATCCAAAGCAATATCGGGATTTTCATTCCTTATGAGCTGCTCTGCCACTTGTGCAGGGGTGAACTCTGATTTCTCCAACAACTCTTCAATCTGTTCAAAGAGTGGATGATGGTCTCCAATGTCCAAATAATTTGTGGCCAAGACTCTGAATGCCTTGGCTTTAAGGAAAGACAAGTGAATATGCATATCCATTCGACCTGGACGCAGTAACGCTGGGTCTATTTTCTCAACGTGGTTTGTAGTAAATATTATAATTCGCTCCTCTCCATGACTTGACCACAATCCATCCATGCAATTAAGTAGACCGGAGAGAGTAAACCTGTCATCCTATTAGCACCAATGATTATGATATGAATCTGAAATTTACAAAATTTATTTTTATTAAATAAATATTTAGTTTAAAAACAAAAACCAACCTTGACATCTTCAATCTTGGCATCTTCGCGAGCATTTTGACGTTCTTCTGAGTCCGAATATTGTGAGGGCCCTCGAGCACTGACCTCTTTGTTGCAGTCTATGTCTTCAAGCACAATGATGGAACGTCTGGATGTACTCCTCATGGCTCCCATGAGGTCTGAGTTAGAGTAAATAGAGTTTAGATCTAAAGAATACACATCAAATTTCAAATAGTTGGCCATGGCTGCAATGAGGCTAGATTTTCCAGTTCCTGGAGGACCATATAATAAGTATCCACGTTTCCAAGGCTTACCCACTTTCTTGTACATTTCTTTCCTCTTCAAGAACCGTTGTAAGTCATTGATAATGGTCTGCTTCAACTCAGGATCCAAGCCAAGAGTGTCAAATGTGGCAGGATGTGATAACTCATTCTCATTCCATTGGCCATATGACCAGGAATTGAGTTTAAGATTCCTCCGCTCAGCTTTCATGTTCTCGTATGTTCTAAGTATATATGGCATATACTTATCTGTTACTATTTCTCTATGCTTCTCATTGAAGCTTAATTTAAATGCATGCTTGTTGAAATCTGTTCGATCCTTTTCGGAGCCGTCTTCTAGCATCCAAGTGAACTTGATGCCTTCAAATTCGTCTACCACCTTTTCTCTTCCTTCCACTGCGAGGACAAGGTCTTTATGGTCATCAAGTTTGCCAATTTTGAGAGATTTGTAGGTTTGGCTTACCCTTGAGGGAAGGTAGTTGTAGGCAGCATGGTAAAGTTCATTGGCGGTTCCAGACCTTTCTTCCCAGAATCGGTTAATCGTGAGAGATAGCTGGTTTTTTGCTTGGTGATTGGAGAAGAAGGCCTCTAGTTTTGTGGTGATGAAGGATCGAAATTGTTCAGGTACGAGGTCGTTGATGGCTGTTCTGACAAGCATCATGAATGTGGAGAAGGCAGCATATAACTCGAACCATGATGATACCGATCGAAATCCTGTCAAATAAGATAGAGTTGATTTCATTGTAAATTCTATGGACTTTGATAGGAAAGACAAAGTACTATGAAGGAGCCAAGCAAGAAGGATGAAAGTGCCTATAACCCAGTGTTCATTTTATAGCCTTTTTTTTAATTTATTTTTGTTTAAAATTTTTCTCTTAATGTGTTTGGTTTTTATTTTTGTAATAATTTTCAAATCTTGCAGGTTACGCTTGCAGGTTACGCGTTTTCTTTCGCCTTTGACTCTTTGTTGTTAAGTACAGTACTGTGCAAGCCAGCTAAGTATAATATTTTGCAGCGTTATGTATATGGTATTTATTTTTGCAGTGCTACATATATGGTTAACATTTATATTATGCGATGTCTTGTGGGGTAAAGATTTGATTTTGCAGTAACCAAAAAAAAAAAAAGATTTAATTTTGCAACCAATAGATGTTGGTCTATTGGAAACAACTAGCTCCCATAAGGAGGAGAATCCGGAGTAGTCGAGTTCAAAATCCTTGTGGAGTCACCCCCATTGAAAGGTTGAGAACTTAGGGATAAAATCATACTCAATCAATCGAATCAAAGATTAGTCTCATAGCTAACAAACCCGAAAGGCGTAAGTGTTAATCTGATGGTTCCAAACAAAAAAAATATTGCAAAGTAAAAAAATAGATGTACATAATTCCTGCCCCTCACGCACATAGTGTAAGGATTTATTTTTGCAGTACAGACGTGGTTGGGATTTCATTTCTGCATTGTCTTTTAAGGTAAAGGTTTAATTTCTTTTTTTTTTCCTATGCTAATAAAGATTTAATCTCTGCAATAGAAAATTAGAAGTAATTAATTCCTGCCATCACATATAAGCAAAAAGATTAACTTCTGAACATACAAAAGATAATACCAAGCAGGAAGAAATTTCATGTGAGGGAGAGTCACAACCAAATATACATGACTCGAAATAACAATAAAAAAATTAACTAATATATTGAAACAAATTATATTTAACGAATTTGATATATAATTAATAAATTAGTATAAATTTCTCAAACATATTTTTAGTCAATTTGCATTTGTTTCAAGTTATGTAAATATATTCATGGGAATATTAAGGTGGGAATATAATATTCTCATATTTGTCTGAAGCTTTTAAAAAATGTTTTTGGGAGTTAATTACTCCCAAAATGAAGCATAATAATTTTAGTTTTATTTGGATATATTGGATATACTGTCAATATAATTGGTTTTTATAATGATATTTAATAATATTTTAATATATCAACATTATTATTATTTATTTTTCTTAGTTATTAAAATATAAATACATATATCAAAATATTAATAAATATCAATATAAAACTTGTTACACTGAAAATATATGTTCTGTAATAAGTCTATAACTACCCCACTTCCCACCCCATAATATCACTTTATCATATCTAATTTTTTATAATTTATTCATTTTAATTATTTAAATTTTAATAACCATAAAAAAATTATTACAAAACTATTAATTTTATCAAACGCTGGATAATTTCTAATCCTAATATTTTTTTTTTATTTTAAAATTAATATGATATCAATATACAATGATAATTTTTGTCAAAAAAATATACAGTGATAATTAATTAATTATAACATATTAATAATTAAAAAATAGTTAAAATGTATTAAAATCATTTCAAAAATAAAAAATTTATTTTATAGTAAAAATATGATAAAATTTAATTTTATATTTTATATTTTTATTAATTACATCAAAAATTAATCTTTATAAATATACACATATGTTCTCCACTTAATTAGTGATACATCCTACATACACATATATTATCTACTTAATTAGTCATTTAGTGATACAGGTGGAGATCTTCTATCCCACTTTCCTGTTACATTTTTTGTCCCACACCAATTATAATTTTTCACTTAATAAAATAAAATCAAAGCTCATTAATATTTACACACATTCTCGACTTTTGATTGTTAAGGGATACCGAGACACCTCTGTTAGTACAACAAATTTGTATAGTGGCTATCATCGGCTCTTTCATCTTTTCTTTTCCTCATGCGTGAAAGAAAGTTCGAGCAGAGTTTGGAAAGGAAATTTAACCTCTTAGCAATAGATTAATTTAAAACTAAAACAAAGCCCCGAAGCCTAGATCAGCAACTTTTATTTTTGGAGACAATTATAGTAGCTCCAACAATCTTATAATTTGACCATACCATATGTGACTAGCTAATTAAACACTACATCCTCTTCCAAGTCTTCTAGTCCTTCTTTGGGTACCAGCACCATTTCTCTTGCTTATCCCAACAGCTTTTTTTTGCTTGCAACTAACCTTGCGCTTTTTACATTTCTGAGGTTCTACTTTATTATCTGCAACATCATTCTCACATACATCACCTTCCATCTTCTTTCGTTTAAGCAGCTTCACGAATCCTTCTAGTGTCGCCTCAGCATCTTCATTTTTCATCAATTCCTCAGCCACTTGGGCAGGGGTTATCTGTGTGTCCTCTATTAGCCCTTCAATCTCCCCAAAGAGGTGGTGATCCTGATCAGAGGAAATGTCCAAGTAATTTGAGGCCAATACCCTGAAGCCTTGGTAGGAGCAATAGGACATGTGAATGTGCATGTCCATTCTTCCGGGCCTTAACAAAGCTGGGTCTAGCCTTTCCCTGTGGTTGGTGGTGAAAATGATGATTCTTTCATCTCCACAACTAGACCATAGCCCATCTATGAAGTTCAGCAATCCAGACAAAGTCAACTGCATCCAATCATATCATATGCATGCTTGATGAGACCATATGACCAATTTTAGCATTCAAACTTAAACTAATGATAGTGATGTTATTGGAAAAACAATAAGCATTCAAACTTAACTAATGATAGTGATGTTATTGGCAAAGCAGTGTCCATGTGTTTAAAGCAAATCAATAATCAAAAGAGTGCGAGAGAGGGACAGTGAATGTGTCACTAAAATAGTCTTGTTTTTATGCATGTGGAAAGTGTTAATTTCTCATCAAATCCAGTATAAAATGAGTTTAATTTCCATGCTCTTTTACATAAAATAAAAATATACATGTCAAAATTTTAGTGGATATCAAAGTAAATCTTTTTTACCACTAACAGTAAATACTACTTTAATATATAAAATACTCAGGAACATTTTGCACCAAAAAAAAAAAGAAAAGAAAACAAGAAAGCAAAATCTGAGAACATGGAGCATCATATAGAAGCTTTACACGGAAGTTAGCCCTATGGTGGCATCCACCATCTAATAACTTATAGTTTATAACAGCGACCTTTGAACAACAAGTACTACTCATGCTCTCGCTATATATCAAACAGAAAACAACAAACAAGAGGAAAAGAACAATGAAAGGTCTGAATAAATTGCGTGGATTGATAGTGAAAGGATGCTTTTTTGGATCTCTGTATGTGGCGGTCTGATTCCTTCCTAGTGCTGGATGATGTATGCCACATACTTTTTGACGATTTTAATTGAAATTTTACTCATAGCTAATAAACTACTACCAAAACCAAACTTCTTAACCGATTATTGAATTGCACGGTAGTCCAGTGTCCCCACTTACCAATTCAGGGTGCACCTATGAAAACAACACGTTGCCACTTGCAATAGAAAGTAGGAAGAAAAAAAGGCTTTGTCTTCGATCCTCACTCACGAGGTTGGAGGATGGATCCAAATCACTTTTGGATCATTGATATATTAATAAAAAAATTTGAATGATTTAGATTGAAAGGGGTAAATTGGGTAGTGTCATTTGTTTTATAATTATTTTTTATTGCATCCCTTCCTTTTACCTTCATCCACACCACTGTTCTAGCCCCATTGACGGCAGGCCCCACCGCCACTCCAAGGCCACCGCACAGTAATGCCATGATTTTCCCCAAACAATCAAAAATAACTACTTAAATCAAAGAAGTCAGAACAATTAAACTGAATGAATAATTTATTTTATTTTATTTTTAAAAAAAGAAGACGAATGGTGTCACTGGATCCGCTTCAGACGAGGGTGGTTTTCAACTCTGCTTCAGAACCTCCAGATCTGCTTCATGGTGTCGCTGGATCTGCTCGGACGAGGGTGCAACACAGCGGCGGCGGCGGCTAAAGCATCGACAACGACAGATCTAGGCACATTAGCATGGCGGAGGAAAGAACAAAGAGAGGCGCTTGGTGGGGTAGAGGAGAGGGGTGATGAGCCGACGACGGTCTGAACGATGAGGTCGAAGAGAGGGGCGTACGCTGTCCTCAACGTTTCAATCACCACCACAGGGGCGGACACAGGTCCGACAACGGAGAGAAGGGGCTCGCGGCGGAGAGAGGGAGAAGCGGACGGAGAAAGAAGTTGAAGGGGTCGATTATGGCAGAGGATGAGCAAGAACCATGATCAGAGCTCCGACGATCGGAGATCAGAGATGACTTGATGGGGGAGAACCTCATATTGCTCAGATCGGGATGGCTTTGCTCAGGTGTGAGGGGGTTGAGGATAAGAGCT
Source organism: Sophora flavescens (assembly GCA_030762895.1). NCBI lineage: Eukaryota > Viridiplantae > Streptophyta > Magnoliopsida > Fabales > Fabaceae > Sophora > Sophora flavescens. Next base: position 33,409,603 of record CM061064.1, on the reverse strand, counting down.
CGGGAAGAAGATTTTTTTTTTTTTTTTGTATTAATTTTTATTTTATCACAATGTCCATCATAGCCCTAGAGTATGGAAACACAACTAGAAGGGGTGAGTATTAAAGATTTACCCAGAAAAAAAAAAGTTTGTCACAAACAAGAAGTTGACTAGGTTAAGTAACGAGCGTGTCAATCAGAACCCGGGTGATTAGGAGACCCAGATGTCCTACTTTCAAGTTTTCACATACATCATTCGATGTCCTACTTTCAAGTTTTCACATACATCATTCAATTAATCTTCATTTTTTTTTCAAACAATTTTAATGATTAATCCAACAATATATTAATTTGCGAATATGTCAATACGTGAACATTTCATTTCACTGTAGGTAATCCGTTTTCGTGAATGGGTTGGCATTTGGAAAACAACCATTTCAGGCCAATAACTCTTGTCAGTTTACTACTTCACTATCATGAACAGATTATGAATCGGCAGACAAATCAGACCAGTCACAAGTGAATTAAAAGTAATATTAAAGGTACTTTGCATTTAACAAAATTGAAATTACTTGTATGCTATAATTTGGAGCAATAGGTTATGATTAAGGGTGGCAAATGGATGGATCGGATAAATTTTTATTCGGATCTTAATGGATGGATTAAAAACAATCCATTAATGTATTATAATTCATTAAAAATTCATTAAAAAAAATCAAATCCATCCATTATCCATTAAATAAAATACATATGATCCATTAACAACGTTTCATGGATGGATATCCAATCCATCAACTAAAATTTATTTTAAGAAATTAAATAATTTTATATCTATTTTATCCATCCATAAAATATTTTTAAAAATAAAATAATTTGTAAAAAAAATTAAAATATTATCTATATCTCACTCTCGCCCTCCTCTTTCTTTCTCTCTCTCCCTTTTTTTCCTACTCTCTCTATCTTTACTCTCTCTCCACTCTATCTAACGACCATTTTGTATCACAGTCATTTTTCTATTACTATATGAGAGTTATTGATTATGTGCATCTATAGAGGTTGCTTTGCCACAACGTTCCATGACATTGTTTTACGAAACTTGTTAGGACTTTGTGCTTTCAATTAGTTGATACTTTTTTTTTAAGTTTCTCAGCAAAAAAAAAAGACAACAAAAAAAAACGTACGTGATAATGTGAACTACAATTGGTGCTTGAGAACAATTAATTAGTTAATACTTAATGTAACAAAAAAAGAAACAAAAAAGCGGATAAATAAAATAAAAAATAGTGAAGAAAAAATAATAGGAAACGGAAGAGAAAATTAGATGGAGTGTTTTTTTTTTTTACAGATGGAGGCTTTTTTTATTTGGTGAAAAATAGTATGAAAAAAATAAATTGGTTTTGGAATGGATAAAAATTGATCCATTACATTTTTTATTGTTGGGCCAATGGATTTTAAAAAATATTGGATGGATCATAAATCATCCACTAAAAAAACCATTCAATCTATTTATATTATTTTTTTATAAATGGATGGTTCTCATAGATGGACTGGATGAATAATTGATAAATGGATCATTTTACCACCACCCAGTTATGATCAAGATTTTAAATCTGGGTTTATGACATTTTAATTTTAGCAGTTTCATACTTTCACATCAAATGCATTTTTCTGTAATAACAAAAAATGGAACAGACCGCTAACAAAAAAACCTATCACAATTTAAACTCTTGGTTATGATAGTTACTTAGGATTACCAACCTGTATGTCAGATTGTTTACGTCCATCTCCATGCCGACGATCTGGCAGATCCACACTGCAATCAATATCTTCGATGACTAGAATGGACCTATTTGCAGTAGCTAGCAGCAACTTCCTCAGGTCCGAATCCCTTACTATGTTAACAAGTTGCAGGTCATAGATATCAAACTTCAAGTAATTAGCCATAGCTGCAATCAAGCTTGATTTGCCAGTACCCGGAGGTCCATACAACAAGTACCCACGTTTCCATGCCCTCCCAACTTTCTTGTAGAACTCCTTTCTCTTCACAAACATGTTTAGATCCTCCATGACTTCCTTTTTCAGTTCTGAATCCATAGCAAGTGTCTCGAAAGTTGAAGGGTGCTCAAGATTGATGGAATCCCATTTGACCCCACTGTAACAGTATGAAGTATTCAGAGTGTGCATCTTCAAGACCCTTTCCTCATCCTTCATGTCCTTGGCTTTCTCAAGAATGAAAGGTAGATAAGTGTTTAAGACTATTTCTTTGTGCTTCTTGTGGAAGCTCAGCTCAAAATACCTCTTTTCTGATCTTATGGAGTTGTTGTTACTATCATTGGGGCTGTTCTTCTCTGATTCTGCACAGATAAATCTCCACTTGAGGCAAACCCCATCAAAGGAATCCACAAGCTTTTCACCTTTCTCTAACCGAATGGTGAGTTTTTTCTCCTTTGGGCTCTTACTGATCTTGAGCCTCTCGTTATCAGGGCTTACTTTAGTGGACAAGTAAGCCTCTGCAGCATCATAGACTTGGTTACGGGCTATGCCACTGGACTCTTCGATGATAAGGGTGAGAGAGGTGGAGCGAGGCTTGATGAGGTAGCGGAAGGCATTGAAGAGGTGGCTACGGATTGGTTGAGGGATGAGCTCGTTGGCCATTGAACGGAGAAGCATAATAGTGGCAGTCATGGAGGCATAAGCAGAGAATATTGAGGATGGGGAAGGCATGTCTCTGGGGGGAAACATGTTGGTGTGTGGCAGTGGCTATTGTACAGAGTACTGCACAAACTGAAGAGGGGAATTGAAAGCAGAGGAGGGGCTATTGTCGAGTTCTTCTATTCCATATTTATCCTAACATTAGCTAGTAGCTACCAATCCATTATTTATTGAGAAGACTGTGTTCACCTTTTTCCTTTTTGTTGCTTTTGTTATTTGGAGAACGAGTGCACATAACTTACTTGGTAAGGAATCGAGGGTTCTTTCACCGTAACAAGAGAGATAAGATCTGATAAGCTATTATATCTTGTTTGAAATTATTGTTTAGTGAATCCTTAGGATAGGATAAGTCAATCTTGTCACCTATCTTATCATATTTGTCTAATTTAAATTCTATCATGAGAAGAGAACTGGGTTAGAATTCAACAACATAGGATATCTTGATTTAAAATATAATAAATTATAAAAAAATTTATATAGAAAATAATTAAAGTATGATAAAATATAAAATGGTTTTAAAAAATATATTAAAATATTAAATATATTGATAATTAATTTTAAAAATTATTTTATTTTATCACAAGGCTAATTTTATTATTTTATATTATTTTAAAAAACTGAAAAATATAAAAAATATTCTAACAATTTTAACTATATGTAAAGTAAAAACACAAATGAATATTTAAAATTTTTTAAAAAAATTGAAGTTAGACAACATTTTAAAAATCATATGTATTTTTATCATAAGGATAATTTTGTCTTTTAATATAATTTAAAAAATGAAAATTATAAAAAAATCTAATAAAATATGAAAACATTTAGAATAAAAATACATTTTTTTTAATTTATACTAAAATTATAATGCTATCTGGTTGGTTATCTGGTGGACACCAGACATCGGATAGGACAACGACTTATCGTGCTCGTATCATATCATACTCATATCCTGTTATCTTATCATATCCGCCTCTTGTCCTATCCTGACCATCAAACGACCCCTAAGTATAAAAAATTTGTCTTGGAAATGATTGCATTCCGTACATTAAAAGTTCAAAATTTGTGATTTTCAATAAATGTTTTCAATATATTGATTCCTTAATCATTATCCTAATGGCGCTCGTTGTGACACCCGGGGCCGACGAGGGTAGGGAGTGGTTGCCGGTGCAAGAAGGCACGGACAAGGAGCGGCTCCTGGCAGACTTCTACGCGAAGGGACACCTGAATGAACCGATTATACACCTGAATGAAAGGAATCCTGAGACTGTGTAGGTATGAGACTATACAGTTGAGGATGTCTCATATGAATTGATTGATACTACCCATATCAACAAGATGTATCTTCTTTTCGGAAGTCCATCACTTAAGGGATGTTACAAATGATATCAGAACGGCACCTCTCCCAATACGGTGTTGTTCGGGAACGAACCAATATCTTATTAAATATCAGTACGGTGTGGTTCGACGTGATTTTTCAATATATTAAATATCTTATTTTTCAAAAGAAACTTACATTTTTTCTTCTTTAACCAGTAACATTTGCCATTAAAAATTGGTGGAATCTACTCTTCGGCAAAATGATAATATAATTTGACCTTCTTGCAATGTGTAGCCATATATTTTCTTAAATTTTTAGTTCAAAATAAATAGTTACATATTAATAAGTGTTAATCTAAATAAAAGAGATTTAATTTTTTTAAATATGTGACCATAAATTCGATAGCTAAATTCAGTATTAAAAAAAACTTTGATCATTATATTATGTATAACAAAAAAAATATTATTGCGATATAGGTCATTGTTTAGACCTTACACCCCTAACACTATTATTATGAAAGATCAGTCCTTCACTTTCCTCACAATGTGTTGGTCTCTCCATCAAGATCAAAGGCCCTGCCACAGTGATACGGAACACTCACCAAAATCAGTAAGAGAGCCCCCTCAGCCATTCCATTCAATCTTCGAGCGACACTACTGTCCTTCACCTTCATTTCCCTTGTTTGATTGTTTCAGGCACAGTACTCCGGTTTACTACGTGTTGCGTGCTGTACACATATTCCGCGATCCCATGCAGAGAATCTTTAAAAAGCCCTTCCATGCCTGCGGATTTTTCTGAAGAGAATCATCCTTTCACTGATTTAGGAAAAATGTTTATTACACACCACTGAATTACTTATCCAAAAAGACATATGTGTGCAACTAGTTATCATAGTTCCATGAAGAAAGGGTAATTCTTTAATCCTCCGATCTCTTAGTTGTGTTTTGATTCACCGTTATGTTTTGACTTAACAAGCCGGTTGCAGATAATTATTGGACAATTTTTAAATTATTTTAATTGTTTGTATGTCGGTATCAACCAGTTTATAATTTATTTAGTTATTATAAAATAATGAATGAAATGATATTTTTAAAATACATTAGATTGACTTGTGGCCCAAAGAATAAAAGACAAAAATGAATTGTTTATCCACTTTTCTATTTTCCATCACTCCCCATTTGGCGACCAAATAGATCTCGATCTTTAAGGTACTGTGTCCGCGCTAGTGGTGTTATCAGTTGCAGTGTCGTTGATTTCGGTTTGTCTGTAGATTCCATCTTCTGCACAACAGTTGTTGCCGGTGTTTCTAATTTTCAGTTGGATTGAGAAGGGTTCTTTGTTAGTGTTGACGAGATGGATGAAGAGTTAGATCCACAGGTTAGTTGGTCTGGATATCATGATATGTTCTTAGATCGGTTAGGATTGTCGTTATTTTTCGTTGTTGGCTTGTTACTCTGCTAAGTTTGGTGGTTCATCCTTAATGTTTTGCTTCACCTTGTATGCATAGTTGTCTTTTTCTTTTAATGAGGACGTTAGCGTCTATATTGTATATAGTACGGGGTTTGGTTGTTTTTCCAATCCATTTTTTTTTAGTTTTCATTGTTTGTCGGAGATTTTGCAAATTAGGGATTTAACTTTTGTGACATTTAATTAATAATTAATATTGCATTAGTTAGAGTAACTTACTAATGCTCTGTAACCCAAAAGGATGATTTATGTTATCTATTTCAGTGATTAGAAGACTTGTCACTAAATTCTGAGAGATATGATTGTGATAGTATTGATGGGAATAATAGAATACAGAGTTTCGGTCTAGTGGTGATGAAGATTAAGATAATGTCCATTCCGAGGTTGAAGAAGAAGCATCCGCGAAGAGAATGTGTTTGGTAAACCTGGGGATGTTGATTTCAATTCCATAACTCCTAGTGAGGTCAAGCAAATGCTATTTGCTGATGTTGATGATGCATATGTCTTTTATAATGAGTATGCAAAATTTAATGGATTTAGTGTAAGGAAAAATAAGAGGGGACAAAACAAGGACAATCGGATTACATGGCAACGGTTTGTCCTGCTTCACGCGAGGGATTTAGGCATGAAAAGTACATGAACGTAGAAAATCGGCAAAGAGAGCACAGGGACTTGACCAGATGTGGGTGTGAGGCTGAGTTACGTGTTGGCTTGGATACAAGATCGGGTCGATGGTATGTTTCCCATTTCGTTGAAGAACATAATCATCAATTGCTTGGAGACAAGTATTATGGATTACTTCGGTCCCATAGGAAGATCACAGACACTGATGTTGCACAGATTGACTCAATGAGGAAGAGCAGTATTAGCATAGCCAATATTTATGGTTCGTTTGCTAGCCAGTCGGGTGGTTATCATAATATTGGGTTTCATCAGAAAGAGTTGTATAATCGGATCCAAAAGGAAAGAAGATTACAAGATGGTGACTTCAAATAGGCAATAAAGTTGGTAAATGAGCTTAAGGCTAAGGACCGCACGCTTTTTTGGAGTCATAAAGTGTCTCGGGATTGTAGGTTGTTGCATTTGTTTTGGTCAGACGGGAGTTGCCAAATTGACTATGAAGTATTTGGTGATGTGTTGGCATTTGATGCTACCTATGGCAGGAACAAGTATAAGTGTCCAGTTATAGTGTTCTCCGGTGTTAATCATCACAAGCAGACGTATGTGTTTGCTTGTGGTATTGTATCTGATGAGAGAGAGGAGACATATGTATGGTTGTTGGAACAATTTTTGGAAGCAATGAAGGGTAAGCATCCTAAGTGTGTCATAACGGATGGTGATTTGGCTATGAAGAATGCAATTGCAGTGGTGTTGGAACAATTTTTTGAAGCAATCAGGGTAAGTGTTGGAACAATTTTTGGAAGCATCCTAAGTGTTGATGCTACCTATGGCAGGAACAAGTATAAGTGTCCAGTTATAGTTTTCTCCGGTGTTAATCATCACAAGTAGATGTGTGTGTTTGCTTGTGGTATTGTATTTGATGAGAGAGAGGAGACATATGTATGGTTGTTGGAACAATTTTTGGAAGCAATGAAGGGTAAGCATCCTAAGTGTGTCATAACGGATGGTGATTTGGCTATGAAGAATGCAATTGCAGTGGTGTTCCCAGATGCACATCATAGGTTATGTGGATGGCACCTTATCCGGAATGTGACCTCAAATATAAGGGATATTAGATTCACTAAATTGTTTAAGACATGCATGTTGTTGAATGTTGAGGTACATGAGTTTGAAGCTAGATGGGTAGCTGCTATTGAGGAGTGTGGCCTGACTGAGAATGATTGGGTGCTACAGCTATATGGGAAAAAATTAATGTGGTCCACTGCACATATAAGAGGAAAGTTTTTTACAGGGATGCGTACAACATCCCGTTGTGAGTCGTTACATTCTCACATGGGAAGGTATGTACATTCTCGATTTAACTTGAGTGAATTTGTGTACCATTTTCAAATATGTCTCGAGTACATACGAAGCAAGGAGATTGAGGTTGACTTTAAGTCATCGTTTGGTGTCCCTGTCATGTTAACTGAAATAATATCTTTGGAGAAGTATGCATCTGGCCTGTACACCAGGGAAATGTTCTTTGTGTTTAGGCAAAGGCTGGTTAGGTCCTTGAGACTTAATATTTTAGACTGCATGGAAACTGCTTCGTCAAAGATCTTCTTTGTCAGAAAGTTAGGTAGGCCTGAACTTAGGTGGCACGTGTCATTTTACCCGTATGAACAGCAAATTAGGTGCTCTTGTCTTGGCATTGAATCTGATGGAATGTCGTGTACACATATAATTAGATTGTTGGTGTTGCTAGAGTTTGATCATCTACCCAGGTGTCTTGTGTTAGATAGGTGGACAAAGGCTGCGAAGGCTGGTGTTGAGAGTAGATATTTTGAAGGTAGCATGACTGGTAATAGTGCACTACAAAACGGTAGATATAGTGCACTGATAGACAGTTGTCGTCAGTTGTGCACATATGCAATAAAAAATGTTGAAGACTACAACGATATCAGAGAGAAGGTGGCCTATGAGATTGAACAACTACAGATTAAGCATGGGCACTACCCACTGGATGACCAGGTTCAGGGTGGGGACAATAGAGATGAGTTTGTTGGGGAGCCAATTCCATCAGGTGGTCAGGGAAGTACAAGAGCTGGCAAGAAGCAAATGCGATGCGGATGTTGCAAGGTTTATGGTCACACCAGGAAAACTTGTCCACATGCTCATAGGATAGGGCAAATCGTGAAATCTGATGTCGAGACTTCTTCGGCTGCCAGCTAACTTCCATCCAAGTTGTGGTGTATGTTGATCAGGTACATCCTTTTAGTCCCAATGGTATACAAGTGCTTAATATACTGTGAAGACTACAATTGGTTTGTGTTTATTCCTTATTTAGTCATTTGAGGCCTGTTGTGGGATATAGTTCTTCTAGGACTCATAATGTTAAGACATTGCTTTACAGGGCATCTGATACAGTCTTTATAGTAACCGATTCAGGTTGCATGGAATGTTTCTGCTGGTAAACCACATTTTGGAAGTTGTACTCGGTGTCATTTAAAAATGGTCAAATGGCATGGTTTGGGTTTAATGCTTATAAGTAGTCATTTTTATCTGGTTGGTTGTATTATGTTAAATCTGATATCCTATGTGAAGACATTATGTACTTATTGTGTTATTTCTGGTTAAGCATTGTAGTACATTATGTTATTTCTGGTTATCCCAAAACTCAAATTGATACATATACTTTTTTTTAGGGTGCCTGGCAACGTGGCCCACGAATTTTGTGTTTCTAGTAACCAACTTATCGAGTAGAATGTCTGGATTAGATTTAGAAGTCATTTTTTCACAAAATATTAAAATAAGACAGTTGATTAAGAAGTACATATAATTTGGTAAATGACAAGATGAATACATAGTATCCATTTACACAACCATAGTTCAATTTTTAAGGTTGTTTTCCTTTAAAAAATAAAATCGTGAACGAGTTATGGAATTAGTATTGACTTCAATTGTGGTGTGATTCATGCAACAATATAATTAGTAAGATTTGGACTGTCTTAATTTAAAGAGTCGTTAATATCTGAAAGCAACCACTGAAGTTGGCACAGGCAAACACAAGAAGCGGGGGGTTGAATTGTGTTTGTTAATTATTTTCGCAAAAACCCTTTTGAATAACTTTTTCACAAGCAGGAGATAAAAAGATTAAGCACACAAGAAATCCTTTTTAAAAGATCAACAAAAGCAATATCAAAACCCCACAGTTAGTATAAGCAAATAAAACTGAAGAGTTTAGGGATAGAAAATTCACACAACAGATTTTATCCTGGTTCACCCTCTTCCAACCAAGAGCTACGTCCAGTTCCTTCTGTTGGAACCAAAGTGGTTTTGGATTTAATAATCTCTAAGTTTTGATGTTAACAAAAGGATTAAATTTGCTTGACAAAGTGTTAGTTGAGATCTAACAAGTGAGTTCAGTTTATGCAGGAATATTCAAAATAATATAAGGTATACAATGCTTGGACTCGTACAAAGAATTACCCGTCCAAAGGTTATTTAAACTGTTTATAATTTAATTGATAAAGTAGACGGGTTTTCTAAAGTGGATGAGGCTATAAATGAATACCTAAATAACTTGTTAGGTATAGCAAGTCCAAAGACTTGAAAATAAGCGCATCCATCTTGCCACGTCAGCAGACGGAAGTACTAAAACACAAAGTAACCTAGTAGACGAGCTCCATATGCCACGTCATTGACAGAAGCGCTCGTCCACACAAGTGACAGAAGCACTCGTCCACACTAGTGACAGAAGCGCTCGTCCTCACAAGTCTTTGGACGAGCGCTTCTACCACTTCAGTGACAGAAGCGTTCGTCCACACAAGTGACAGAAGCGCTCGTCCACACAAGTGACAGAAGCGCTCGTCCACACAAGTCTTTGGACTTGCTAAGTCCTTAATGAGAAGCTTCATCCAATGACGTGGCATATGGAGCTCGTCTACTAGGTTACTTTGTGTTTTAGTACTTTCGTCTGCTGACGTGGCAAGATGGACACGTTTATTTTCAAGTCTTTGGACTTGCTATACCTAACAATTTATTTAGGTATTCATTTATAGCCTCGTCCACTTTAGAAAACCAGTCTACTTTATCAATTAAATTATAAATAGTTTAAATAACCTTTGGACGGGTAATTCTTTGTACGAGTCCAAGTATTGTATACCTTATATTATTTTGAATATTCCTGCATAAACTAAACTCACTTGTTAGATCTCAACTAACACTTTGCCAAGCAAATCTAATCCTTTTGTTAGCATCAAAACTTAGAGATTAATAAATCCAAAACCACTTTGGTTCCAACAACCACCATATGGAAAAATACCACAAATCAACCGTTTACCATAGTAAGATTTGCACTGTCTTAAATTAAAGAGTTGCTGCAATCTATAAGCAACCACCATATGGATAATTTTTGAATGCATTACACTAACACCAGCTGTAATGGTCCAGGGCGGCCACTAATAAAGCATCAAGGTACATTGCAAAAAAGTACATCCCAAATATTTGCATCACTTAATAAAATACAACAAATCAACCATTGCCCTTAATTAATTAATATATATATATATATATATATATATATATATATATATACATACATACATACATACATACATACTTACTTACTCATAGAAGGTTGTAGCCGTAAGTATATATGTATATATCATTATATATATATATATATATATATATATATATATATATATATATATATATATATATAATATGACTTCAGTAGATTATATTTAGATACATTCACACCTTACACTATATATAGATAGGCCACCATTCCTTATAGACAAAATGCATCCCCAAAATATTAACATGAAGCATCTTGGCCTTCCAAAATATCTGTACCAATACGAAAGGTTTCACTTTCTGAACATCTTCCACATGATCTGGATACTATTTTCCATAATCTTGTGCAGCTCATTCATTGGGCTAATGACTAAATCTACGACAGTTTTCATCCTCAATTGATTCTCACGTAGCTATTGAGAAAAAAAAAACAATTAACATTATATTAACTAATTAATTCACATTGCATTATATGAATGTAAAATTATTAATAGAATGTAATTACCACTCCAATAAGATTTGGGTCGAATCCTTGCCCACTTCTATCCAATCAATGACCCAAAGGGTCGAGTTAATGCTACAATGAAACAAGAAATGATGAGGTGCTTAAGTGATTATATAACTAGTAAGATGCACGAATTAGTATTAGGGTTGACCTATTGCCATAGTTTGGTATTCCCTTTGGGTCATGTATTGGCCATTTGGCCAAGCGATTGGCATTATGGACCATGTCCTCACCATAATACCCAGATTCCAGCAAAGTTGATAGTACATGACACCGACAGTGACAACAAGCATGATTGAGTAAACCAACAACTTAACTCAGAAAAACAAAATCATAGTAGACATGAAGATATTGCTATACCACATCTCTCATCTTCCTTGAAGTTGACACAGGGAAACACAAGAAGGCGGGGTTGAATTGTGTTTCTTAACAGATTTTCGAAAAAGTCTTTTCTCAAACCTTTTACAAGCAAAACAAGAAGAACAACACACAAACAGGAAAACTCTTTTGAAGAGATAATAAACTCATATTCAGAACCCCACAGTTAGTATCAACAAAAACTGTAAAAGACAAGGGTTTAGAAGATTCACGCAAGTGTTTTATCCTAGTTCACTCTCTTCCAACTAAGAGTTACGTCCGGTCCCTTCTACCTGAAGGTTTTTCTCCATTATAATCCAATAGCTTTACAAGTATTCAACACCTCTTCAGGCTATAAGTATTCTTTCTCTACCAACCCTTTTCAGGCTCTAACTCGATCACAGAGATTTAAAGATTGATCTTCTTAACTCACTAAGAGTGAGAGTATGACAGTTTAAGATCACTTGAATATTACAACAATATTCAAACTAATAAATTACAGACTTTTGCTTTTGAAAGAATGAAAGAATAAGAGCTTGTCTACTCAAGAATTGTATTGGCAAATGTTGAGCTTGCAAAAGTTGTTTCAGGAAAGAGTTTTGTCTTTAGTATCTGAGGTCTTCTACTTGTATAGTGACCTTCTTCTTCTTTTGTAATTCTTCAATGGTTACTTTGAATTTGTATCTTTTTAGACTTTAGCATTAAATGCTTGGATCCGTTGAGACTGATAATTTGATATGCTTCACTGAGAAGTGCTTTTGTGTCTAGATCTTCTTCAACAGTCTTCAAATTATATCCGTTTAGACTGTAGCCTTAAATGCTTGGATCCGTTGAGACTGATAACTTGATATGCTTTCTGACTTACCATCTTTGTACTTGACTTGATCTTTACAATAATATATTTTGACAGAGTACAAAGGTTTATGGTTTTGATGGTGCAAAGTTCCTTTTATCCAAGAGATAAATATTTTATACAAAAGAAGCATCAAGGTAAAAGACATATATTCTTTGAATTAAATAAGCAAGCATTTGAAATAAATTCAACATGGTACAGATTGCATTAAATCATATATTCAAGGTAGCAAACATATAGAACATATATAGCCGTCTACTTAGTTTTAAGAACGCATCTATACAAGATTTTAATTCTGATCGTCCACTGATGTGGCAGAAGCGCTCGTCCACTAAAGTGGTAAAAACGCTCGTCTACTAATATGATAGAAGCGCTTATCTACTAATGTGGTAGAAGCGCTCGTCTACTAATAAGGTAGAAGCGCTCGTCTACTAATGTGGTAGAAGCGCTCGTCTACTAATAAGATAGAAGCGCTCGTCCAAAATGCAAGAGATAAAAACTTGCGTCCACTAAAGTGACAGAAGCTTTCGTTTGCCCAAGTCTTTGGACTTGCTAAGTCCTTAGAGAACCTCCGTCCATTGACGTGGCACTGTGGACGTCTACAGAATTTTAGTTTAGGCACTATAGACGTATACTTGAGTTACAAGGATAACCCTCGTCTATTGACGTGGTTTTGTGGACGTCTACTTCCAAGTCTTTGGACTTGCTATACCTAACAAGTTATTTAGGTATTCATTTATAGCCTCGTCTACTAAGGAAAACCAGTCTACTTGTCATTTAAAATATAAACAGTTTAAATAACCTTTGGATGGGTAATTTCTTTGCATGAGTCTGACACGGACTCGGCAAGTGTACCGGTTCGTTGCAAGTAATAAAACGGTAAGACCGGATATCGTTCTCAGGGATCGTGGACAATTACCACTTCGCAAATTTGACTACTATCTAGGCGATCCAATTTTGGAGTGAAGGTTGTTCTAACATCTAACAAGCAAACAAGAAGAAAATGTTTTTGTTCTTTTTGGATTTTTTCAAACAGTTAATTATGAAAACAGAAAGATGAATAACAATGAGATAGAATTGCTAGGGTTAAACTAAGCTAATCCTCCCTTGATTGTTATGAAATGATAACTAACACAGTTCCTAGTTCTATTATGACAATCAAGTCTTTTCTGAGATACTCAAGCCTAATTCCTTAGGTGCATTGAGCCTAAAACCCCAAGTTAAACCCTAATTCCTTAGGTGGATTAACCTGAGATTTTGCATTAAGTAAAGACTTATAAGATTGCAAGCACCTCAAGACCTATTCCTAGGCTCATGAACTACTCGGCATTTGATTCATGAGCAAGCTCTAACACCAACCTTCCAGTCATCTATTAAAGCAACTAATCATTCCTAGGGTGATCAAGCCTAAGAAAGCATTAAGCATGGAATCAAACACTCATAAAGAACAAGGAAACTGCATTATAATCAAGTCATTTTACAACCAAGTTCAGATAGCAATAGTCTAACCCCAACAAAGGGGAGTTTAGCTACACATAATTGAAAACAAAACAAAAGAGAGAATTACAGAGATGAACAAAGGAGGGAGCTCCATGGAATGATGCACAGCAGCCACAGCAGCAGAGGATCTCTCTTCAGGGTTTTTCTGAATGCCTTTTCTTCTGTTCTGCTCAGTTCTTTTATTACTCGTGGCCGGTCACGGCCGTGACGGGTTCTGTCTCTTCCAGTTCTGGCCAAACTACTCTTTCGCGAGGCGAGCACTTATTTCGCGACGCGAGCCGACTTTTGATGCCCGTGATCCCCATCACGGCCAGGCCGTGATCGTCTGACTTTTGGTGGTTTTGGCACAATCACTCTCTCGCGAGGCGAGCTATCATTCGCGTCGCGAACCAACTTTTCACGCCCTTGATCTCTATCACGGCCAAGCCGTGATCGTCTCTGACTTTTGCTGGTTTTGGGTCACGGCCGTGATAGCCATCACGGTCAGGCCGTGACAGATTCTGACTTTTGGCGCCCTTCTTCTTCAGTTTTCAGGCCTTCTCTTCATCTCAGCTTCTTCATGGCTAAAACTTGGGCATTTAATCAAAAATCCCTGCAAAACAACACACAATACCACCTTATCCATTCCAAATGAAAAACTAAACAAAATCCAACTAAAATGGCCTAACTATATGCAAATGCATGCAGAAATGTACATGGAAAATGAGGTGAAATCACACTCATCAAATCACCGCAAGCTTAAGATGTTGCTTGTCCTCAAGCAAAAACCAAGGCCATAAGATGAAAACAACCAGGACAATGATAGTGAACTAAGAACCCGAGTAAAATGATCCAAGCAACAGCAAATCAATTATTTCAAAGAAGAGACAATCAATTCAAGTCCAATTAGGGGCTTAATTTCCCTAGACTCACATTCTCACTAATTCGGGCACTCTATCTCACTTGAAGCTCACCCCAAGCTTGTTCATTTGCTTGGCTCTCTTTCTTGCCTCACTCACTCAAGTGTTAAGGGAATATGACATTTCACTCCATTTTCCTCAAAGAATGATTCCTACCATAAGCTTGACTATCAACCAAATCTTCACTTTATTAATGAAAACATCTAAGAATCAAGAGGTCTTATTCATTGGTTGTAATGGGGCCATGGGATCAATTTTCAGGTGGGAACTTCAAGAACAGGAAATTTCAAAAGGCTATACAAACAATCAAGCATTGCAAGGCACGACCTTCTAAAATACCTTTCTTTGGGTTTCAGTTTACTCTTCCACCATTCTTTTCATTTTTTTTTCTTTTTACTTCTCATTCCTTTTTGTCATCCCCTTCCCCATTTTTATTTCTTTTTCTCTTCTTTTTTTTTTTTCTTTTTGTTTGGAGAAGGGAAGATTTTGCAATTCAAGAGAAGTAAAATTTTTTCAGATTCATTTTTTTCTTTTCATCATCCCAAACTTTCAACTACATTTTCCAACCCATTTTTGCACAGTACTTTAGAAGGTCCCTCATAAGCATATTTAACACAACATTTCAGGGAACCAAGAAAAGCATGTTATTCATTCAGGCTCAAAATGGGGCAACTAAGGGTAGCATTATTCATTCAAAGCTCAGAAGGCCAGAAAAAACACCTATTGCCTCAATCCTTTTCAAAAATATTCTCAAAAATTTTCAAGTTTCGAAATGGTTTCAAGTCAAGTTCTAGAGAAAAACAATCCAAGAGGAAAACACTCTACACAAAGAACGGGGGCAGATTTAGTGAGTGCCCCCTAATGGCTCAAAAGCTCACATTCATCAGTTCAAGAACCAATGAGAACACAAATCCATAGAAACACATGCTAATCATCAACTATCCAAGAACATCTCAAGCATATTTAATGAAGCCATATCACAAGAATATAAAATCAGGGTCCAAAAATTCACTATCACAGAAAAATTGGCACTTAGCTCTCACAATCAGATGCTCAATCTAAGCAGGGGGCAATTAATTCATGTGATCATGCAAGACTAGAGCCTATATGAATGCAATATTTACAATGCAAGCTAAAAGATTACCCCTACCCCAAGCTTAAAGACTTACATTGTCCTCAATGTAAATAATTAAGTTTAGAGAGGGGAGAAAATTGGAACAACTCACCAAAGTGGTAGTGGTGCTGAATCACATGCTTTCTGGTTTTGTTTCCCTTCGCCTCTTCTTCTCCTCCTTCCTTCAAAATCTGGAATCACTCAACAAACTATCAACAAACCTCTTGAGCTTCTCAAATTATTCAAGAGGGGGAAATCAAAAACAAAAGAGAAGATGAAAATAAAAAAAATAAAAAAATAAAAATAAAAAATAAAAATTGGGTTGCCTCCCAATAAGCGCTTCTTTAACGTCACTAGCTTGACGGATGGTTTCTAAGATGGTGCCTCAAGAGGGATGGAGACTGCCTGACGATTAAAATCTCCTCCAAGGTAGTGCTTGAGCCTGTGCCCATTGACAGTGAAAGTATTTCCCCGATGATGGATTTTCCAATTCAACTCGAACCAAACGGAGAAACCGACTTGACATAGAATGGGCCTGACCATCTTGATCTCAATTTGCCCGGGAAAAACTTGAGTCTTGAGTTGAACAACAAAACCGATGGCCTTCTTCAAATTGCTTGGGAAGAATGTACTTATCATGCCAGAACTTGGTTCTTTCCTTGTATATCCTAGCACTCTCATAAGCCAAGAGTCGGAACTCATCCAACTCATTCAATTGAAGCATCCTCTTATCCATGGCCAGCCTTGTATCAAAGTTTAGGGCCTTCACTGCCCAAAAAGCACGGTGTTGTAGCTCTACCGGAAGGGGACATGATTTCCCGAACACTAATTGGTACGGTGACATACCAATAGGTGTCTTATAAGCAGTCCGATAGGCCCAAAGTGCATCATCAACTTTCTTCGCCCAATCCTTCCTTGCATTGTTCACAGTTTTTTCCAAAATTCTCTTCAACTCCCGGTTGGACAATTCCACTTGCCCACTGGTTTGGGGATGGTATGGTGTGGTAACTTTGTGGTTCACCCCAAACTTGGCAAGCACTGCATTAAACTCCTTATTGCAAAAGTGGGTGCCCCCATCACTAATGATGGCCCTAGGGGTCCCAAACCGGGTAAAAATATTCTTCCTCACAAAACTGATCACAGTTCTTGCATCATCCTTCAAAGTTGGCACGGCTTCCACCCACTTGCTCACATAATCAACTGCCACCAGAATGTACTTGTTGTTGTAAGATGACGGGAAAGGGCCCATGAAGTCAATCCCCCATACGTCAAAGAGCTCCACCTCTAATATACCCTTTAAGGGCATCTCATTTCTCTTGGAAATACTGCCGGTCCTCTGGCATTTATCACAATTCATCACCCAAGCTCGGGAGTCCTTGAAAATAGTGGGCCAAAACAGCCCGCTTTGCAAAATCTTCATGGCGGTCCTCTCACCACCAAAATGTCCTCCATAGGGTGAGTTGTGGCAGTGGGTCAACACCCCATTAATTTCTTCTTCCGGTATGCACCTCCTCAGAATTCCATCTGAACCTCTTTTGAAAAGATACGGCTCATCCCAAATATAGAACTTGGCATCATGAATGAGCTTCTTCTTCTGCTGCGCATTGAAGTCCTTAGGAATCTTATTGGCCGCCTTGTAATTTGCAATATCCATGAACCAAGGTGCCACTTGCACCACAAACAACTGTTCATCCGGAAATTCCTCTTGAATTGGCAACTTTGCTTCGCTTGGACATCCGCTTGTGGAAGCCTGGACAAATGGTCGGCTACCACTTTCTCCACTCCTTTCTTGTCCTTTATTTCCAAATCAAACTCTTGGAGTAGCAGTATGCACCTAATAAGCCTTGGCTTAGCATCCTGTTTAGTCTTAAGATATCTCAAAGCAGAATGTTCAGTGTAGACTGTAGTTTTACAACCAATCAAGTAGGATCTAAATTTATCAAAAGCAAATACCACAGCAAGCAATTCTTTTTCAGTCGTAGTGTAATTCAATTGGGCATCATTAAGCACACGATCGGGCATAGTAAATGACATGCAACACTTTGTTTTTTCTTTGGCCCAAAATGGCTCCCACCGCATAGTCACTTGCATCACACATTAGCTCAAAAGGTAAACTCCAATCTGGAGGAGCAATGACCGGTGCGGTGGTGAGTTTTTCTTTCAAAATTTTGAAGGCATGCATGCAATCATCATCAAATATAAAAGGAGTATCAGCTATCAAAAGCTTGCATAAGGGTTTCACAATTTTTGAAAAATCTTTTATGAACCTTCTATAAAAACCCGCATGCCCTAGGAAGCTTCTAACACCTTTCACATTTAAGGGAGGAGGAAGTTTTTCAATCACTTCAATTTTGGCTCTATCAACCTCCATCCCCCGTGATGAAATTTTGTGCCCAAGAACTATACCCTCCCTAACCATGAAATGGCATTTTTCCCAATTTAAAACGAGGTTAGTTTCTTGGCACCTTTTTTAGAACACAGGCAAGATTATTCAAACAGTTATCAAATGAATCACCAAATACAGAAAAATCGTCCATAAATACCTCAATAAACTTCTCATTCATATCAGAAAATATGGATAGCATGCACCTTTGAAAAGTGGCGGGTGCATTGCACAACCCGAAAGGCATTCTCCTGTATGCATAGACTCCATAAGGGCAGGTGAAAGCGGTCTTCTCTTGGTCCTCCGGGTCAACCACAATCTGGTTATACCCGGAGTATCCATCAAGGAAACAATAGAAAGCATGGCCCGCCAACCTCTCTAGCATCTGATCAATGAAGGGTAATGGAAAGTGGTCTTTTCTAGTGGCCTCATTCAGTCTTCTGTAGTCAATGCATACCCTCCATCCAGACACGGTCCTGGAGGGAATAAGTTCATTCCTTTCATTCGCTACCACCGTCATCCCCCTTTCTTCAGACAACTTGGACCGGACTCACCTATGGACTATCGGAGATGGGATAGATAATGCCCGCATCCAACAACTTCACAATCTCCTTCCTCACAACTTCCTTCATATTCGGGTTGAGTCTTCTTTGCGGTTGCCTAACCGGCTTGAATTTTTCCTCCACACGGATTTTGTGCATGCGAAGGAGGGGCTTATCCCTTTCAAATCGGACATAGACCATCCAATTGCAGATTTGTGCTCCCTAAGCACCCTCAACAGACTTCTCTTCTTCCAAGGAATTCAACCCACTATCGATGATAACCGGGAATGAAGAGTTCATCCCAAGGAAGGCATAACGGAGATGGGATGGCAATTCCTTCAACTCTAGCACCGGTGGGTCACCCTTATCTTCAATTCTCACATCTTCCACCACTTTGTCTTTATCAGTATTCACAACCAGACAAGCCTCCAGAGATTTAATCATGAGATCAACTTCTTACGCACCTACTTCTTCTTCTACATCCTCTACCATTAGAGCGGCTTCTAACGAATCTTCAAACTTCGGTGCAAACTCTTGTCGCCTAATGAATCAATGAGGTCCACTATCATGCATGTGTCCTTGTCGCTTGGGTGTTTCATCGCTTCAAACACATTAAAAGTGACCTTTTCGTCTTGTACCGAAGTACCAATTCCCCTTGGTTGACATCGATCAAGGCTCTACATTGCTAGGAATGGTCTCCCAAGAATCAGAGGAGTATCACCATCTTCAGCCATATCTAACACCACAAAATCTGCTGGAAAAATGAACTTATCTACCTTCACCAACAAATCCTCCACAACACCATAGGGATATGTAATTGAGCGGTCTTCCAGTTGAAGAGAAATTCTGTTGGTTTTACTTCACCAATCCCCTGACTTCTTGAAAATGGAGAGCGGCATCGATTAATACTTGCCCCTAAATCGCACAATGCTCTCCCTATGTTCGGATGACCTATAGTGCATGGGATAGTGAAACTGCCGGGTCCTTCATTTTTTTGGCAGCTTCCTTTGAAGTATAGCGCTGCACTCTTGATAAGCATAGTTGTCTCCTCCTTCCACCTTCTTTTGTTCGTAAGGATTTCCTTCATGAATTTTTGCGTAGGAAGGCATCTCTTTGTAGAGCTTCAGCAAACGGGATGTTTATTTGTAGCTTTTTGAATACATTCGGGAACTTAGAAAAGCTGCTGATCTTTTGCTTCTTTCTTTTTAACCGTGGGAGTACGGAATTACGAAATGTGGGGCAGCTCCTTGGGATTATCAACCTCTTCCAGAATCTGTCTTCTAGTCTTTTTCTTTGCAAATTCTTCATCAACCAATTTCTCCCTCTGCAGTTCTTTGACTTCTACATCAATAGGGATAGAGGTAGTACCTTGGGAAGTTCTGGGTTCTTCATTGTTTGCCTCTTCAAACTGCCCCTTATCAATTCCAAAGCATCACTTGTCTTCTCTTCCTTCTCTTTTTCTTGTGGATTTAACACTCTCCCACTTCTTGTAACAATGGCTTTACAATCTTCCCTTGGGTTCTTCTCGGTATCCCCAGGCAATTGTCCTGGAGGTCTCTCGCCATCTCGCCTTGCTAGTTGGCCCATTTGATGCTCCAAGTTTTTGATTGAGGCATTACGGTTCTTTATAGTCTCTTGAGTAGCTTGCATGAACTGGCCTAGAAGGCTCTCCAATTTGCTTGAACTCTCTTGAGGAGGCTTTGCTTGAGTATTTGAACTTTGCCCTTGTCTCCAACTAAAGTTGGGATGATTGCGCCACCCCGGATTGTAGGTGTTGGAGTAGGGATCATTTCTAGGCCCTTGGTTGCCCATATAGTTTACCTCTTCTTGTCCCGAGCTTCCAACCACATTGATCTCACAGTTTCCATTTGCATGGTTGCCTCCACAGAAATCACACACTGAGGCACCTTGAACTTGAACAGCTTGTACTTGAGAGTTCTGCAGTTGAACCGCCCCCAGTTGTTTGGTAAGAATAGCCATTTGTGCTTTGAGGGCACCAATTTCATCCAGCTCTAGAACACCTCTACTGACCATTGACCGAGAACTAGGCATTTGATAGTCATTGTTAGCCATGTTCTCAATCAAGTCCTTTGCTTCTTAGGTGTCTTTTGACTCAATGTACCTCCTGCAGCCGCTTCAATCATACTTCTTGAATTCCTGTTGAGCCCATTAACAAAAGTTGCGACCTGCTGCCATGTCTCTAGTTCATGATTTGGACAAGCTGTGAGTAAAGACTTGAACCTCTCCCAGGCTTCATATAGTGACTCACCATCCCTCTGTGCAAAGGCATTGATCTCGACCTCGGCTTAATCATTCTTGACGGAGGGAAGAATCGAGATAAAAACTTGTCGACTAAGTCGTTCCAGGTGATGATGCTTCCATGAGGATGAGATTGAAGCCATGCCTTAGCTCTATCCCTCAAAGAGAAAGGGAAAAGCCTTAACCGAATGGCCTCATCGGAAGCTCCATTTAACTTGATGGTGTCACACAGCTCAATGAAGGTACCAATGTGAGCATGAGGATCTTCACTCTCCAACCCTCCAAATTGGTTTTCTTTGCACAAGGTGGAGAAGTGAGGCCTTGATTTCGAAATTATTGCAGGCCACCGCAGGTCTCACAATCGGAGTTCCACATCTATCAACTCTAGGGGAAGTGTAGTCCCCCATTGTTCTCCCTGGTGCATTCTCTTCGCCATGGTGACAATTTGCTATTTCAATTTGTGGTTCTTGCACACTTTGGGTAACTCAACTTGCTGCTCTTGTCTACTAGAAGATGCTCTTTCTCTGTTCTGTCTTGCCTTGGTTTTCTTTCTATTCCTTCTGCAGAGTCTCTCGATCTCAGGTTCGAATTGGAGTTCACCTGGGTCGATTGTACCTCGCATACACTGAACAAACGGAGTAGCACAGAACAAACAGAAAAACAGCACTTGCAGAAATTCACAGCAGAGATACAGAAATTAAGAACGAAAAACACAGTAGGAAAACAGTAAAAAATAAAATGCCTAAATTAGGAGTCCCCTTTGGTACTCGTGATATTGGCACACCGATCCCCGGCAACGGCGCCAAAAACTTGACACGGACTCGGCAAGTGTACCGGTTCGTTGCAAGTAATAAAACGGTAAGACCGGATATCGTTCTCAGGGATCGTGGACAATTACCACTTCGCAAATTTGACTACTATCTAGGCGATCGAATTTTGGAGTGAAGGTTGTTCTAACATCTAACAAGCAAACAAGAAGAAAATGTTTTTGTTCTTTTTGGATTTTTTCAAACAGTTAATTATGAAAACAGAAAGATGAATAACAATGAGATAGAATTGCTAGGGTTAAACTAAGCTAATCCTCCCTTGATTGTTATGAAATGATAACTAACACAGTTCCTAGTTCTATTATGACAATCAAGTCTTTTCTGAGATACTCAAGCCTAATTCCTTAGGTGCATTGAGCCTAAAACCCCAAGTTAAACCCTAATTCCTTAGGTGGATTAACCTGAGATTTTGCATTAAGTAAAGACTTATAAGATTGCAAGCACCTCAAGACCTATTCCTAGGCTCATGAACTACTCGGCATTTGATTCATGAGCAAGCTCTAACACCAACCTTCCAGTCATCTATTAAAGCAACTAATCATTCCTAGGGTGATCAAGCCTAAGAAAGCATTAAGCATGGAATCAAACACTCATAAAGAACAAGGAAACTGCATTATAATCAAGTCATTTTACAACCAAGTTCAGATAGCAATAGTCTAACCCCAACAAAGGGGAGTTTAGCTACACATAATTGAAAACAAAACAAAAGAGAGAATTACAGAGATGAACAAAGGAGGGAGCTCCATGGAATGATGCACACAGCAGCCACAGCGAGAGGATCTCTCTTGGGGTTTTTTCGAATGCCTTTTCTTACATTCTGCTCAGTTCTTTTATTACTCGTGGCCGGTCACAGCCGTGATAGCCATCACGGCCAGGCCGTGACGGGTTCTGTCTCTTCCAGTTCTGGCCAAACTACTCTTTCGCGAGGCGAGCACTTATTTCGCGACGCGAGCCGACTTTTGATGCCCGTGATCCCCATCACGGCCAGGCCGTGATCGTCTCTGACTTTTGGTGGTTTTGGCACAATCACTCTCTCGCGAGGCGAGCTATCATTCGCGTCGCGAACCAACTTTTCACGCCCTTGATCTCTATCACGGCCAAGCCGTGATCGTCTCTGACTTTTGCTGGTTTTGGGTCACGGCCGTGATAGCCATCACGGCCAGGCCGTGACAGATTCTGACTTTTGGCGCCCTTCTTCTTCATTTTTCAGGCCTTCTCTTCATCTCAGCTTCCTCATGGCTAAAACTTGGGCATTTAATCAAAAATCCCTGCAAAACAACACACAATACCACCTTATCCGTTCCAAATGAAAAACTAAACAAAATCCAACTAAAATGGCCTAACTATATGCAAATGCATGCAGAAATGTACATGGAAAATGAGGTGAAATCACACTCATCAGAGTCCAAGCATTGTATACCTTATATTATTTTGAATATTCCTGCATAAACTGAACTCACTTATTAGATCTCAACTAACACTTTGCCAAGCAAATTTAATCCTTTTGTTAGCGTCAAAACTTTAGAGATTAAATAAACCATAACCACTTTGGTTCCAACAATCTCCCCCTTTTTGATGATGACAAAACTAATTAAATTTGAAAAACAAAGTCTAAGAGAGCTTGCAAGGCTCCCCCTAAGACAAAGCATTCAATAAAAAAGTTTAAGCAGACTAACAGATAGATACAAGCACTTATCATTCTTTATAAACACAAGTATATCAGAGTCATATATCAAGTAGAAATGAATATGCACAAGCAAAACACATAAGAGCTTTTTAAATTAAATATAATATATATAACTATCTTTCTTTTCCTATAATTGTCTTTCTTTTCCTTTCTCCCCTATTTTGCATCAGCCAAAAAGATAAACAGGGAGTGGACCATCATTGTCAGCACAAGAAGAAGAAAAAGAGAACAAAAGTGAAGACTAAGCAGATGGAGGTGGTGGAGGAGGACTCTGAGTTTGACTCTTCTTGAAATCCATAAGAAATTCAAGCATTTTATTCACAACCTCTAAGGTTGGAGCCATTGAGGTTTGATCCTGCTGATGAACATCCTCCTTGATTTTTTCAGCTATCTTGTCAACCTTTTCTTCTACTAATTTGCTAACCCTTTCATTAACCAGCTTTCCAAGAACTTCTTCAATTTTTGATGGCAGAGTCTTTGAGCTTTCTGCAGATTCTTGAAGAGTGTTCATAGTTTTTGTCTGGTTTTCAGGGTGCACCACAACTAATGCCAGAGGTTGAGAAGATTGTCTTTCAGATGAGCTCTGTTGATGACACGATTCAGTAGTGTCTTCCAAAATATCAGCAGTGATTATTTGTCCATTTGATTCAGCATCAAGGTCATCTGAGATAGGATTTGGGGAGCAGAGAGAGATAAAAAGAGAATCTTGAATATCAAAAGGTTTAAAAAAAAACTTTTGATAAGACATGATAAAACGGCGTTGGTAACTCGGGACCATAAAAAGGTCTTGATGGGATTGATGAGAGTAGCTGACTCAGCAAGGAAAGAGAAGCGTTTTAAATAAAAGTGTTCAAGAACAAAATAATATCAGCAATAAATGTGTGCATAGACGAGTCCACACAAGACTTAGAGTGGACGTGCAAAGTCATAGGTAGTGGACGCATAGAATCCACTTGCTCTGGACATCATGACTAGTGGACGTGCAGAGAAAACATGCAATGGACGATCAATTTAACAATAATTATACTAGCTCAATCCACATACAACATATTCAAATGTTTTCTTATAAAGATAAATCTGTCCTCAGCAAGAGGTTTAGTAAAGATATCTGCCCGTTGGTGGTCAGTATCTACAAATTGAACATCAAACACACCTTTTTCACATAATCTCTAATAAAATGATGTTTAATTTCTATGTGCTTAGCTCTAGAATGCAGTATTGGGTTCTTTGATAAATTGATTGCAGCAGTATTATCACACATAAGTGGAATACTACTTACAAATACATTGTAGTCCTCCAATTGATGTTTGATCCATATAAGTTGTGAGCAGCAGCTTGCAGCTGATATGTATTCTGCTTTAGCAGTTGATAGAGCAATGGTACTTTGCCTTTTGCTTGACCATGATACTAGGTTAGCTCCAATGAAGTGACATCCTCCACTGGTGCTTTTTCTTTCAATTCTATCTCCAGCATAGTCAGCATCACAAAAACCAACTAATCTATAATCATCATTTTTCTTAAAGCAGAAACCCATATTAGTAGTACCTTTTAAATATCTAAATAATATTTTAACTGCTGAGAGATGAGACTCTCTAGGATCAGATTGAAAACGAACACATAAGCAAACACTGAACATTATATCAAGCCTAGACGCAATCAGATATAAAAGAGATCCTATCATACCTCTATATACCTTCACGTCTACCTTTTTATCTTTGTCATCTTTGTTCAGTATGGACGTCGGATGCATAGGGGTATTCATTGGTTTGCAATCATCCATCTTAAACCTCTTTAGAAGTTCCTTTGTATATTTAGTTTGATGGATGTACACCTCGTCCACTGTTTGATTCACTTGAAGTCCAAGAAAGAACTTGAGTTCTCCCATCATACTCATTTCAAACTCTTTCTGCATAAGCTTAGAGAATTCCTTGCACAGAGATTCATTAGTAGCACCGAAAATGATATCATCAACATAAATCTGTACTATAATGAAATCGGACTTAATAGACTTTCTAAATAGAGTTGTGTCTACTTTTCCTCTGTTAAAACCATTTTCCATTAGAAACAAACTTAATCTATCATACCAAGCTCTAGGAGCTTGTTTAAGTCCATACAATGCTTTCTTAAGCTTATAAACATGTTCAGGGTGATTTGTATTTTCAAAGTCAGGAGGTTGCATGACATATATTTCTTCATTAATAAACCCATTTAAGAAGGCACTTTTAACATCCATTTGAAAAAGCATAAAGCTATGATGTGCAACAAATGATATTAAAATTCTTATATCTTAATATAAGATTTAATTTATCTGAGCTACCTACTATTTTTGACAGAGAGTCTGCCAAGTATGTCACATCTTGTTTCAGTTTTTCAACTTCACAAGAGCTATTAGACTTACACTTAGTCTTGTCAGTCAGACTAGCATTGTTTGACTTTAATGTTTTGTTCCCATCCCTAAGGTTTTGATTTACTGTGCAGACCTTATCATAGTCTCTAGAAAGTTTAATAAACTTCTTTTTGAGACTCTTATACTCTTTAGACAGTAAGCATGATTCATGCAGCAATTCATCAAAATCAGTTTGAAGAGTGGATGGATCAGATTCTATTACCTCAACATCAGTGAATTCACTTTCTGATCCAGTGTCAGCCATGAAGCAAATGTTTGCTTCTTCTCCTGCTTCATCTTCTTCATCTGAAGAAGACAGGTCAAGATCCTCCCAAGTAGCCATCAAGCCTTTCTTCTTTTTGAAGAATTTCTTTTTCTCCTTCAGCTCTGGGCAGTCAGCTTTGAAGTGCCCAGGTTTCTTACATTCAAAGCATATGGGTGGACCTTTCTCCTTGGAATCTGATTTCTCCTTGGAGAATTTTTTGTTGAGTTGCTTCCTTCTGAATCCACCTTTCTTTCTCCACATGTGTTGTATTTTTCTGGAGATGAAAGATAGTTCATCATCATCTGAGTCATCTTCATTATTTGATGAATCAACTTCATCTGAAGACTCAGCAACTTTAAGCACTTTTAAGGAACTAGCTTTCTTGGCCTTTAAGGCAATGGACTTTCCTTTTCTGGAATTTTCCTCTTCATTAAGTTCAAGTTCATGAACTTTTAATGACCCCAGAAGCTCTTCCAGAGAAAGAGTATTCAGATTCTTTGCTTCCTGGATAGCAGTTACCTTAGGTCTCCACTGCTTTGAGAGACTTCTCAAAATTTTTCTCACATGATCCCTATTTTCATAGACCTTTCCAAGAGACCTGAGACTGTTGGCGATAGTTTGGAATCTTCCAAACATCTGGTATATGGTTTCATGATCAGCCATCTTGAATAGCTCATACTGGTGAACCAGCATGCTTATCCTTGATTCCTTCACTTGTGAGGAACCTTCATGAACTAGTGCAAGAGTATCCCAGATTTCTTTAGCTTTGTTGCAGCTATGAACCTTGTCATGCTCAGATCTGGTGATAGCACACATGAGATAGTGCTTAGCTTTCAAGTTTAGTTGATGTTGGCTTTTCTGCTCTTGAGTCCATTCAGCTATAGGAATATCAGCTCCAGCATCACCTCTTGGCTGAGTGTAGCCAGTTTCAATCAGCTCCCAGATGTCCACGTTTTGTACATCAATAAAAGCCATCATTCTCTTTTTCCAGTAGTCATAATCACTACCATCAAAGAGAGGAGGTCTGTTGATTGCATGTCCTTCTTTATCCATGCTTGTTGGATCGTACTCCCTCAGCACTTGCTAGATGCTCAACCCTTTCGAGGCTGAGCTCTGATACCAACTGAAGTTGACACAAACACAAGAAGGGGGGTTGAATTGTGTTTCTTAACAGATTTTCGAAAAAGTCTTTTCTCAAACCTTTTACAAGCAAAACAAGAAGAACAACACACAAACAGGAAAACTCTTTTGAAGAGATAATAAACTCAGATTCAGAACCCCACAGTTAGTATAAACAAAAACTGTAAAAGATAAGGGTTTAGAAGATTCACGCAAGTGTTTTATCCTGGTTCACTCTCTTCCAACCAAGAGTTACATCCAGTCCCTTCTACCTGAAGGTTTTTCTCCACTATAATCTAATAACTTTACAAGTATTCAACACCTCTTCAGGCTACAAGTATTCTTTCTATACCAAGCCTCTTCAGGCTCTAACTCTATCACAGAGATTTAAAGATTGATCTTCTTAACTCACTAAGTGTGAGAGTATGACAGTTTAAGATCACTTGAATATTACAACAATATTCAAACTAATAAATTACAGACTTTTGCTTTTGAAAGAATGAAAGAATAAGAGCTTGTCTACTCAAGAATTGTATTGGCAAATGTTGAGCTCGCAAAAGTTGTTTCAGGCAAGATTTTTGTCTTCAGTATCTGAGGTCTTCTACTTATATAGTGACCTTCTTCTTCTTTTGTAATTTTTCAACAGTTACTTTGAATTTGTATCTGTTTAGACTTTAGCATTAAATGCTTGGATCCGTTGAGACTGATAATTTGATATGCTTCACTAAGAAGTGCTTTTGTGTCTAGATCTTCTTCAACAGTTTTCAAATTGTATCCGTTTAGACTGTAGCATTAAATGCTTGGATCTGTTGAGACTGATAACTTGATATGCTTTCTGACTTACCATCTTTGTACTTGACTTGATCTTTACAACAATGTATTTTGACAGAGTACAAAGGTTTATGGTTTCGATGGTGCGAAGTTCCTTTTATCCAAGAGATAAAGATTTTATACAAAAGAAGCATCAAGGTAAAAGACATATATTCTTTGAATTAAATAAGCAAGCATTTGCAATAAATTCAACGTGGTCCAGATTGCATTAAATCATATATTCAAGGTAGCAAACATATAGAACATATATAGCCGTCTACTTAGTTTTAAGAATGCATCCATACAAGATTTTAATTCTGCTCGTCCACTGATGTAGCAGAAGCGCTCGTCCACTAAAGTGGTAAAAACGCTCGTCTACTAATGTGATAGAAGCGCTCGTCACCTGATGTGGTAGAAGCGCTCGTCTACTAATAAGGTAGAAGCGCTCATCTACTAATGTGGTAGAAGCGCTTGTCTACTAATAAGATAGAAGCGCTCGTCCAAAACGCAAGAGATAAAAACTTGCGTCCACTAAAGTGACAGAAGCCCTCGTCTGCCCAAGTCTTTGGACTTGCTAAGTCCTTAGAGAACCTCCGTCCAGTGACGTGGCACTGTGGACGTCTACTGAATTATAGTTTAGGCACTATGGAAGTATACTTGAGTTACAAGGATAGCCCTCGTCTGCTGACGTAGCTCTGTGGACGTCTACTTCCAAGTCTTTGGACTTGCTATACCTAACAAGTTATTTAGGTATTCATTTCTACCCTCGTCTACTAAGGAAAACCAGTCTACTTGTCATTTAAAATATAAACAGTTTAAATAACCTTTGGACGGATAATTTCTTTGCATGAGTCCAAGCATTGTATACCTTATATTATTTTGAATATTCCTGCATAAACTGAACTCACTTGTTAGATCTCAACTAACACTTTGTCAAGCAAATTTAATCCTTTTGTTAGCATCAAAAATTTAGAGATTAAATAAACCATAACCACTTTGGTTCCAACATTCATTTCTCTGTGTGTGATCTTTTCCATATCGGGAAATGAGTTAAGTTTGTATATTTTTTGTTGAAGAACGCAAACTACCATAAGAAACCAATGACCATCATCTTCTTTGAATGGAACATAAATCTGAATCATATCACCCATCAATATTTTTCATTTAAAAAAGATACTATTTATCATTTTAAACGTAACTACAATCAACATTTGATGAATTCCCTAAAAAAATAACAATACGTACGTATGTCAGATACTTGGTCCGCGACATCCATTGTGTAAGGTAATCCACATAATCAGAAATTAAGTCACTAGTATCACCCCCCACCCGGAACACTTGGTCCTGGCCCAATAATATTGATTTTAACTACGGGTGGTAACATCAGGTAAGTATAATTATTATTTGACACGCAATATTTATTAATACTTACTGTAAATCGAGGTGGTAAACACCAAGTTGTAACTAATTTGAATAGAGCTTCAGACCATGTAACTTTCAGTGCAATTACCTCAATAATCTGTATGGTAGACATATATTAAGGCATCGCATTCAGCCAAATGACATGGTTAAACCCCATCGATGATGTGACCCGTTTGGGCGGTACTTACCTTATATGAAACTTCATTCCTAGGACAGAGACACTGTAAGTCTCCTCTAGACAAGGAAAGATCTCCATTCTTGAATAATATCTCTCTGTTAGGGAAAGATGGAATTATAAGATACATGTTCAAACCGTCATGCACAACGAGACTGTATGTCATATTTTTCGGGTACCTGAGATCAAAATATGGACCAAAGATAAATGCAGATGCATGCATCTCTTCGTTTCTCAGTCCTATACTTTTGGTTGGTGGGAAATTACTTTTCATTGCCTAAAATGTGAATATAAGTCATCTTAAAATGACAGGACAACAATATTATATATATATATATATATATATATATATATATATATATATATATATAAATGCTTATAAAAGGTCATCGCAGTGATTAATACATTCTACTAACAATACAATTACTTTCATTAGACAAATAGCCGTGCAAGTGATAAATATTTTCTTTTTGAATCAATGCAAGTGGTATCTGTTAAAACTAGTATAAATCTTATAAATTTTTAAAAAAATATATTATACAGTTTAGCAATGCAAAAGAAATGATCCTGTAACGAATATTATGTAATTACTCGCGGTAGGATGAAACCGCATGTCATGGTAAAGTCATCTACGACTCCATCACCTTTGGGTTGTCTTGTTTTTTTATTGGTCTTTGATTTGACACTAGTATCCTTCCGGTTGTTAGGACCCATTCCCTTTCCAACTTTTTGTGACTTTGTAGCAGTAGGAGGAGTCGCAAATAATCTCTTAGGATTTTTCCCTAGATCTGTCAAATTGATGGTTTCTCGTTCTACCTGAATCAATTAAAATGTGAGGTCTTAAGGCAAAAGATATTTATGGGACAATGAGTGGAGATTAAGCATATCCGAACAAGATAGGATGGTTACCTTAACAGTTGGGGGCTTACGTCCACTATTGAGGTTCATATTGTTAAGCATATCCCAACCCTTGGACCCACTCATTGTTGGGTTGTTAATTTGAAAAGCATGCTTATATCCTTTATCATTACCTCCATCAACTTGCATTCCATCTTCATCGGATGATAGATCCATGACATCAGTATCGTCCAGAAGTCCTTTGAAAACATCATTGTTCAAACTAATCCTACGACTGACTGCAGATGTTTTGAAATTTGTCTGTTGGTCATCGGCTATCCCTTTTCCCTTTATCTAGTTTTTTTCCAAGTTGTCTCCTTGGACCACAGCTTCAGGTTTCACATTGTTGTGTTTACATGGAATAGATTCCTTGACTGGGTCCCTGATACTGATGTCCAGATGAATAGTTGTCACTGCATCACGTATGGCCACCATTACATCCAATATGGAGCCAAGTTTGGTCTCCATATTCTGCATTGCATTACAAGGTGTGTTAAAATCATTATTCAAGTTGTCATCGAAATTTATTCATTTAAAATCCATGCCAGAGTACAATTTGTTTACAAATGGAGTGACCCTAACCTCCAATCGGAGTGACAACTTCTCATATGAATTGGTTACACCATTATCAGAATGGTGGTCCTCATCATTTTGTGTATTCTGTGGCAAAAATAAATATAACACGGATTATACACGTTAGTGCAACAACTCTTGTTTTCAAAACCATGTCATAAATACATTTATAACGTACCTCCCCATGAACATTATGTTTCTGGTCCCCTAATGGCTGCACAACTTCTTTCTCCACTGGGACATCCTCATTAATAATCTGCACCAATGCCATTGAATGCTTCCCAGCAGATCACACACTCTGGATGTTGGACATGCATGAACGATAGTAATAGTTGTGAGTGATATAAATATGTAATATAGTGGCCAGACGTTCTTCTGATACATATATAATACATGTACATATAATAATACAACCCAAATATAGGTACGATGCGTAGGACAAGTTTGCTCATAAACTTGAAGCGACATCACCGTCTGCAGAAGTTCAGCGACAACCGGGGATTGTAAGTGTAATTAATGCACCCAAAATTGTAATGATGCCATATACAGGAGTTGTGGCACAACCGAAACAATTCATCACCCTAATATGGGCATTGGTTAAATAAATATTTTTATATTTTATTGTATCTTTGGAACATATGGTCCTGTTCTGTAAAGTTAAAGTCACCCCTGATGTGACCACATCACCCATCAAACTGTGACAGCACGTATAGTTGCAGGTCATCTCTCACAATACTGAATGGCTCTGAAAAGGTTTTGGGAAAATGTAATAGTACAACTCAACTACACTTATATCAGGTTAATATTCGGCTAGGTATATATTTTAAATTTTCATTGCCCAAAATATATAATTACATTACATTGGTTGAAAAAGTTATGTCATTTTAATAATTTTTTAAAGAAAATAACATGTATCTAAATAGATATGGAAGATTCAGACAGTCAAGTGATGTATATATCAGTCCAAGTACAGTGTACAACCGGCATGCATCCGTGCATCGCACGTCTCCAGCTTGAGCCATATATTTTATTAACTTTATATTTTTAACTGGGTAGCCATTATAACTACAGGCCCAATCCATTTGCTATTGTTACATTCGGCCCGGGTGGATTATATACATCCTAATTCCATTTTATTAGCACTTTAATTTTAATTAATTATCTTACGAAGATAAAATCAAATTAAAATAATTTCAATAAATATAATCTGGGCGAGGATTAGTATTCATTTTTTCTATGCCAATGGTAATTATTTAAACCACTATTTTAACCATTTAAATGAATAGTTGGATAACAAAACCACTATGACACTCGTATTAAATATTCATATAACTCATATAATAACAACACTGAAAGATAATACACGATGAGTTTGATGAAAATAACAGGACTGGGGAACGACAACACATAGCAATAAATCACATGAAAGCTACCCAACAAGATGAGATTTCTTCATCTCTGCAACAAACTAGACTCCATATAGCACTTGAGAAGACATATGATGGTGGTGGGTGAAGACCACATCATTTTATTAGACTTGTAAACAAGCAGAGCACAAGGATAACATGCAAGCTAACTAGCAATACTTCAACCATCCTGAAAAGGAAACGTATGTGATTTAGATATCTGTTGCACTGTCCAACATTGTCTTCCACTGTGGTAAGCCGTATATCTCTGCTCTCAACCTCTTCATCATCGAGTTGGGTTATGACTGTCTCAGCACCAATCGGTAAACACCACTCGAAAAAGCCACATCTTTGCTTGTTACAAGTGTAAAATAATTTGTTTGGATTCCGGTCGATGTTGGAGACCTTTATCCCTGCTATCGAACCGCAAACAGTGCACCACTTGTTGGTGTAAGCGAGACTAATACGAGCACCGACCGGACGCCCTCCGCCACCACTGGATGAAAACGATGACATGACATAAATTGTAAGCTGACTCGTTGAAAGAAACAAAGGTTACTTGATACTGGTAACAATATATATAGGTCATATATAAAGTATCCACAGAAAATAAAGAACCATTTATAACTCAAACCACTCATATATGAAGTAATGAGTTTGAAAAATATACTATTTAATAAATATACTCCAATGTATAATAACATATATATATATATATATATATATATATATATATATATATATATATTATAGACTCTATGTTATAATCAGTCATTGGGCTAATTAGTAAATTAGTAATATAATGTCCCTATATATTGCAATATTTGCATCCTATGAAAATCCATATCTACACCTCCACAGTCCAACATGTGAGACATTATGACACACATTAGATGGACATCGACGAGACATGAAGCGTGTTGACTACGCCATTAGCTGCCTCCTACCGATGCTCAATGAAAAAAAAAACCTTTTGCAAGCTTTGCAATATGAAATTAAAAATTAGAAAATCATGAAATTAAATCTAATTCTCACATTATTATTTTATTGAATTGTATATTAATTTTTTTAATCAATATTATTTTGGGATTGCTCTATGAAAAGTTTCATGTTCAATCTTTCCATATGGACTTATGTGTCATGTCTAACCTCATTAGTGTAAATATTAATTATTAATCTCTTTATTCGTTAAATAACTTTTGGGGTAAAATAAATAATCTAAAAGTTATTAATTTTGCACAATTAATTCAAGGTATCATTCGTAGGATGCATGATGTAGGGTGCTTAACACCTTCCCTACTCGTAACCGACTCCCGAACTCAACTTGGTTTCAAAGACCATTTTTTAAAGGTTTTTCAATTTTTCCTAAATTAAATAAAATTGGTGGCAGCTCTACTTTTTCTTAAAATCTCTTTTTATCACCGTCCCTGCCGCAATTCTCGGTTGCGACAAAAATAATTTGGATCGTTAGTAAATTAAATTATGAAATTATCATTAAATTATCATTAATTAAATCATTAAATTAAAAATACATGAATTAACATCAAGGTAAACTGGTCTCACATATCGTAGATGTTGTCATAGATTCAAACGAATCTTGAAATAATCCTTCATTAGGCTTTTGTATGTAATCTTGATCCAAATCTTCTTTCACATGAAGTATGAAAGACTGCTAATTAATTTCAAATGATTGAGAGTGTATTCAACGAATGAATGAAGAAATTAATTAAGAGTAAATGCTTCGCAGAGATCTTAAATGATGTTCACCTTGTTGTCTTCATTCTTCAAGGTTTGATCTATATAAAGGCTTCAACCAGTAGATTCGTTAGACATAGCATCACAAAGACTCCTTAATTTTATTTGAACTTCTGTATAGCCATTAAAGCAAGATAGTAGTTCGGAGTGACCATTAAATGCTTTAGGACGTTGAGTTGTAATGAAGCACTCCAAAGGTACACTTTTTTCTGAGTAGTTGTAATAACAGAGTTGTAACAGCAGGCTTTTTGTATTTGCATGAGAGAGCTATCCTATTTCAGTGCAACACTTAGATTGCTTTATGAAAAGTACTTTTGAACAGATATTGCTCTTGGAACAGAGGTTGCGTGCTTATTCATTAAAACCGCAAAACAACTATTCTTTTGTTTTTTTATCCATGGTGATATTGTCCAGAGGTCTTCGAGATCCTTAATCAAGACATCTATTTCAAAAATAGTTGACTTGGACTGTCAAATGATAGAACTGACACTTTTTCGAATCCAACAGTGCATAAAGATTAGATGGGTGCATGGCATTAAAAATTAGCGGGTAATAGTGCATCAAAAACTTAGAGGGGTCATTAGGCCACTTTTAGACGGGTGATCCTTTGAGGTTTCTTCATAGATGAAATTCTTGCCACATCATTAGTAACGATAGAACTTTGACTATGATTTCAACTTGATCTGAGTCTGATTTGACTTAACTTTTACACGAGTGAGCTTTTAGACAATTCTGAAAACTAAGTTGCACTTAAAGACGAGTCATAAAGTAGACGCGTGACCTTTAGTCTATTTCCTGCACTCAGATTTGTCAGTATTTCATAAGGTTCAACATCATCATACTTTATATATTTGAAATCATCAAAACTTAGAGAATTTTCACATTGAATGTGTTCCAGATAAACAAAGTCAAAATATCAGTGGAATAGGTATCCACGTCATTTTCAAAATTTGTATCTTCCTTGCAATTGTTATCTGAACTTAGGTAGGTTCTCTCATCACCTTGAGCAAAAGACATCAAGTACTCATTGAGCATTGCAACATCTGAGAGTGTTAGAGAGAGGATTGCACAGTCTTGGAAAAAATTAGGATTAGTGATGTTCTTCAAGAAATTTGGATAAACAAAGTCTACCAATTCGGCAAGTCCATTCTCTTGGTCTTTAATTAACATTTCATCTGGTACTTCTATGATATCCTCACCATCAACATCTTATCCAACCTCTCCATCGCCAATTCTTAGTTGCCATTCAGAAAAATCTCTCATGTCATTTAAATTCTGGTTAGATGAACCAATTTGAAGCCTCATATTTTTTTTCAAAGTCAAGACCTTACAATAATCCCACAAATGTGAATAATTTATTGTTGCATGAACTATTTCTTGTCTACCTCCATAAGGAACAACTGGAAGTATTTGTCTGAAGATGCCTCCAAGAACAATAATTTTCCCACCAAATGGTTCTCTAGAACTATTTGGATTTGTTGACGATTCTAGGCAAGTATACCTAGTCACACAAGTAATACGGTGGTGAGACCGGATATCGTCCTCAGGGATCGGTTACCAATTACCAATTCACAAATTATACAACTATCTAGACTAAACTGTGGTAAGAAGGGATCAAAACATAAAATAAGGAAACAAAGCAATTAAAATATTTTTGGTCTTTTTGTGAACTTTTATCAAACACTTGGAGTGCAGAAAAAGATGTGGTTAACAGTCAGGATTAGACTACACTAATCATCCCTTAATTGCAATGAAATGGTTACTAACACAAGTCCTAATTCAATATGACAATCAAGCCTTTTGAAATACTCAAACTCTAATGTCTTAGGTGGAATGAGCCTAAAACCCCAAATTAAACCCTAATGTCTTAGGTGGATTAACATGAGATTTTGCATAAAGAACCAAGACTTATAAGATTGCAAGCATCCCAAGATCTATGTCTAGATTCATGAACTACTTGGCAATTGATTCACGAGCATGCCTTAACATCAATCTTTCAATGGTCTATCAAAGCAACAAATCATTCCAAGGATGGCCAAACCAAGGAAAGCGTTAAGCATGGAATCAAATAATCATAAAGAATTAGAAACTTGTATTAAAACCAAATCAAAATACAATCAAGTTCATAAAAGCAAACATCTAACCCCAACAACAGGGGAATTAGCTACACATGATAAAGTCTACAAAAGAGAAAGAGAGAAGAGATGAAGAAAACTCCATGAAGAATCCTCCAATCTTCTTCCAGTCCAAGAGCAGAGAGAACATCATTTTTAGGGATCCAGCCTTTCCCCCAGTCGTCAACCCCCTTTAGGGTTTCCAAGTCTCTGGTAAAAGTCCCCTAATTCTGTTCAGTGTGGCTCTATTTATAGATCAGTCGCGCGTCACGACCGTGATGGGCTTTGTTTGGCTCATTTCTTTACTTTTCAAGCTCTATCTTCAACCAAGCTCCATCAAGGCTAATTCTGGGCATTTAATCATTAATTTCTGCAAAACAACACCACAAGACCGCCTTACCCGTTCCGCGGTAAAAACTATCAAAAATCAAGTTAAAATGGCCTAAACTATATGAAAATGCATGCAGAAATGTACATGAAATATGAGGTAAAATCACACTCATCAAATCACCCCAAGCTTAAGACTTTGCTTGTCCTCAAATAAGTACTAAGACCAGAAGATATGAATAAATAGAGCATGGACAGTGAACCAAGAACCTGAGTAACTAATCCAAGTAACAGGCATTTACAAATAATTTAGCAAGAGACAATCAATTTCAAGTCTAATTAGAAGCTTAGGTTTCCTAGACTCATATCCTCACTGATTCGGGTACTCTTTCTCACCTCACTCAAGTGTTTAAGGGTATATGACAATTCGCTTAATTTCCTCAAGGAATGAATTCTACCATAAGCTTGACTATCAATCAAATCTCTACTTTATTGATGAAAACACGTAAGAATCAAAAGGTCTTTTGCTTTGGTTGTAGCGGGGCCATGGGATTAATCGTTAGGTGGGGAAATCAAGAAAAGGAAATTTCAAAAGGCTACACAAAATATCAAGCATTGCAAGCATGACACCTTCTAAAATACCTTTTTGGGTTTTGACTCATTTTCCCACCTTTCTTTCTTTCCTTTTCCTTTATTTCTCACTTTCTTTTGTCATCCCCTTATTTCTCTCTCTCTCTCTCTCTCTCTCTCTATATATATATATATATATATATATATATATATATATATATATATTTTTCTTTTCTTTAGGAGAAGGGGAGATTTTCAGCTCAAGAGAAATATTTTCCAACTTTCTCATCCCATACTTTTTCAACTACCTTTTTACCCTTTTTGTACAATACTTTAGAAGGTCTCTCATCAAGCATCATTCATCAAAGTATTTCAAGGTACCAAGAAAAGTATTTTATTCTTTCAGGCTCAAAATTGGGCAACTAAGGGGTAGCATTTAAACAATCAAAGCTCAGAAGGCCTGAAAAATACCTAGTGCCTCAATCATTTTCAAAAATGTTTTCAAAAATTTTTAAGCTTCAAAATGGTTTCAAGTCAAGTTCTAGAGAATTACAATCCAAGAGGAATACAACACTCTATCACAAAGAATGGGGTAAATTTAGTGAGTACCCCTTTTCGGCTCAAAATTCTTGTGAGAGATTTTCAAATTAAAGGTAGCACCTTATTTAAGGTTGCATATAACAGTTAAATATAATTAATGGCTTCAACTTGCATCAAGTGTTGCTTTGGTTCAATGGCATCGTTGCATGCCTTGCAACCAAGAGGTTTGTAGTTCGAATCTCATGTGGAGCGTTTTATACGACGTATATGTTTTAATGTTTATTAAAACGTTAAAAATTGGGAAAACGCGGTTGTGAGGATTCGAACACACTTATCAAAGGTAATGGGACACGATCGCTGGCCAACTGGGCTAACGGATATATTTTGCCATGTTATGAATATTAATGATACTTGACTGTTATATTTGACTGTTGGTTAAACACTTGGAGAGTTGCTTTCTTTCACCAAGTGACATGAGTTGGTCTATAAATAGAACCATCTGCATGCAGTAATTGACACGAAAAACTCAGAATCTCTCAACCATTCTTCACTCCAAATCACCTTCTTTTCTCCCTTATGCGCAAAGAGAGTTAAGGAGACTATTGTTCTGTAAACTGCCATTGTCGATACGCTTGCTTTAGGGTGTGCAAACCAAACCAAGGTTCTCCATTGTATCCTGAAGGGGATTCGCCAGTTACTCCTATTGCATCCAATCTACAAGGAGAGATTGGTGGGGGCGAATCAAACCTAAAGCCTAGTGTCCTCACACGCCTTGGAGATTGCGCGTTACCATTATTTTCTTCTTCTTTATTGCAGATCCATACCCGATTTCTAACAATCTTTAGGTTCGATTTCTGTAATAATGGCTGCAACGTTGAAGGAGATGACTTCTGAGTTTATGAAACTTGAGAGGTTCGAAGGTGAAAACTTTCATCGTTGTCAAAAGAAGATGCACTTCCTTCTTACAACATTGAAGGTGGCCTATGTGTTGAACACACCAAGACCAGAGGAAAGAGAAGATGAGACCATCAATGAGACTCGTGAGAGGAACAAGTGGGTTAATGATGACTACATTTGCATGGGGCATATTTTGAATGGCATGACCGACTCATTGTTCGATGTGTATCAAAATGCGGGATCCTCCAAAGAACTATGTGAGAAACTTGAGGCAAGATACATGATGTAGGACGCAACAAGTAAGAAATTTCTTGTTAGTCGTTTTAATAATTATAAAATGGTTGATGGTATGCCTATCATGGAACAAATGCATGAAATTGAACATATTCTCAATAACTACAAACAACATAATATGCACATGGATGAAACCATCATTGTCTCCTCAATCATTGACAAACTTCCTCCTTCATGGAAAGACTTTAAAAGAAGTTTTAAACATCGGAAAGATGACATTTCTCTTGAACAATTGGGTAATCACCTTCGTTTAGAAGAAGAGTATCGTAAACAAGATGATACTAAAGAACATTCTGTTCATGAGAAGGTGCATGTAGTAGAGGAAGGGAAATCTGGTAAGTCCTTTAAAAGGAGGAATCGAGATTTTGGAAAATCTCATGAAAACAACAATGAGAATGACTACAAGAAAAAGAAAAAGAAAAATGGTTGTTTCTATTGTGGAAAACCGGGACATTTCAAGAGGAATTGTCGTCTCCTGAAAAAGGAAAAAGAGAAGGAATCTAGTGCAACAAAGGACAATCTTGTTGCGGTCATTTCCGAAATCAACATGATAGAAGATGTTGGATCATGGTGGATTGACTCTGGTGCAACTCGCCATGTGTGTAAGAACAAGGAACTCTTCAAGACAATTAATGAAGAAGATGGAACCGTTCTATATATGGGAAATGCATCAACTGTCCAAGTTAAAGGCAAAGGGACGGTGGAACTAGAATTCATGATGATTTTTCAATAATTGATTGGGTGTTAGTCCTCTATGTTTTGGCAATGATGTAAATGGATACTACAATTAAGTTGAAATTTTGCATCATTAATTTTTGTTCCATATTTAATCTCATAATTGTTGCATATATTTGTTTATGAATTAGTTCTGGAGAGTCACGTTCGCTGAGAGAGTAAGAACGCGACTGTGAGGTTCAACAACAAGGGAAAATCGCTTCCAAGCAAACAAAGCAAGAGAAGGTGTTTTTTTTTTTCGTTAATTGAGAGAATGTTTGATATTGATTTGATCATTTTTTGGTGCACCTTGATGTGGAGATTGTAATTGTTTTGGTAATATAATGCCTTTTGATTAATGTATATAATCTGTTTGTTGAATCACCTAAATGCTTTTAGGTTGGAATGTGGTCATGTTATAGGTGGTTGTGTTAGTTTTCTTTTGATATTAATGGCTGAATTGGTGAGTAGCTTGAATCATAATCTCTTCTTGTGCTAAATGGACTATGAATTTTCTTTATTGGTTTTGTGTATTTTTGACAGGGTTATGGTTATCAATATTATATTAAATGATCCTTATATCTTTTTGTTCACTTCTGCCTATATCTATTAAGTGTTTTAAGTTTTAAGTTTCTTGCCTATATTATATTAAATGATTCTTATTCTTGTAATGTTGTTTATGTTTTGTTTCAAGTATGTTAGGGATATTATAAATTATCTTTATAATAAAGATTTATTTTCTAGATGAGTTGATCATCGAGAAAAACCTTAGTTACCCGTTTGAGGTGCAATATTTTAGAGCACGTGTGTCTTGTTGCAAGTCATTGTGCTCTTGATATTGGACCTCGAATTGTCCAAGTGGGACAGTTTGAGAAAAAACTTTTTCTTTACTAGTATGATAGCTATTCATTAATTCTTATGTGATATATCTGATGAAAATTTGGTCTGACGCATTACCATTTGTTCTCTGGGTACATACTTGATTGTGATATCTCACCCTGGTCAAGTCATGTACTTGGAGACCAATGGGAAATGCTGCTGAAATTTCGTCAGATATGAGACATGAGAAGTGATGAGTAACTATTATAATAGTGTTGAAAAAGGTTTTTCTTGAATGGGATAAGGCCATACCAAATAAAGAAATGGAGCAGTTCTGCGAGTTTGCCCAAAATAGTTTTTCATTATAGTTATCTTTTTTTGGCGCAAATGCAGAGGATGGAATTTGTTCCTTTGAATCGTACTTGGATGTATGATAGGGTTTATCCGCGTAGAGGGGGATTAAAACAATCTTTCTTAGATGGTGTTGAAGAATTTATTACCAAGGCAAGTCAGCAAGATACTTATAACAATGGGGGGTTGATTAGATGTCCTTGTGTGAAGTGTGACTGTACCCGAATTAAGAATGTAGACGATGTGAGGGTCGACCTGTATAAAGTTGGGTTTAGGCCTAATTACTAGATTTGGACAAATCATGGAGAAGAAATGCCGCAATTTGATTTTGGCATTGACCAGAATTGCACCGGTGGTTCAAGTAGTGGTGCAGAAGCTGGATATGGAGATCATATTGTTTCCATGGGGGAGATGATGTGTGACGCTCTTATGATGTCCGGGTCGTTTGAGTCCAATAATACAGAAGAGCCTCCTAATGCAGATGCACAAAAATTTTATAATCTCCTAACAGAGGCAAATAAGCCTTTGTGGGAAGGGTCCCCCGACTCGAAGTTATCGATGTGTGTTCTACTGTTGTCTGCCAAGTCCAATTGGAGCATACCCGAGTTAGGCTTGGATTTCATTGCCAAAATGGTTTTGGCCGGGATGCCTTTCAAAGGAAGATTACCCAACAATTATTATGATGCGAAGAGGTTAATGTCCAAGTTAGGATTGGAGTCCAAGAGGATTGACTGTTGTCAGAATGGGTGCATGATCTTTTACGATAATGAATTCGACAAAAATGATGGCGCATTGGTTGAGTGCATATTTTGTCACGCACCAAGGTATCGTCAGCGCAATGCAAGTAGAAGTAATCTGAAACCAGTTCCGGTAAAGTCGATGTTCTACTTGTCAATCATTCCTAGATTACAGAGGATGTTTGCATCGATGCAGACTGTAGGAAAAATGACATGGCACCATGAGAATAGGAGGAATGCAGGAGTGTTACGCCATCCTTCTGATGGTGAAGCATGGAAGCACTTTGATCGGGTGCATCTGGATTTTGCCGTTGATCCTCGTAATGTACGACTTGGGTTATGCTCGGATGGCTTTACCCCATATATCCAAGCCTCGGCATCACCTTATTCATGTTGGCCCGTTATTGTTACCTCTTACAATCTTCCTCCCGAAATGTGTATGTGAAAGCCATATATGTTCTTGACTTGCCTGATTCCGGGTCCATCTAATCCAAAGGCAGGCATTGATGTATACTTGCAACCTTTGATTGATGATTTGAAGAGGTTGTGGAATGGTGTTTTAACGTAAGATATTTCTCGAAAACAAAATTTTACAATGAAGGCAGCGTTGATGTGGACAATTAATGACTTCTCTGCGTATGGCATGTTGTCTGGCTGGGGGAAGCATGGGAAGCTTGCATGCCCGCATTGTATGGAGCATACAAAGGCATTTACCTTAAAATACGGTGGGAAGTCGTCCTGGTTTGATTCCCATCGCAGGTTCTTACCGAACGATCATCAATTTAGAAGGAAGAATGACTTCAAGAAGGGGGTTGTTGAAATGGATGGACCGCCTCCGAGGTTAACACCAGAACAAATTTGGAGTAGAATCAGGGACTTGCCAAAAGTGACTGAAGCTGGGGTTTCCAAATTAGATGGTTACGGGCAGTGCCATAATTGGACAAAGAGGAGTATTTTTTGGGATCTTCCTTATTGGAAAGATAATTTATTGAGGCACAATCTTAATGTAATGCACATTGAAAAAAAATTCTTTGACAACATTTTCAACACTGTGATGAACGTGCATGGCAAGACCAAAGACAACGATAAGGCTAGAATGGACTTAAAGTTGTACTGCAGGAGACCGGATTTGGAGTTGAGACATCAGGATAATGGGAAGATGTACAAGCCAAAGGCCAATTATACCTTGACTATCCAGGAAGCAAGGTTAGTTTGCCAATGGATAAAGGGGCTCAGGATGCCTGATGGTTATTCTTCTAGCTTGGCAAGATGTGCTGATGTTATAAAAGGCAAGTTGCATGGGATGAAAAGCCATGATTGTCATGTGTTTATGGAGTGCTTACTTCCTATTGCCTTCAGTAAGGACTTGTGTTCTGCAACTTTAAGG
Organism: Sophora flavescens; assembly: GCA_030762895.1. Classification (NCBI taxonomy): domain Eukaryota; kingdom Viridiplantae; phylum Streptophyta; class Magnoliopsida; order Fabales; family Fabaceae; genus Sophora; species Sophora flavescens. Next base: position 33,366,466 of record CM061064.1, on the reverse strand, counting down.
GAAGACGATTTGACCAGGATGGAACAAAACATTCCACTCATTTTGTGCAAGCTGGAGAGAATATTCCCCCTGGGCTTCTTTGATTCAATGGAGCATCTTCCGATTCATCTTGCATATGAAGCCAGACTTGGTGGTCCAGTTCAATATAGGTGGATGTATCCATTTGAAAGGTAATTTAAGTATCACAGTTATTGATCCACTTTCATGCATATAAGTTAATTAATAATAACCTCGTCATTTTTTAATAGATTCATGGGCGAGTCAAAACGATCGGTGAAAAATAAGGCTAGGGTTGAAGGTTCGATATGTGCGTCTTACTTACACCGTGAGACAATTCATTTCTGCTCTCATTATTTCAAACACATGGTTTTGTCGCCAACAACTAGAAGGAACGAAACGGAAAATGAAAGTGGAAGACTACCTGGAACCTTATCAATTTTTTGTCTTCCCGATCGTCATTCCGGAAAGCAGTTGACACATTATTTAACGGAGGCAGAGTGGAACTCAGCTCATGTTCATGTATTGATCAATTGCGCCGAGGTTAAACCATACCATGGGTAAGTATGAGCTTATAATTTTTATTCCTTCGATAGCATATGTCAATTTTCATTGATGTTATCCATATATATTCAGTGCATTCTTGTCTTCTCGTGATGCATCTGCGCATACTCATGAAGATTTTCCAAAATGGTTTAAGCAACAAGTAAGTATCTTCCCATTTATCATTTTGTTATTCACTATAATGTATGCGGATAAAAACATATATCGTTAAACTTTGTGAATAGGTTTACAATGAGGCACCTACTGTCATTAATCAACATTTACGAAACTTGGCTGACGGTCCTCTGACACAAGTCAAATAATGGCACACATACTTCGTGAATGGATACAAATTTCATACTCAATCATGGACAGAAGACAAAACAACAATAAATAGTGGTGTTTACGTAAAGGGTGAGCCAGGAGGAGTTGCAGATGACTTTTATGGTGTCATACAACACATATATGAGTTGTCATATCGTTATTTAGATTACCCTAAGAGAATAGTGTTGTTTTATTGTAATTGGTTCGATCCATCTAGTAGAGGCACTAATTTGAATAAAAAATATAATATTGTGGACATCCAAATGAGTAGAAGATATCATATGTTTGATCCGTTTATCATGGCACATAATGTGAGACAAGTATATTACGTTCCTTATCCAGCAACTCAAACAGAAAAACGAGGTTGGTGTGTTGCAATCAAGACAAAACCAAGGGGTCGCATTGAAATAGATGTTTCAGAGTTGGATGAGCCATATCAAACGGATGAAATGTCACATGCAAATGAGGTAATTGAAGTTGAACCAATCTCATGTTTAAAAGACACACAAGTTGTAGGGGAAGAAGTGGATACCTCCAGCTTGACATCAAATCAAGTCATTCCGGATGAAGATGTTGAAGAAGCAGAATCAACAGAAGATGAAGAAGATGAAGATGGCTATGAATATGACACTGGCTCAAATTCTGAATAACAATTACTTTATTTATTTTAGTGATATATTTTGTATTAAGTTGTATTGTCATTGTCATAACTTTAAGTTCATTATGATTAGCATCATTTCCCATTATTTACAAATTTGTGTTTTTGCTTACTTTAAGTTAATTATTATCACCATCAATTTCCATTATTTGCAAATTTGTGTTTTGGTTACTTTTAATTAATTTTTATTAGCTTCATTTTTCACTATAGACATGACTGATGGTAAGGGAAAGGGTAAGGCACCTGCTAGAGGGGCACGTCGTCGTGGTCGACCCCGCTTCGTGACACGGACAGTCGATGACGGATTCGTGTCCCTCCCATCTACATCTGTTACACTACGCCCACCGCCCACACCTATGCCTCCACATGATATGGCACCGGCACCCCCACCTGTTGCTCCTACACCATGTCCACCGCCCACACCCGTGCCTACACATGTTCTGACACCTCCCTACTGACCTGTTGCTCCAGCCACTCAGTTCATGGACACCTCCATTGGGATCACGATGATGCCCACCCCAAGGATTCCGACTCAGACCCATGGAGACAATTCCAGACAACCAGATGCATCAGGGGAGGATTTTCCCATGGACGATGATCATCAGTTAAATGGTGACGACGAGGAGACTTATGGATATTCATCGCCTATATCATCAGATGATGAGGAGATCGAGGTTATGTCAGATGGCCGAGTTATTGTTACCCCGACTGGTCAAGGGTAAGAAAGATCTGAAATATTGTTATTTTATTGTTGAGTGCATATTTTATATGTATGTGTATTGATTGTTCTCATGTTCTATTGATAAGGCTCCTTCCGTCGAGAAAATCTGCAGAGGCCGTCACGTATGCAGTTACATCTCAGTTTGATCGGGCCTGGAAACATTGGAATGAGCTTGAGGATCAGGATCGGGATCGATTCTTTGCGGCTTTTAAGGTATTTTATACTTTTGAATTTACTTCCATTTTTTAATTACTTTTAATGTTTCTTTAGTTTATTATTATCCTAAAAAATATTATATTCTCCTTATTTACAGGAGAAGGCTGCTTGGAGAGTAGAGCATTCCACTGATGTAGAGATAATTTTTCATCAAAAAGCGAGCAAACGCCTCTCCGAGTTGTTGACGAGATATCGGAAAAAGGGACAGCGTCCAAAATGGTGTTTCCCACCCATTTGGGAGGAGCTATGTGCTTACTGGGCTACACCTGAATTTAAGAAAAAATCCGCCTAGGCAAAGCTCAACAGGGCCTCGGAAAAGGGTGGGAGCCTGCACACTGGCGGCAGCATCGTGTCGGGGAGCATGCTCGACGCCTTGTAAGTTCCAACATCATATTTTGTTAATTCATTTACATGTCTGGCTATTAAGAATGTGTAAATTCAAATATGAACAAGTTTTTTTTTGGTGCAGGCTAGGGAGCTTGGCCGTAGCGTCAAGCCGGTTGAGCTTTATGCCCGAACTCATACTAGGAAGGGTACCGGCGAGTATGTAGATGAGCGCTCTAGACGTACTCAGGTGATTTACATGTCTCTTTGTTGGAAATTATTTTTATTTTATATTTAATAATTATGGTCTTTTTGTATGATGATGTGCGTCAATTTTAATGACAGGAGGACTATCATGATAAGTTATCTCAGGTTCGGTCTCAGGCAGACTCATCTTCCCCTTCCACCACACTTGACCCAGAGGTGGAAGCCCAATTGGAGTTGCAGGCATGGGTCGAGGTTGCTGGCGGTAAGAACAAGGGTCGCATATACGGTATGGGAGACCTAGCCGGTAACTATCGACGCGGGTGCTCCAGCATCTTCACTCAGCAGAGTCGAGCATCGTCCGAGACTAGGCCCCGCGATCTCATGAGTCTGCGGAGATGGTCAAGATGCGTAAAGCTGGCGGCTCAGGATGAGATCAATCGGCAGCTGCTTACTCAACAAACACAGATGATGGAGCAGATAGAGATGATGGCAGCTGCACAGAGAGAGCTCATGCTGCGTTTAGGAACCAGCACCCCTCAGCCACAGTCGCAGCAGGACCAACACCTTCACAGCACCCCTCAGCCACAGCCACCACCGTCCCAGCCTGAGGGTCATGATCGGCAGACCAGTGACGAGGATGATCAATCCTTTACAGATTTGTTAATGCGGGGCTATAGAGAGGGTTATTAGTTTGGGTTATTAGTTTTTTTAATATTAGATTTTATTTTGTATGATGTATGCACTTTGTCAAAACAATTTGCTTTTATTTATGAATTTCATTTATTGTTTAAAATTATTATTCTTTTATCATAATATAGTCTAAATTATAATTAATATAAAAAATAACTAATGTTTATATTAATTTTGAATTTTATATTAAATATTAAATAATTAATTAAAAATAATTCATATTTTAAATAATTAATTAATAAAAATTTAGTTAATTAAATTATTTAGTTTTATAAAAATGTGTTGCAATTTGCGACGGCTATTCCGTCGCTAATTTATGTATGATTTGCGACGGTAATTTGCGACGGTTTGGCCGTCGCTAATTTCTATAATTTACGACGGCCATGCCGTCGCTAATTTCTCATAAGGGACGGTCATTTAAAAAAACCGTCAGAAACTGTTTGCGATGACCCAATGTGTGACGGATTTGTGGCCGTCGCAAATCCGTCAGAAACATGTGTTTTGCAACGGATTTAAGCTGTTTGCGACGGCCTTTGTCCCTCGCTAAATTCATTTTTTCTTGTAGTGTTTACTTAGTTTAATTGTCTTCCTATTTAACTAACTTGGGTGTGTGAAATAGTTGCAACTCAGTATCTCTAAGGCGTCTGTTATAAAGCGTCTTATCTGATATGAATTTGTTTTGAGTCGAAAATACTATTCAACCCCCCTTCTAGTGTTGTTTTGTGCCATTTCACAATGATTCATACGACTTGAGAATGATAGGGTTTGGGTGCCGCAGCTGTAAAATTTCAGGAACAAAATAAGGGCAGTGAAAAAAAAGTAGGACATTTTGTTTATATATGTAAAGGGACATTTTAGTAATTTTACCTTAACAGGTATCCGCGGGTATGGATACTACCATATCAGCGGGTACAAGCTAAATTGAACAAAATCTTAAACATGTATATACTTGTATATATATTTATGTAATAACATTTCATAAAATATGTACAAAATAAATAAATATCATTATCAACTAGTTCCAGAACATTTTTTTTATGTTTGAAACTTAGAAATAGTAAAAAAAATTATGTCAAATAAAACTAGAAATTATTATTAGGATAAAAACCAACAAATAAAAAATCAATAATACAAAAAATAGAATAAATATATTTTATATATGCGGTTTGATTAGGATAGATTTGGTTTATTAAAATGAATTCAATATCCGATCGGATCCGACCGATTTTCACAAAACAAGATTTATAAAAATCCAATAAACATCGGTTTTGGTCCGTTTTTGGTTTTTTTGGATCGGTTTTCGGTTTTTTTTGGATCGGTTTGGATATGAACACCCCTAGTATGAATACAATATAAATGTGGGTGAATAGATAAAAAATATTTATAATGGGCCATCTATAATTTAAAATGTCAAATCTGATTTTTCAACCGATGAAATTGTAAACAAAAAAAAATTGCTTCCAAAGCATGCGGCGTACATGGATGGAAGTGCAAATTAAAAATCAAAGGAAAATGACTCCGTGATTATTATATTTCTCTCCTATTCTTAATTAAATAAGGAAATAAATTAGAAAAAACATAAATAGAAAATAAATTTTAAGAGAATATGTATAATACTCTAAAATATTATAAGATATAATAAAAATACTATGAGATATTTTTCAAATATTGTAATAAAGTATAAGTTTGACTTATGCTCTAAATAGGCTAAACTTGTATAAATCTAAAATAGGCACTAATGTGCCGTCTGACTTATTCTCATCCTCAAGACTGGCCCAATACTTGATAACGCCTAAAGCTTGGTAAAGCCTCAAAGTGAGTAAATAATGGGAGGTGATATTATATGTATCATTTTTGTTGGGTATTAAACAATTTTTGTTAGTGGGCTATATAGCAGGATGAATGGGATATACTTGAGACCTTACCCTTAACTCGGCTCAACTCATCCCTATTTTCAATTTATTAACGCCAAGGTCAAAGTATACAAAATAATTAATAATACATGGTTTAAATGCAAGTATGACAAAGTAATCAAACAATACATCAATAATTGGTTGAAACTGGTTATAGGAGGTCATTTGGGCGGGGGTGCATTATAAGCCTCTTCCATGGTTATGTGTTCTTGAAAAAACGTAAGCTTGTGTGTAAATGGACAAATAAATGTGTGATCTTTAATTTAATTCAAAGATGTATCATAATCTTAATCCAACCTATTAAAACATAAATATAGTCTCATTCAATTTAGATAAAAACTCACTATATGGGAGGTTTTTTTTTTCTTTGACTATGGTACAAAACTTGTTGCATTCAAAGTTCAGTCACAATATAATGCATGATGGATTGGGCTCTTCCCATCTGCTGACATGCATCACAGCTACTGGGTGGTAATAGGGCATCTGCATATATGGCATATGAGACATTTGATCCAAACTCACTGGGTCGGGCTTCTTCTCGTCGGTCTTCTTCTTTTCTTCGGGCTTTTTCTTTTCTTCGGGTTTCTTTTGAGCATCCTGCTTTGGAGGAGCAGGGGGAGGCCCAACACTCAGAACTTCAGCATGTTTGCCAGTTTTCCTTACGCGAGTTACTATTTCATATGGGTCTGCATCCCCTGTCACAGTCAACGTACCTTTCCCTTCATCAGCTTCAATTTTATCTACACCTTCAATTGAATGAAAAATGAAAAATGTGAAAGAGTTTAATTTAAACAAAATATTCAGTTTATAATTTGTAACCCTTCTAATCTATCTATACCACTAACACTAAGCATTTTAATTCAACCCGAGAGGGGGTTAATGAATTATACCTTGAAGGGAAGAGACAGTTTTAAGGAGCTTCTTTTTGCATTTGAGACAATCGATATCAACCTTCAATACCGTCTTCTTGACCATTAAGAAAAATGATAACTCACCTGGTTGTTCTGTTCGCGCTAGAGCAATAGATTGTTATGTAAATAATCTTAGCCGGCTTAGTGAAGTTAACAAAAAACGTTGGTGTTCGAATATTTAAGGTTTATTTGAGGTGAAACCAAAGAGGAGGAAATAATAGCCGGCTTTGAAAACTATTTGTTGGTTGTTCACCGTCCTCAGCAAAACTTCAAGACTATTTGTCTTTTGCTTTGTTGTTTATTGTATTCTTACCTGAGGTTTCTTCCATATCTTCGTTGCCCTTTATGATTTGGTGCAACTTGCGTAAAGTCACTGGAATTGAAAGTTACGGAAATCATAGGAAAAGAGATTATTAACTCCGAATGACAATGGGTTCCGTCACAATTCTACTTTAAAATGCAAATATTTCTGTTCAACTTAATTAGATGGAGGTATCAATAATCAATTGGAACCGATTGGTCTATTATTTGCTTTCGTTTACATTTGGTGAACCATGATTTATTTCACATCGTCAACATGGCTAATGTCTATAAACGGTTGTACCGCCATTTTGTTCTTACGATTTAGTGATGTACCAAAGTCTTTCTACTTTTTTTTCCCCTCCTTTTTCTGTAAAATGAAAGGGTCAAGTTATTTTTTATATTATAGAGTGACACAAGATTAGGCATGACAATGAGATCCGAACCTGCGGGTATCCACCCGCCCCCTTCCTGACTTTGACGGGGAAAACCCGTTTTGACCGGGGATGGGAATGGGAATATAGATACCGCCCCGGACCCGCCGGTCCCCGAACCCGAACCCGAACCCGAACCCGCCCCGCCCCGCCCCGAACCCGCCCTGCTGTTTATGTAATTATAATAATATTCTCCTATATTTATTTAGGTAATTGGTTTTGTTTTGATTAAAAGGTTGTATTCTATATAGAATGATACTTTTTTAACAGAAATTTACAGAACATTTGATTGTTGTTTTATTATGATATTTTGATATTATCATTGTTATTTGAAGCATAACGAAGTGTTTTTAAAGTATTAGTTTCTTTTCAATTTGTAGCTCAAAGAAAACTATGTTCCAGTTTTTGGTTGATTGTTTTAAGTGTATGAAGGTTTTATTTGTTTATTTTTCGGAAGTACAATATTTGAGTTGTTAATTCAATTAAAGCAAAATCATTTTCAATTTGGTTACTCATTGACGGGGGCGGGGACACGCTGGGAAACCCGACCCCCGTCGGGGGCGGGGATGTGGTTCTATTTTCCAAACCCAAAGGGGGAGCGGGGCGGGGTTGGGGAAGACAAAACCCGCCCCGCCCCGCCCCGTTGCCAACCCTACATAGGATAGAGTTCTCAGTTAAAAAAAAGGGTAATGCTTATATGTACGAGTGATTTTGGTTCGAAAGTCGTTAGCAAGGTTTTGGGCCATTGATTGTTCATAACAGTTGTGAATGTGTGATGAATGATGAAATCATCATCTGTGCAATATGTTTTTGCTATTAGGCAAATAGAAGTATCCTCCAACTATCCTCATACCTAATAGGCTAATAGGCAAATAGAAGTATTCAAAAAAAAAAAAGAGAGAAATTCTAGACACAACCTTAGTAAATTCACATAAACAACAAAAAATAAAAAACAAAATTCTATTTCGAGAAGAATAATGCCACGCCCACCGTTCTTTTACGATGAAAATCTCAAGTCTTACCCCCTTATCCCTCACTCCAATCAAAATTTGACATCTCAATTAAAAATAACAACTTGCCAATTTTGGTGAATTCTAGTGTGAAATATCAGTTATACTCGTATACCCCAAAATTTCATTTGAAAACTCCTTTTTACCCTTATCTTCAACAAACCCTCCTCATCCTTCACCACCACCGCACCAACCACCCTCCAGCACCTCAACAGTGAACCACAACAGCGGTTGTCGACCCCACTGGAACCAACCCATTGTCCCCACCTCAGTCCAACCTCCATCGTCACCACCATCACCCTACCACCGCCCTCAACCTCCAAGCACCAACTCTCCCTTCTCTCTTCCCTCTGCCACCTCCCTCTCTCTTCCCCCACCTCCAAACACGTGTCAGATTCAAAGAACAGTGGAGGCGATCCGTCCTCTTGCACAGTCGACGTCCCACCACTCCATCCCAAATAAGAAAAAATCAAAACAAAAATACAAAACAAATAAGAAACATATCAGATACTTCTGCTAAGCTTCTCCGCCACCTCCACCAAGCTCGGCAGCTTCACCACCAGGTGCGGAACTCCACACCACCGTACTGCATCCATCCCAGTCGCGTCGCCACCTCGGTCCTTCACCGCCATCACAAACCGTAGATCTCAGACCAGGATCCACGCACGAATTACACCCTCTGCTTCGTCGTGCACAGCTCAGCAGCTACACGCCCACCGCGAGTCCAGTGAGACACCCTGTTGTGCTCCGTTGTATTATTAGATTTAAACCTCATTAATTAAGTTCCTAATCGCGCGCTTTACGTGAGAATACGTCGAAATTTTAAAGACTTAAGTTAATCAACATACCACTTTAGATAAATAATACACCACACCATATTAAAGTTACAAATACATACATATGTCTTATACATAATACAAAAAAAAAAAACACTGTAGAGAGTATCCTCTCAATAGGATCCCTCACAGGCATATACTTAAACAAAAGTCATACTTAGCGGAAACGTATAAAAATACTTCTTAGACACACTGGCCATACTATTTATACTATAATCACCATGGGTCATAGACCGACCTCCCGCCTATGGTTCGTAAGGAGTTCCATCCAACTCCTCAGCAACCTCCGTTTCATACAGAGTTCCGTCCAGCTCCTCAGCAACATATTCCTCCATCGGGTCCTCTAGCATAAATAAAATAGACACACAAAATACGGAAAAATATAGGGGATAAGAAACAGTTTAACGTTAAACATGGAAATGGTTTAGCAACATTTAAATCCATAACAGCACACTAAACATACGCCTCCGTATATCTCTGTATATATATACATATATAAACACAACCATCCTCGACAACGTCTATTATTTTCCTCTACCCTCCATCATGATGCAATGAAATGTAGTATGTATAATCAGGTGCGGCCACATATCCGGATATCCATCTCAAGTTAACCAGACTATGTTTCAAGTCCACCATGTGAAAATATCACAGACTGTAACGTCCTTCGTTACATTGGTAACCCAAATTATTTTTTTATAAAACCTTAAAACATTTAATTTAAATACTCAAGTTATAGAAGTTTTTGCAATAAATTTAAGTTCAATATATATATATATATATATATATATATATATATATATATATATATATATATAATATTCAAAATAATTAAATAAAGTAATAGTATTAAATAAATCATTATATTAGAATGGAATAAAGCCTCATAAATATTAATTAATAAAAACCACATAATTCTTTTACAATTGTTTTTTTGCCCCAAAACACGTCTAATAAACCCATAAGAAATAAATAAAAAGAAATAAACTAGAATTAATATATTCAAGACTCTCTCAAGACGCTGCATCATCTATCTCAACACCTGTAAGCTCTGAAAGACAACACCACTAATGAGATTTATAATCCCAGTAAGTAAACACAGTTCTAAAAGGTTTTCGAAAAGATGTTGCTTTCAGGTAACCGGAAAAACAACCATGGTAATCCGTCATTTCCAAAATAATATAACTCAAAATATTTTCTATAAATCAAGAATAGTCAATACAATCTCACGAAGTTCATGCACAAGTCATAACATCATCAATAGATATAATCCATCGCTAAAGAATGCATAACATAAATAAAATCATACAAAGGGTACCTCTTGTCTCCAATTAATCCCAATTTATCATCCAAGTCTCTTTCATTTAATTACCCAAGTTTAGTCTATGAGCTCATGACAAACGCAATGGCGTCCCACTGCCTTCTCCTTCCCGGAGGGAGCTATCTATAATGGGTCTTCCCTTTCCCAGAAGGAGGTATCTGTCTTCCCCTCTAACGAGGAGGTATCTTTCTTCCCCTCTAATGAGGAGGTTTCTGTCATCCCTTTCCCTGAATGAGGTATCTGCCTTCCCCTCCAACGAGGAGGTATCTGTCATCCCCTTCCCTGAAGGAGGTATATGTCTTCCCCTCTAACGAGGAGGTATCTGTCATCCCCTTCCCCGAAGGAGGTATCTGTCTTCCCCTTCCCCGAAGAAGGTATCTGTCTTCCCCTCTAACAAGGAGGTATCTGTCATCCCCTTTCCTGAATGAGGTATCTGTCTTCCCCTTCCTTGAAAGAGGTATTTTAACAATCACAAATAACAATCCAAAGCATATTTTGGGCATATGTCATGACCGCAGGACATGGCATATGACATCGTCCATCAATCTCAATGGTATGACTCATGTCAAAACAACTCATAGGCATTCCAAAATAACAGCAACACATAGCATCATGTAACATGCTTCCAAAATAACAGCAACACATAGCATCATGTAACATGTAATGTTATTCATCAAGTTCATATCAAAACAACACTAAGAACTAAGACATCACATATCACAGAAAGCATATCAAACAGTAATATCACTCAACATGTGAAATTCAATCTCCTAAATATTTATCACCAATAAAACATCAATTTTATTCTGGAGACAAAACCTCAAATAATTACCGATTCATTTCATACTCAAACCCTTTAAAATCAATACCATGAGAGTTTAAGAAAAGGGGTGTTTACTTACTACCGGTTGATCTCCAAAAGCACTAAACATTGTGTATGACAAAAGCTACTGCTTCCCTTAAAAAGCTTTCTTCTTTTCGCTAATATCTTTTGATCTGGGTGGCTCCATCTCAGTTCAGAAATTAACCATCAACGCACTGCTCTTCCTTTATTTTGTTTCTCTGTTCATTGTGCGGCACCGTGGTGTATTCCTTTGCTCAACTTGTTTCCGTATAAAAAGGGCATAACCCTCAATTTCTTTTCTTTTCTTTTCTTTTCTTTTCTTTTTTCTTTTTCAAAATCCAACTTTTGTGTGGGCCCTGCTTTTACATTTCTAAAGTTCCTATCATTTGTTTTATATATGTGAATCACGTCCCTATGTTGCGACCTATGTTTTGGCTATCTTGATTTTCAAATCATTTTTCATGTGGGCCACATTTAATTGTTTTTTATAGAAAAAAATTAACCAAGATAAATCCCATTGATTCTATATAATATATGTATCCTAATCCTATCACTCAATATCTCCTGGACGTGAATAACTCATGGCCTTTCCTTTTTTTTCTTTTTCTTTTTTTTTTTTAATTCAAATTGGCATTCTTTATAATAGTATAATAATTTCAATAAATTCTTATATTGACAATTCTACACTAAAACCCATACTAACTTATTATTTTTATTAAAATAATTATATTTAAAATTTTAAGATGTTACACAGACCATGTTTCAGGTCACCCCCTCGTACCATAACCCCTCATCACTATTTCATAAATAACCTCAACCATGATCACATCTCATCAGCCTCATCACTATACCACAATAATCATCTCGGTTAGGCACTTCTAAACTCAAATATCATGAACCCCCGCATACATCACCTACTCATCATGTATCAATTCTCATAAAATCTCTAATCACATTAATCACCCATCATGTCATCATTCCAATTATCTCAACATATAATATAAACTAAATAATTAGATAAATACATAAATAATATAACAACCAATCCACTGATCATAATATTTCCAGACAATTCATCACATATCAAGCAACATATCAAAGACAGTCAAATAGTCAAACAGTATAATATTTCCAGACAATTCATCACATAGTAAGCAACATATCAAAGACAGTCAAATAGTCAAACAGTCAATCTCAATAATAAAATAATATATTTTTATACACATCGACGATAAACATAAAATTCCAATATCATCATTGGTAACACTATGTAGTCCCTAATGTGATATTGACATTGTCCGTTACTCGCTTCCTAGTAGGGTTTAGGCCGCCCTACGCCATTATCGAAATAAATGCCACTTCGTCGTTTCCAACGTTAGATGGCTGCTTTCCCCCACCTGATTGACGTGCGCGCTTTCCCTTACAAACTTCGAATGCGTCCACGCTACTGCCAGGAACGTCAGCATGCTGTCCAACAACATCCACAAATCTGCCACCATCCACCCTTACACATCCACCGTTCCGCTTTCCGTCCGATTACACGTACGAGAAACACAATTCGCCGGAAACACCAAATACCAACCGGATCAACAATAGGGTTTCAAATAAATAAATCTATTTGAATCAAGAGACAAAATCGATGTAAAAACTTACGAGAACAACGGCTGGACTTAGGGAAAATCAGATTCAAAATAAGCTCATGAATCCCAGGGAAAAGCTACCAAAACAGGGCTACTGTTCGAGCTCTATTACCCTGGACACAGCTCTATTTATAAAACGGAACGGTGACAATGAATAAATATCCTTCCTAAACCTCCTCACCAAGTTTCAGCCCGATCCAACGGGTAAAACATCTCAGATCGCAATTCTTTAGTGACAGCTTAGATGGTATCCGGGTTGAGTTTCTCTCCTCCAAGGCCTACTGTTCGAGCATCATATCTTACACTCTGGAGTTTTGTTCCAAATTCTGACCTTTGGATATGAAGAAACACAAGTCTTGAACCTTATTCTAAAATTTAAGAATGATCCAATGGTTTAAGAGTGTTTAGAGACTCTCTCACGGAGACTGATCCAACTAGGTTTCAAAGCTTCCAACAAAGGCTTCTTGTAACTATTGAGGTTTCTCTCTCAATTCTTATCCTCTAATCCGAAATAGTGGGTGATAAAGAGAGTTAAGAATATGAGGAAGATAACTAAGATCATAGAAGTGAGGGTTTACCTCTAGATAATGAAAGAAAGTGAAAGAATGATCAAGTTATGCAAGAACAACAATGGAGTTTTTGAAGAAATAATGAAGAAGAAATGGAAAAGATGAAGTGAGAAATGTGGAGGGGGTTGCTGCTGTGGTTTGGGGTTTAAATAGGGTAGATCTTAGGCTTTGTTTGGTTCCTTAGAGTCCAATTAATGGGTTTTGTGAATATTAAATTAATATAAGCTTAACCAAAGTTAATAATTAACTTAACTAGGGTTATGTTACTAACAAGGGTTAAAAAGTACATGGCTCACAATTAATGTTGGTGTGACTGATTTTGAGCCACATCTAATGAGTCATCCATGACTCATTGATCTCATCCATTAGCGGTTCCCGGAAATCCCGTATGCAGCTCCGTCATTTTCCCGATTTCGGTTTTTGAGGGGAAAATGATGAAACGAAAGCAAAATGAAATGAGTATGGTTTAGTATATATGGCTGCACGAAATTGAGGAGATGTGGGAGGTTTACAACCATATAAAATGAGTGGTTAAGAGTGCGTAGATGTGTCTTGTTAATAACCGCGAAAGCTTGGGGGTATTTTGGTCATTTTACCTAAAAGTCATGATTAATAGCATTTAATGCTCATAAATGCTTGGCGACTCATCCTCCATGAGTCATCATGTATGACTTGTTGTCCCGATATCTTGACGGGTCTTTGAAGTTCCGTTTTAGACTCCGTCGGTTTCCCGATTAGTGTTTCTGTCTGTTTTTCGATCGAAAATTTTCAAAATAACCAAACTCGTTGGAAATATGTTTTAAACATAAACCATTTTATTCACGAGTCAAAATTAGGTTTTCTAATCATTAAAATCTTACAGTCAGTGAAAACACTAATTGTTTTTCGTCCGAACTTTTACTAAAATTTGTCCGAATAAACATAATATTTTATTTTAAATCAAAAATTTGGAAAATAGAATTCCTCACGGACAAAATATAAAAAATCTACAAATTTCAGTTTCAGGTCAAATTATGGTTTTCTACAGTTATAAAATTATACTGTCAGTAAAAAAAATGCAGACCGGTTTCCGTCTGAGTTTTAAACACAAAATTTTACCTTAACCTTCTACCATAAGAGAATATGATTTTATTTTATTTAAAATCACTTTCTATCTCTCAGATTAAAATATAATTAATTATATTTTAACCGGTTAAATAGCGTAATTAAAAATCAGGCTGTTACATCCAGTCGCATCCACTGCGCCATTGCGTCACGCCTCCTCTGGGAGAACGCAGATCTAGAGTCCAGACGCCTTCACCATACTGCCGCCTCGTCACGAGCTCCGTCCAGTTCGCCGTTCACGCTGCCATCACGCATCCAAGCTGTCGCGCCTCGTCCCAACAGCCGCCGCACGAACCGGTCGTCCACCCGAGTCTCCACCATGCCGTTGCTTTTAGCCTCCCCTGCTTTGTCTCGTTGGTGGACATTTTTAGGGTTTGGATGGTAGGTGATAGGGGTGAAGGGCAAAAGTGTAACATCCCTGGCCGCTTTATGGATTGACAATTGTCCCCACAAACCAACACGGGTCTTTTCAGCATGCTTTGTCCTCACTCACACGCTTCTCGAGAAAACTTCCCAGGAGGTCACTCATCCCATAATTGCTCCAAGTCAAGCTCGCTTAACTGTGGAGTTCTTAAGTGATGGGCTACCGAAAAGAAGATGCATCTTGTTAGTATAGGTAGTACCAATCAATTCATATAAGCCTTCCTCAACTATATAGTCCCATACCTACACAGTATCAGGATCCCTCTCATTCGGGTGTGTAATCAGTTCATTCATGTGTCCCTCCGCCTAGAAGCCTGCCAGGAACCGCTCCTTGTCCGTGCCTTCTTGCACCGGCGACCACTCCCCGCCCTCGTCGACACCCGGTTGTTACAAGCCCACCAGCTTCCGCTTGGTTCGTCCCCGAACCACACCGTACTGGGAGAGGTACCGCTCTGATACCATTTGTAACATCCCTGCCTGCTTTATGGATTGACAACTGTCCCCACAAACCAACACGGGTCTTTTCAGCATGCTTTGTCCTCACTCACACGCTTCCCGGGAAAACTTCCCAGGAGGTCACTCGTCCCATAATTGCTCCAAGTCAAGCTCGCTTAACTGTGGAGTTCTTAAGTGATGGGCTACCGAAAAGAAGATGCATCTTGTTAGTATAGGTAGTACCAATCAATTCATATAAGCCTTCCTCAACTGTATAGTCCCATACCTACACAGTCTCAGGATCCCTCTCATTTGGGTGTGTAATCAGTTCATTCATGTGTCCCTCCGCCTAGAAGCCTGCCAGGAACCGCTCCTTGTCCATGCCTTCTTGCACCGACAACCACTCCCCGCCCTCGTCGGCACCCGGGTGTTACAAAAAGAGTCTTTCCATTTTCTTGTTATTTTTTGGACAAACAAATATGGACCATTCATTATTATAATAATATATCTAAGGGTTGAAAATCATTTCCTGATGAAAAAAAGAGTGCCTCACCAGTATACCAGTAAAACTGGTACTTCACACTAGAATTCACCGCCAATTTTACCGTGTAAACATAACTTTATATTTGTTATGTCTTTTGTATTTACTTATGAGTTTAATTGATATGTATTGTATATGTAAAAAATTTACATCGTCAACCAATGTTAAATTTGCACATTATTAAAAATGTTTGACTTTTATTAAAACTACCTTAAAATTCATACATATGACGATTTATAATTCATTTTAAATTGAGTTCCTGAACTTATACAAAATTCAATTGAATCCTTGGGGTAAGGTTTCGTGAAGAAACCATTAAGTTTGATGATGTGGAACTTGGAATTTTTTCCAAAATTAGTATTTAGGGTTTGTCGCGACCGTCCCGTCCTGGCACAGCGAAAAGGAGGTAAAAACAGAGGAGTCGCCACCAATATTTTATTTGGGAAAAAACATTGGAAAAACCATTTATTTTAAGATAGAATGGTCTTAAAAAAAACAAGATAGAGATTTGAGTCCGGGAGTCGGTTACGAGTAGGGAAGGTGTTAGCACCCTACATCCCCCGTTTAAAAAACGGTACCTCAAGTTAGTTGTGCAAAAGATTTAATAAATTTTTAAATATTAATTTTACCCCAAAAATTATTTATAAGAAAGAATTATTTTTATTTATGACTTTGTATATAAAAGAATTTATTTTTGTTAAAACTTAAATGAGGTTTAACATGGCACATAAGTCCACAGGACAACCTCAAATCTAAGGGATTGAACATGACACCGAGTCCATAGGACATCCCTAAAAATTGATTTAATTAATTATTTAGAAAAATACAACATAGGAATTTAAAAAAGGAGAATGTTGTTTCATGATTTTATATTTTTAATATATGCTACTTTTCGATTAAATGTTTGAAAAAAAATAAAAAATAAAAATAAAAAAACAAGGTTGAACATGACATATAAGTCCATAGAGCAACCTTGATTATAAAGGATTGAACATGACACCGAGTCCATAGGACATTCCTTAATAACGAGAGTTTGATTATTTCAAATAGCTATTTAAAACTAAAAATTAAAGAGACACAAAGATAAGGATTAAAATGATCATCTTAGAAGATTTTATTTTATTTTTAACGTGAGGAAACTTTGGATGGTGAAATAAATAAGCATAAATGCTAATTAAAATATTTTGAGAATCAATCAATTGTATAATTAAATTGATTCATTATTATTAAGTAAACCTAAACGATTTATATTACTAGAAACAATGAGCATTAATTACATGTTACAAATTACAAGTTTTTTTTTTTTTTTGAAAAATGGAGTGCAATCACAGTAGCACAATGAGCATGATGTGCGGCAAATCACATAGCACTAATTACCACAATAATAGACATTGAATAATATACATGTGAATTTCAAATAATAAATATTTTGGATGTGCAAGTTAACCATAAAAATCAATAGTCACGACCATGCAATTACCAGCACTATCAAGATAGGACTACTATAACAGACTTGATCGTGAGATGATGGCTTTGAAGTTTTCTAAGATATTTCTCACTATGCAACCATTACAAAAGAAAGATAGCAGATAAAAACTATGACATTAAACATCATTGGCATAAGCAATTCAAAAATTCCAGCAACTCCAATTAATTCTCATTCAACCAATACACTGAAGATTATTCAAACTCACCCCAAAAGAAAAAGAATCATAAAGTTTCCTTTCCATATTAACAAAAAAAACATGAGCACATAGTTATCAAGCAAATCAACAACTTATGCAAATGACACAGTGATCCCTACATTTACCAAAAAGTTAATAGGCAAACCAGACAAACACTATAACATACCTCATATATATTTTTTTATTAAAACAAGCAAGAACAGAATGATATCAATAGTGTATTATTTTCAAAAATTCTCAACCATCATCATAGCAATGACAGAATAAGAGAAATGAGGAGTTGCCAAAGGAGCGGTTCTCAAAAATTGTATACAGTAGTTGCAACGAAAATTCTTTCCTTGCTTCCCCAATTACAAAGATGAAAACCGAAATACAAAACAAATTGAATCTCTAAAAAAAAAACTCTATTAATCAGAAACTCTGGTTTACAAAGCAAGAACAGAGAATAAAAAAACAAAAGCTTCCTCCCCTTTTTCATCTTTTCGGAACCTGTATTTATAGAAGAAATTAGGGGAGGTATCTCATTCTTCTTCCCAGCGAATCGCAGATGACTCCGGTCCAGACGCTAATCGGCGGCTTTCGGGTGTGCTAGAAGGTTGCGTGAAGCAGCAGCTTGGTTAGCACGATTTTCGTGGTAGGAAGTGAGGTTGTTGTGATGGGACACGAAGGTGGACAGGGGGTTTTCGTGTGAGGTGCGATGACTACAAGAATTTTCGTTATTTCCCAGGGCCTAAGGCCCTGGGAAATTCAACAAATCCGTGGGAAAATGCATATTTCCCACGGATGACCCACGGATCCAGATCCGTCGGTTTTCAGGGCGTCGGAAACGTTTCCCACGGATAAGTTCTGGGAAATTTCCTGCGATCTCGCCCTTGGGAAATTTCCCATGGTATTATCCCTGGGAAACGTTTCCCAAGACCTTACCCTGAGAAACGTTTCCCAGGGACCATATTTTAAATAAAAAATTATAGCTTAATAAGTCAATTATTTATAGTTAAACTAGATAAATAAATAATTTTTTTTTATATGGATGTATCAACAAAGAAATTAACATAATTCAAGCCACTTAAGTAATTCAAACAATTTGTTCTTAAAAAAAGTCATTCAAGGCATTTGTTCAACAAAAAAAAGTAATTCAAACCATAATTAATACTATAAGAAACACATAAATTCATACAAAACACAACAAAAGTCTAAGGATCCTCAATAAAATGGTCCAGAGAGTCATCATCCTCCTGGGTGTGCTTGGTCGTCTAACTAGCCTGACGTCGCTGTCGTTGTTGTTGCTGTGGGGGCTGCAGCGTGGACTGCTGCGACTGCAACTGTTGTAAAATATTTTCTCTACCTCCAGGGAAGTCACTCCCCCCCTCTTTGTAAAAAATTTCAGACCATTGCGGGTGTAAGGTAAGTGAGAAGCTATCATCTGCATCACAAAATGCATAATTCATTTGAAGCTTTTGTAGTAGGCCTAATTGTGATACAACCATCACATTTATTTTTTAAGCCTCTCAGTATAATAGTCTTTATGCCTATGCTTTTCACCTTGATTTTCAAAGTGATTCTTAGTTAGGAACTTCCTACCACATTTGACATGTGTAAAAACGTGCCTCTAAAGAGTGGCTTTATATATATATATATCAAATATTGATTTTAGTGACTATGATATGAAGTTCCTAACTAGAATTTTTATCAAGCCAACAATGTAAAATATACCATCCAGGGAAGCATCATCCGTGGATTTAAAGTGGCTAATAAAACAAAGTCTGAAGTAGTATGGCTTGTTAAAAATCAGTGGCATAACAGCAAAGACTCCATAAGCATAACACCATTATGCCAACACAATGGAACATGCGACAATTATAACCTGACTCAAATTGCTTTATATCTCAAGTATCCATTGATATACAAGCAAATCATGTTGAACAAATTGAGATAACCTGACTCCAATTGCTTTATATCTCAAGTATCCATTGATATACAACAAGCAAATCATGTTAAACAATTTAAACACTTCGATGACACTCAAGAAGGAAGCAAAAAACTAATTAAACATGAATATATATGACACGCTGTCGCGCACACGTCAAAAAGCGCGCGGTTTGTAAAAAATATGTAGATAGGGAGCGACAACTCGAGTATCGTCTCACAAGGACTCTTGGGTTGTTGTTAAAAGAAAAGTCAGTTTGGGGGGGGGGGGGGGGGTTGCGTCAAAATTGGCGCCGTTGCCGGGGACTCTTGTTGTTATTAACAGAAAATAAAAATAAAATAAAAACATATCTGCATTGCTGAATTGGTTATGGCTGCTTTGTCTGGTTATGAATCTTAGTACTTCCCATGGATAACTATATGCAAGATTATATGCCTTATGTTGATTATGAGCCATGCATATATTATCCTAACTTTGCTGGAAGTTATGAGTTTAGTAGTGATTTTGGCATGTTGGGAGTGAATGATTATTCTAGCCAACATAGTGGAGGACAGGGCATCTTGGATGAGATTGCCTCCTTGGTGCAACGGATGACAATCGAGCAACAATATCAGCCTGACCCTACACTAGCCCAACTCAGTCTGGAGGAATTGGTGCAACGGATGGCAGAAAACAATCTTGAAGCTCAACAGAGGACAGAAGCTGGTTTTCAGGATTTGGCTACTCAGATTGATCAAAGCCAACAGAGGATAGAAGCTGGTTTTCAGAAGTTGGCCATTCAAATTGATCACAATGTCTCCACCTCGGCTACATTGCAAACTCAACGTCTCCTTGAAGAACATACAGATTCACAAATAGTTATTCTTGACAATACTTCTTTTGAACATGATTTTGATAATAATGTCAAGAACACTATTGTGGATGAACTGTGTGTTGAATTTCTAGACATTCAAGCCTTTACTGATTCTGCTTATTGTTCTATATGTACTGACTGTACTAACACTAACCCTTGTGTGGTGTGTGCTGATATTTCTGCATGTATAGCAGGTGATGGATTTGATAATGCAATGAGTGAGAATCGTGCAGAAGTTGAAGCGGCACCAGAAATCCTCACTACCTGTTTGCCACCTCCAACTGTGGAACAACCAGCGATGGAGTTCAAACCTCTGCCTGAGAGACTGGATTTTGCATCCTTGAATATGAAGACACTATGGCCAGTCCAAGAGGTTGAATCCCATTTTTATTGGGAGGAATTTGTTGACCGGGAGGTCAACTTTGACCCGAGAGGGAGTGAGAAGTCCGCCGCACTTGGCGGAGTTACCATGATTATCAGGTGCCCACTCCCATACTTATGCTTCATGCCATGGGATCCGGGAGGATCATATCGCAATTTGAGCATTCCGTGACCGCTGTATCACAGACAGTGGGATCCCGGTGGAACCGCCTCCATGAGTTTTCTCTAAACCTTACTCTTTTTAATTTTCCTTGCTTTGTTTTCGTTTTGTTTAGCTCTTGAATAATTTGAGAAGATCAAGAGTATGTGTGTCAGTCTTGTGTCGGTGAGCTTGAATGGATTTCATTAGCTTTTGCATAGAATGATTGCATGATATGTGTTGATTTTTGATGATTTCCCCCTAGATCTTGAAATTTGAAAATTGATCCCCATTTGAAAAATTGAAAGTGAACTTTGAGATATTTTATTATGATTGCATGATTTATGATAAGTTTGGGGTGAAGGGGTGCACACGCTAGTGATTGAATCTCGGTCAAACAATTTGCAAAAATGTCTGGGTGATGATTTGAGCCTCCAACACGTTTTTAAGTGTGTGAATCACTTTTGAGCTGCACTTTCCCGAATTTGCTTGAATCTCTTCTTGGTTTGCATGTCTATGTGTTTGTATCAAATGATTTAGGCAATTTTCTTTGGATTAGCTACTTGGCCTAAATTGAACCAGTCCCTAATGCATGTTCCCTAGTTAGCCCCGTTGAGCCTAATTAACCTGTTGTTTTCTTGATAACCTCGTGTTATAAGCCAAAATCTGGAAAAACCATGTTAACCCGATCTTAGGATTAGGAGAGCATGGAAGCTTAGCAAGAGAAGGGTTGAAAGAAACTAAGTTTGGGGTGGCTACAAGGATATGATGTGTTGTTTGGGATTGAGAAAAAGAAAAAAAATAAAGGTTGGAGCCAAGGGCAAAAAGAAAAAGAAAAAAAAAAAGAGAAAAGTGCAAAAATGTCAACAAAGGGTATTGAAGGAAAAGGGCTGTAGTCACCTAAAAGCAAAAAGAAAAAATATATATATGGAAAAAGGAATTTGAGTGGAAGTTCAACGTGTCAAATGTTCATGCTCTATTAGTTCCTAGGGACTTAAGCCTAGTACCTTTGAATATCCTACCCTTAGCCAGGCCCCATTACAACCTTTAAAGACCTTTTCATGTTGCATGCATGTTTTCGTGGGAACCTTGTCTGAGATGAAAATCAAATTCATGGGAAGTGCTCAAATTGAGTGAAATGTTGATAGCCTAGACAAATTGAGCGGATGAGTGAAACACTAAATTCCCTTGTGAGGAAGGCGATTGTTTGAATTTGGTGATCTCCCTTTTGTGTGTAACTTGGACCCCAACTTAGATTACTGATTGCATGAATGATGGAATTCTCGATAGTTTAAAGTAAATGAATGTGGGGGTTACATAGTTGCAAAGGGGGGAAACATTGAAGAAAAATTGTTTTGTTGAAATTGCATGAAATTTGTGCGAATTTGATTGAATCCTTTAAGCTTGCCAAGTTTGAGTCCTTTTTGAGTTTTAGTTTGTTTGGGGACAAGAAAAGTTTAAGTTTGGGGTATTTTGATCAGCCTCTGGCTAACTAGTTTTATAACTAGTAAGATCATGATTTTCGTGCTAATTATTCGAGTTTCAATCTCGTTTTAGCCCAGATTTGGATTTGACTGTCCTCAAGCAACATTTTGAGTTTCTTAAGTAGTTTAGGACATTTTAGTTAGTTTTTGAGTCAAATAAAGCATTCACTGCTAGTTCATGTTTTCAGGTTAATAAAAAGAGCAAAAAGGGAAGGACACCTGAAGCAGAAGCCATCACGCTCAGGCCGTGACACTGGTCACGGCCGTGATGAGAAGATCATGAAAGCCAGAAAGCATCACGGCCCAGCCGTGACACACATCACGGGTGTGATGAGGAGACCCAAGAAGTTAGAATCTATCACGGCCCAGCCGTGTTGGAGGTCACGGCCGTGACAGATCAGCACCCAAAGTCAGAAGCAATCACGGCCTGGTCGTGATAGGCATCACGGTCGTGACGGACCAGAATTTGAATGCGCGCCCTTGACAAAAGCGGTCACGGCCTGGCCGTGATGGCCATCACGGCTGTGACGCGCGGCCTCTCTATAAAACAGAAGCGCATCAGACAGATCAATCATCGAGTTTTCACTATTTTATATTATACTTTTAGGTTTCTGTCATAGTTGTTAATGGAGAACTAGTCTCCTTCGATTGATCTGCTGTAATTGGGTTCCGCTGACACTTGAGGTCTTGTAGTTCCCGATTGAATTTCCTTTTCTCTTTCAATACAATTCTATATTCTCTGTTTACTTAATTCAGTTTATATCGAATGGGTATTGATTTGTTTCGATGATTTTATGTTCCTATACTTAATCGCGTTTGCTTAATTCGCGTGTGTTCATTCGTGTTTGCTTAATTCACGAGCGCTTCACCCCGTTTGCTTAATTCGGGAATTAGGAACATATGTCTCGTAGCGTTGGTTTCGCTTGTTAATTGATGTTACAATCGAAAAGGGATTAGAATCCGCTTTGGGCTTGGAATTATATGAATCAATGATAGTGGGAAACCGAAAGCAGTAGGTTGATCGTTTAGCTTGTTTGATAATTATTTAGTTTGCATTTTTTTCTACTTTGTTTTCTTTATTTAATTTCAAATCCAAACCCCCCTCCCCCCAAAACTGACTTTTCTGTTAACAACAACCCAAGAGTCCTTGTGAGACGATACTCGAGTTGTCGCTCCCTATCTACATATTTTTTACAAACCGCTCGCTTTTTGACGCGTGCGTGACAGCGTGTCAAAATTGGCGCCATTGCCGGGGATCGAACCCGGGTCACCCGCGTGACAGGCGGGAATACTTACCACTATACTACAACGACAGTGTTAAATTTTGACACGCTGTCGCGCACGCGTCAAAAAGCGAGCGGTTTGTAAAAAAATATGTAGATAGGGAGCGACAACTCGAGTATCGTCTCACAAGGACTCTTGGGTTGTTGTTAACAGAGTTGTTTGGGGGGGGGGGGGAAGTGGGGGGTTGGATTTGAAATTAAATAAAGAAAACAAAGTAGAAAACAATGCAAACTAAATAATTATTAAACAAGCTAAACGATCAATCTACTGCTTTCGGTTTCCCACTATCATTGATTAATATAATTCCAAGCCCTAAGCGGATTCTAATCCCTTTTCGATTGTAACATCAATTAACAAGCGAAACCGACGCTACGAGACATATGCTCCTAATTCCCGAATTAAGCAAACGGGGTGAAGCACTCGTGAATTAAGCAAACACGAATGAACACACCAGACTAAGCAAACGCGATTAAGTATAGGAACATAAAATCATCGAAACAAATCAATACCCATTCGATATAAACTGAATTAAGCAAACAGAGAATATAGAATAGTATTGAAAGAGAAAAGGAAATTCAATCGGGAATTACAAGACCTCAAGTGTCGGCGGAACCCGATTACAGCAGATCAATCGAAGGAGACTAGTTCTCCATTAACAACTATGACAGAAACCTAAAAGTATAATGTAAAATAGTGAAAACTCGATGATTGATCTATCTGCTGCGCTTCTGTTTTATAGAGAGGCCGCACGTCACGGCCATGATGGCCATCACGGCCAGGCCGTGACCGCTTCTGTCAAGGGCGCGCATTCAAATTCTGGTCCGTCACGGCCGTGATGCTTATCACGGCCAGGCCGTGATTGCTTCTGACTTTGGGTGCTGATCTGTCACGGCCGTGACCTCCATCACGGCTGGACCGTGATAGATTCTGACTTCCTGGGTCTCCTCATCACGCCCGTGATGTGTGTCACGACTGGGCCGTGATGCTTTCTGGCTTTCATGATCTTCTCATCACGACCGTGACCAATGTCACGACCTGGGCGTGATGGCCTCGCTGTGTGTCCTTCCTTTTTGCTCTTTTTATTAAGTGGAAACATGAACTAGCAAATGAATGCTTTTTTTGACTTTAAAACTAACTCAAATGTCCTACACTACTTAAGAAACTCAAAATGTTGCTGGAGGACAGTCAAATCCAAATCAGGGCTAAAACGAGATTGAAACTCGAATAATTAGCACGAAAATCATGATCTTACTAGTTATAAAACTAGTTAGCCAGATCTTGATCAATATGCAAATAGGTGCATGCTGTCCAAAAATGAAGCACAAAAAAACAGACCCTGTTTTTGTAAAAATCACCGGCACCAACTCGGATAGAATTTTGGCTTGAAATTTTGATTTCTTGAAGATTTACATGTTAGGTTTCAAAGAAAAAAAAACGGTGCTTCATTTAGAGTTGTATACCCAAAGTTATAATTTAAAGAATACATGCTATCAAAAGCAATCCGAAAATTAAAAATGCAAAACAGACCCAATCTTAAAAAAAAAAACTGATGCCAATACAGATGGGGTTTTGACCGGAAATTTTTATGACTTGGAGATTTACATGTCATCTTTCAAGAAAAACAATGGTGCTTGATTTCGAGTTGTAAAGCCAAAATTAATTATAGTTCAAAGGGTACCTTACGTTAGAAGCTGAAATCACACGGGAGAGCCACAAATCTTAAACCAAAAAAATGACCCAAATTGCTTCAATACCATTCATCATCTCAGACTCAAGGTCTTTGAGCATTTGTTGTGCCCTTTAATCATTTCAGATAAGAATCCTGAAAGATGCAAAACATGTTAAGGACACACCAACTCAGGATAAGAACCAAAATGAATGCATAAAAATGAAATGATCTAAACTTACTTTTGCATGATCAGCCAACCAATGATATTGGGGATGGATGCAATCATCAAAGACTGCAATTTTAGACAACGAATTTGGTTGTTGACCATTGAGTTAATTAGCCTTAGCCATCAAAATTAAAAATGAAGTAAATAAAAAACACACAAGTATATTTATATCCACTGAATTCTGAACAGAAATTACAGAATCAAGAACAAGGTCCTCCTATACTACAATTTACTTCTTTAACTCCCAAAAATAATTTTTGTTACTTGCTAAGCATCGATTAACAATATATATTTATATCAATAGATAAGTTGAAGAAAAAACAAAGAAAATCACAATGAGGAACCACAACCAGTGCTAGCAAATTAAACATTTTGGCTTTGCGTCCATTAGCTAGCCTCCCTAGCCACATAAGATTATGATAATAAATTAATTAACTTAACTTATTAATAGCTCTTCGAAATCATGTTGTAGAAGAGAAAGTAAAAGGGCAAGACAAGTGAACAACCAGGTGGAGAGACCATGTAACATAAATGAAGCGGGTGTTTTAAATGCACTATAAATGAAGCATACCTTATTGTGGAGAGACCATGTAACATAACGGGTGGTGCTTACCAGGTCCTCCATATGCAGCAAAGAAGCATAAAAAAAGTGACATTTAGAGATCACTAAAAAAACAGGCATTGTATATGAAAAATGAAAAGTATAAACTACAAATGAGCACGCGAAGATTAAATAACTATGAAATTTAGTTTCATGACATCATCCCAACACATTCAGTACATGGTGAGTTACTTCTCTTTGTAAAATCAAGGGAGAAAACGCACCCTAACACCAACAAAGAACAAATCATGAAGAAATAAAGAGAAAAACATAAAAGGACAATGTAATACAAGAATACTTAATATTACTAGACCATCCATCTTCCTCTTCCTTTACCAGAAACTGCTTATATAAAGCCGAAGAACACAAGTTGTTGTTGACACATATTCAAGCGCTACGAAGAACTACTGACTGAAATATCCAATCTTCTTTTCTCCTTGACTCACCATTATGAATGCTATATAACATGAGGATAGAGCCAAATCCTATTATTGTTTCCTCAAACACTATGTTCCCAATATTTTCACAGAATGAGGCAATTCGGTGTCATTAGAAGCATATAATGGAGCATATGATGTAGTTAGAAGTATAGGAACAAACTAATAGAAATTAGGGACAAGTGGTTAACCTTTCACGGCATGATTTTCCAGAAGATTCTACAAAGTTGTCGAAGGCAGAGGCAACTTGCCTGAGGAACATGTCATGGCCACTTAGATACTCACCATATTTATGTCAGATACTAAATACATACATAAAATAAAGTCGGAAACTGTACAAACTCACATGAAACTGTTCAGAAATTACCCAAAATAGGCATAAACTATTGATCCAGAGAGAGAGAGACAAACATGTTGGAAAACTTATAAATCTAAATACCATACAGATACAAATCATAGCATGTGATTCATGTTAATCAAAGTAAAGAGGAGAATTTCATACCTTGGAGATTCGCAGAATCCATCACAGCAGATCAAAGGATGAGAAGAAGATGAACAGTTTCAGAATGTTGGAGAAGATGAGAGGGTTACTCCTCTCTTTCTGGTAGGTTTTGGTTCGGTGTTACTGACTATGAGAATGCCTAATGGGAAGGCTATTCTTATAACCTACCAGCAGAGAGTAGGGACCTCTCAATGGGTTAATATTAGAAAATGACACATCCCATCATAGGGTCATTCTTTAGTAAATACCCAACAACTATTTTATCAATTGGTTACGTAATTAGGAATTAATATTATAACTGATATATTAATAATTTAATTATAATTTAATAATTAATTAATGCTAATCCACTGTTATACATATTAAAATTTAACATTCTCCCACTTGGATAGCATTAATCAATTATTAAAGAGAAATACCAGTTACGATCAAAGCACACGTTAACCAGCAGTATAAGAAGTACAAGCTTTAACAATGCGTAAATAGTATCCGATAGGGAAGTAAATCATACATGCTAAAGACTCATACTTCACATAAAGATTGATGAATATAAAATTGCATATAATTAATAAAGAGAAATATGCAATATAAAATTGCATATAATTAATAAAGAGAAATATGCAATTCAAAAAATGGTCCAAGCATCTTAAAATGCTATAAGAGATATGAATCCAAGAATGACGTCAATTTACATATCTCATAAAAAAAACGATAATGGACAAATAATGGTTTCAGACTCCCACTAATCCAATACATCAAAAGACTTAACTAAGCCCATATGAATTACATGATTCGGAATATTCCAACAGTTAAGCCTTTGGTTAGTGGATCGCCAAAGCATGTTTCTCTGTATCAATATGCTCAATACGAGTCGAAACTCCCGAATCTTCTCTCTAACGAACAAATATTTCACATCAAAATGCTTAGTGCGAGAAGAGCTTCTATTGTTATGAGAGAAGTTCACGCAGCAGAGATTGTCACAATATATCACAAGTGGCCTAGATATGCTTTCAACAATGTGAAAGCCGTAAATCAAATTTTTCACCCACATGGCTTGACAAGTAGCCTCATAGCAAGCAACATACTCTGCTTCCATGGTAGAAGTAGTTGTAAGCGTCTGTTTGACGCTTTTCCAAGAAATAGCTCCTCCTGCCATCATAAAGATAAAGCCAAAAGTAGATTTTCGGTCGTCAGGGCAACCTGCGAAATCAGAATCAGAATAACCAGTGACACGAAGTTGATCGGACTTCTTATAGGTCAACATATAATCTTTGGTTCCCCGCAAATATCTCATGACCTTTTTTACGGCTTTCCAATGACCCAAACCCGGGTTGCTCAAGTATCTCCCTAAAGCATTTACAAAGAAAAGCAATGTCGGGACGAGTACAAACTTGAGCATACATTAAACCGCCAACAAATGAAGCATATGGGACCTTTTTCATTTCATTTATTTCTACATCATTTTGAGGACATTGAGTTTTAGAGAATTTTTCTTCACCCTTTTGAACAGTGCAGCACATGGGGAGCAAGAATGCATGTTAAACCTTTTGAGGACCTTTTCAATATATCCTTTTGAGACAATCCAAGAACACCACGTGACCTATCACGATAAACTGGATGCCTAAAACAATGGAAGCATCACCAAGGTCTTTCATATCAAAGTGGCTGCTCAACATGAGTTTTGTCTCGATCAGATTTTAACACAAATGCTAGCAAGAAGTATATCATCAACATATAGAACGAGAATGATGAATCCACCCTCACAAGTCTTCAAGTAAACGCACCGATCCGAGGCATTTTCTTTGAAGCCAAGAGAAGTGACAACCTGATCAAACTTCAAATACCATTGTCCGGAGGCCTGTTTGATCCATAAATAGACTTATTCGAGCTTGCAAACCAAGTGCTCTTTCCCCTGTTTCAGCAAAACCTTCAGGTGAACCATGTAAACATCTTGAGAAGGTCTCCATTCGAAATGCCGTCTTCACATCCATCTCGGTGAAGTTCTATATCAAAATGAGCTACCAAAGCCATGACAACTCGAAATGAATCTTTCAGAGAGACCGGTGAGAAGGTCTCCTTATAGTCAATGCCTTCTCTTTGGTTATAGCCTTTAGCTACTAACCTGGCTTTGTACCTTTCAACTTTACCATCCTGAGTACGTTTGGTTTTGAAAACCCATTTGCATCCAACAGGTTTACAACCTATTGGCAATTCCTCCAGACTCCAAACACCATTATGAGACATAGAAGACAACTCATCATGCATAGCATTCAGCCAATCAGAAGCATGAGAGTTAGAAATTGCCTCCTCAAAGGTAATAGGATCATCATCATCATTGAGGTCAAACTCATGTTCCTGAAGATATACAACATAATCATCTGATATGGAAGGTCTGCGCACTCTTTGAGATCGTCTCAGTGGAATTTCATCAACAATAAGATCATGTTCTTGTTCATCTACAAGCGGTCTTTGCCACACCATCTTCATGTTGAAGATTCTGATCAACATCATCAGCTGGAATCAAAACTTCTGTAGGAAAAGGAACAGCTGGTATAGGAACAATGGTGCGATCTTATTTAAGAGTAACTGGTCGTGGTATATCACTCCCACTATCCAAGTCATTCTCAAAGAAAACCGCTCGATCAGATTCGACGACTCGCATAGAATGAGATGGACAATAGAATCTGCTACCTCTGGAACCCACACAATAGCCAATAAAGAAGCCACTAACAGTCTTAAGATCAAGCTTCTTAGACTGAGGATTATAAGGTCTAACTTCTGCCTTACAATCCCATACATGAAAATGTTTCAAACTCGGCTTCTTTCCACTCATGAGCTCATATGGAGTTTTTGGTACAGACTTGCTGGGTACTTGATTTAGAATGTAGACAGCAGTTTTTAAGGCATCTCCCCAAAGAAAGTCTGGCAATGATGAATGGCTCAACATACATCTTACCATCTCCATAAGTGTGCGGTTACGCCTCTCTCGCAACTCCATTTTGCTCGAGGAGTACCAGGCATAGTGTATTGAGCTTCAATACCGCATTCCTCAAGAAATACGGCAAAAGGTCCTGGGTTTCTACCCATCTCATTATATCTACCATAGAATTCTCCACCTCTGTCAGATCTTACACATTTTATTTTCCTACCTGTTTTCAACTCAACAGCAGCCTTAAAGGATTTGAAAGCATCTAGAGAACTAGACTTTTCTTGAAGAAGATCTATCCATCCATATCTCGAGAAATCATCTATAAAGGTAATGAAATACCCATATCCACCCATGGCAAAGTGGGTGTAATAGGTCCACACGTGGTGGTGTGAATCAACTGTAGCACATCGTCACACCTATTTGCAGCTTTATTCCTAACCTTGGCAGTAAATTTGCCCTTGATGCAATCAACACATGTATCAAAATCGGAGAAGTCTAGATCATGGAGAATACCTTCCTTGACTAGCCTCTCAATGCGGGGCCTAGAAATATGCCCCAAACGTCGATGCCATAACATAGAAGAATGTTCATTAATCCTCTCTGCGTTTGTTTCCAACAGATGAGTGTGATGACATGTCATGTAGATCTAACATATAAAGGCCATCACGTAAAACTCCTGAACCAACGGAAACAGAATCCGAATAGACAATCAATTTTCCACTACCAAACTTAAAAGTGTAACCACATTTATCCAAAGCAGAAAAGTAAATCAAGTTCCTTCTCATAGAAGGTGCATACACAAAGATCTCTTAAAAGCAAATTATGTCCGGAAGGCAAAAGTAAAGAAACAATTCCAATGTCAATAATGAAACTCCAGCTCCATCTCCCATAATAATCTTGGACTCAAGATCACTTGGTTTCCTCGGGCTTGTGAACCCCGCAAGGAATTCACAACATGAATGGTTGCACCTGAATCTAACCACCAAGTATTTGGAGGAACATCAATGACATTGGATTCAAAGCATGTTAGAGCCTTCTCAAAAGTCATAAATTTCTCCCCAACAGACTTTCTCGATATTCTTTAGCATTATCGGTCTCTAAGATACTCGCCCGATGGATTTTTCCATAGTATACTTCATCACTTTCAGGCACACTCTATTAGAGTATTCCCATTTCTCATAAGCAATCCTCTGTGCTGCAAAGTAGACTCATTTATGAAAGCAGCTGGCTTGTCTTCCCTCAAGGCCAAATCCAAGTCAGCAATGGTTAAGTAGAGATTTAGAGTCTCTTTCCAGTCCTCATATTTTGTCCCATTTAGAGTTTTGACAGAATTTGGGAAGGAGGCTGACATAAAACATAGAATAAGGAATCATTAAGAATTGAAGGGTAATATGATTCCATATATATGTTCAGTCAATCTTGCCCATAATACAAATTTCTTATTCATTATAATTCCGCCTAAGGGTCCCGAATCATAATAAATAAGAAATACAATAAGAAGAATAATACAATGTACAAAACTTACATCACCAAAATTTCTAATACCGATAGGGTACTTGAAACCATAATTGACATAAGCTTTAAGACAATAGTACAATGTATAATAACGAATTACATTAATAATAGTACACCGATAGGGTATAATTATTATTAATATAATACAAATATAACACATTAGAATAATTAATTATTTAACAACACAAATTTTGTATAATTATACCCACGATAGGTGAGTTCATAACTATACAAAATATCAATAGTCATGCTACAATTATACATTAGAATAATTAATTGTTTAACAACACAAATTTTGTATAATTATACCCACGATAGGTGAGTTCATAACTATACAAAATATCAACAGTCATGCTACAATTATACATTAGAATAATTAACCGTTTAACAACACAAATTTTGTATAATTATACCCACGATAGGTGAGTTCATAACTATACAAAATATCAACAGTCATGCTACAATTATACATTAGAATAATTAATTTGTATAACAAATGCAGCATAGAACACACAACTTAATTCACATAAGGCTCTAAAATTAATTCCATCTATATGACACATGATCAAGGAGAGTATAACATATCAAAGTGTCACAAAAAAGTAGAGAACAATCACAAAATTTTAGATCAAAACCTTAGAGTACAGTATTAAAAAAAATACAATATTTTTTTTTTTCGGTTTTAACCATAAAATATTCGCGAGGCGAGAGGTATCTCGCGAGGCGAATCTTGTGAAAAGTCAGCAACGTTTGGTCTTCTCGCGGGTACTCGCGAGGCGAGTAAAGTGTTCGCGAGGCGACCCTGAAACCTTTCATTTTCCTAGAACAGTCAGCCTTCGGGGTCGCGAGGCGAGGAGCATGTTCGCGAGGCGACCCAGAGACCTTTCATTTTCCGAGAACAGTCAGCCTTCGGGGTCGCGAGGCGAGAAACGTAATCGCGGGGCGACCCAGAGAGGATGACAATTTCACTGTTCTTCTGGCTTTCAGGTTCGCGAGGCGAGAATAATCTCGCGAGGCGAATCTGGAATTCCACAGATGCTGATGCCCAGAATCGCGAGGCGAGCAAAACTCGCGGGGCGATTGAACCAGTTTCACGCAAAAGAGAAACGAAAAAACATCGATTTCTCACGTTTTATTTAATGAAATCCAACGATTTTCGAATATGTTACTCGAATAACATGTGGGAAGAAAAGCCCTCAAACAATTTTCGAAATCATTGGTCAGAATCATAGTTTCGAATTTTGAAGAACAAGCATGAAAACGAAAGTTGTTGAAGGAAAACTTACAATTTTCATATTGATATAACATGATATGAAAATCCCTAACAATTTTCAGAACAGCTATAACATGTATCTATCCATGGCTCTGATACCAATTGTTGGAAAACTTATAAATCTAAATACCATACAGATACAAATCATAGCATGTGATTCATGTTAATCAAAGTAAAGAGGAGGATTTCATACCTTGGAGATTCGCAGAATCCATCACAGCAGATCAAAGGATGAGAAGAAGATGAACAGTTTCAGAATGTTGGAGAAGATGAGAGGGTTACTCCTCTCTTTCTGGTAGGTTTTGGTTCTGTGTTACTGACTATGAGAATGCCTAATGGGGAGGCTATTCTTATAACCTACCAGCAGAGAGTAGGGACCTCTCAATGGGTTAATATTAGAAAATGACCCATCCCATCATAGGGTCATTCTTTAGTAAATACCCAACAACTATTTTATCAATTGGTTACGTAATTAGGAATTAATATTATAACTGATATATTAATAATTTAATTATAATTTAATAACTAATTAATGCTAATCCACTGTTATACATATTAAAATTTAACAAAACATGCACAATCCCACTCCTGTTTCACCAATTGATCCAGAAAGACATGCACAATCCACTAGGCCAGAAGCAAAGAGCCCCTGCCTACAAACGTATTTAGGAACCAAAACAAGAGACTTTAAGCAAGCTACTGGAAAAATGTTGAGATAAAATATAGTATACATAAGCAAGCTAGACACCATACATAAATGAAAACTAGATAACCCAAAATGGGTTATTTGAAAACGAAGGGACTTTGCACCTTGAAGGCAACAGTCGCTGCAAAAATGAGGAGCGAAAATGGAAGGGGAAAGGTGGAGACAACGAGGGAAAGGGGAAGGAGGAGTGTGGCGCGGCGGAGGTTCAAAACTGGTGGGAACTGACTGGTGATCAAAGGAAGATGAAAAGAAACAGTGCCTTATTGTTTGTGACGGTAGAGGCCGTGAGAAATGACTTGATTTTGCGACGGATCCATCCGTGGGAAATGTTGTGTTTGTTTGACACGGCTCAATCCATCGGAAACTGAAACTTTTCCCAGGGCCCAATCCTTGGGAAATAGCGAACTATGGTACCTGTGGCCCAACTCATGGGAAACCAAGTGGGAATTTTTTGTGCCTCTTTTTCCCGGGGTCCAACCGTGGGAAATCAAGCGAGATGTTTGCAAGGGTCTTAGCCGTGGGAAATGTCAAAATTTCATAGGGATTTATTTCCTTGGGTAAAAAACCCTGGGAAATAACTTAATTTCTTGTAGTGGATTTTCTGGTGGTTACAAAGAAGGGGGACACCAGCTTGGAGAGGAGATGAGAGGACCTGTTTTTTTTTCTGATGGGTAGAGAGAGGGGGCGCTAGGGTTAAGTGAGGAAAGGAAAAAATGTGGGTTATGGGTCATGAACCGGGTCGTGCGTGGCCCGATCTGGATAGGGGTTGGTCTAGGTCCTTTTTTTTTTGTGAGTCGGCGGAGAGTTTTCTTCCTTCCTTTTTATTCTGATAGGATTTGGGCCATTGGTATGGAGCCCAATCTTCTTCTTTTTATTATTTTTTTTCTTTTCTAGTTTCTTCTCTTTTCTTCCTTTTTTTCTCACTTCTATTTTTTCTTCATTTTTCCTGAAATACCAAAAAAGAAATAATAATAATAATATTATTAATAAAGTTAGAATAAAATAAAATAAGGACAGACAAAATTAGGTGTTCACAGGGTTGTATGTGACCAAAATGTCGAATTAAAAGACCAAAACGTAACATACGTCTTTTTCCCCCATCCGAACCAATAACTCATTCCTTCGTCAATCTTTGTTTCACAGTTGCATACCCCCAGTATCCAGCTTAGATGGGATCGGTAACATTTGGTCTAATTTAATAGATCACTAATGAATTTTTTTAATTTAGAAACCCAATTAAAAATCTTATATAAGTTCATGGACCAAATTAGAAACTTTTTTTTTAGATAAGGGACATACTTGAACATTCCTAAATAATTCGGATATCAACTCAATAATTAAACCTAAAAGTTAATATTTAGGATTATACCACAGCAATTATAACAAATCACACAAAATTTTATTATAACATATTTCCAAATTCCACACATCACAAATAGTCCCAAGCTGGGGTCCAACATAGCATATATAGTACTTCCTAGTTAATTAATCACGAGAAAAATAGAGCAAACACACAGCACAAAGATGAAGAGATTAATTTTCTTTTCTTTTTAATTTCCTGATTGAGAAATCACAAATATGCAAACAACTTCTTGCTCAGCCTCTTCTGGTCAATGATATGCTGACATTAACGAACTCAGTTTTCTCCTGGGACATTCGATCGGTTAAAATTTCTTGATATCGGTCGAAAATTTCTTCAATGACAGCTTTTCCAAAGTGGCTGACTAGCAAAGGTTCTGCTACGGCTCTCATGCACTTTGTGACGTTGTATCCTTTATTATTGAATGATTTGGACAAACCACATTCGGAATCAAAAGAAGTCCAATTATCGTAAGCATTCCAATGTACTTTGGATACCTCAAGGCGATTGATGGTGAACGATCCTTCTTTCAGGACTTCCAATTCCACTTCAGATGGAGATGGTGTGTATTGAGGGATGTTGAAGTCCTCCATTTGCTCTTCCTTTATAATTCCCTGTTGGTTACCGTAAAACATATTAGTATTCATGCTTCTTCTATGAGCAAATTTACTTATATATATATTCCTAGTTCTTCTATTCTATGAGCAAAATGTTGCTTAGTTATTATGCTATTGTTATTTTCAGCGTTTAATATTCATGCAATTTAAATTAATTCCGTATTTAATAATTTATTTTTACATTGTTTAATATATCTGACTATCGTAACAATTATTATTATTATTATTATAATTATTATTATTATTATTATTATTATTATTATATGTCAAGCTCATTAAATAATAATATTATTATTAGATGTAAATATAGAGTTTGAAGATTTTTCACGCCGCCTACAATTATAATTTTTTACACCATTAAAAATATTTAACTCTTATCATAATTAACAAAAAAATCACACATAAAATAATTTTGTGATTGATTGATACTATAAAAAGAACTAAAACTAAATTCAAAATTTTATTTTTGCACAAAAATTCAAAACACAAGAATTCATATTTGGGACAATTGCCTCTGCCGGGCCCTTTGCCTCTGTCATTGTAAGAAGGAGCAGAAGAACAATCGGTATCCTTGTTTGAGAATTTTAACGAGATAAATATATTTATTTGATTGAATTATCAAAATAAAGGAAATGATTTTTTATTTCTTTACTTAAATATTCAAAAAAAGAGTAAGTATTAGTTGAAAAAATGGCAAGAAGTATGAGTTTAATTACTATATATTGACATTATATAGGAGTCACATTGACATCCAATGAGATTTTGATAAATAGATTTTATTGTTTTTTCTTTTTTAGTTGCCAAATTAAAAACATATGTGTCAAAACGTTAGTGGATGTCAGTATAAAACTTTTTACACTGACAATATATTACTTTATATATTTTTTCCAATGAAAAAAGTTTTTATATTGTCCGAACAACTTGTCAATAATCAGACATGGCTAGTTATTTTACAAATGGCATACTAACAAATTGAAAAAATTTCCCCCTTTTTTTCCATTTAAATATGTACCAAGGTGACAAATAGTACCAATCTTGTCATGTGCTACTCCCTTCCTGTCCCCTGCAACGTTTTTTTTTTTAATTTTTATTTTATAATTAGAAGAAACTTAAATTACTAATTAGGATGTACCTCTGAGATCATGTCATTTAGAGTCTTAGCCA
The DNA here is from genome assembly GCA_030762895.1 of Sophora flavescens. Taxonomy (NCBI): domain Eukaryota; kingdom Viridiplantae; phylum Streptophyta; class Magnoliopsida; order Fabales; family Fabaceae; genus Sophora; species Sophora flavescens. The sequence goes on along the minus strand of CM061064.1, from coordinate 33,329,753 downwards.
AAAGCTCCCAAATGTAGCAACACTCTTTGCTAGATGGATCATCGCTTCTTCTTCCCAAAAATGTTAGGACCATACAACCACCTTCAACGAGCTCTTCTGAACGACACTTGAGGAATAACGAGAAATCTCTTTGAAACTGAGCATAATAAGCCTTGAGGACATTTAAGGGGCTTGTGCTGGCCATGTAAATGTTGCCCTTATTGTTCTTTATATCTTGGGGAACCTAATTAATCACCAATAAACAATAGTAATTTCATTCTTAAATCTGTAATAATTTTTTCCACTCTTATTAATTTTAAACAAAAAGGTAGTGCGATATTTTTTTAATAGACAAATATTAATTGTTAGTTTTTCTCATTTGTCAATGATTGAATCTTGAACATCCAACACCTTTCATACTTTAACCCCTTAATTAGCTCTTAACCATTTGAGCTACCAATTGAAACCATTGGAAGGTTTTTTTTTGCGAACTCGGATTGAGCCTTGGTTTTTTTGCCAAGGAGTTATTGTGAGTCTTGCTTTCTGGCTGAAAGTAGTAGTTTGATAAACATCTACCCAATGTAATGACCCTAAGATTTGAACATGTAACATTACAATAAGATGAACTAGAGTCACGTTACAGTTCCAGTTACTCCTTATTGAAAAGTAAAATAAAAATAAAAAATTGTAGTAATTAAAAAAATGGTATACTCGGTATTCATAATTCAAAAATTTCATTTTTCAATAATGTTTTCTATCTTTGATTTCTTTACAAAAATGACACTAGCTAGCCAAAAATCAGCAATAATAATAAATACCTTTGATAGCCATTGAAGGCTGTAGGAGGAATGGACAAAATGCAGAGTTTTGGTTGGAAAGATCCTGCCATAGAAAGAACCGGGAACCCCAGTGATGTAGCATTGACCGACCCCACCTCCTATTTCGTTACTTAGTTTCTCTTTGAAGCTACCAAGGGACTTGAAGATGTTGTTGAAATCGTTCCCAGGGAGATCGTTCATGAACACCTGGTATTCGGGAGACTGATGGTTCAGCTCTCGACAAAGTTCCTCCACTAATTTGATAACTTCAGACACCACAAAGAACGTGTTTGGTCCAGAAGAGCAACCCAAGTCTGCAATTGCAAGACTTCTTGGGAGTGTGCTACGATACATGCTGGAAATGGCTTCCTCTCTCATGGGCTTTGTCAAACAAATCACCTTTTGCTGTATAGCATTCATCAAGACCAATATGGCATAAAATAAAAATACAGAGGATCAGTTAGTACGTACTGGTATATTAATTTCTTTTGCGTATTTTTATGCCATAATCAATATCAGTTTCTTGACCATGTTAATATGATCAGGCAACTAATGCCGAGAGAAAAAGGGATGATTTTAATTTACTTGTAATTATACCTGAATTAACGAATTGTTTGCATAGCTTGTTTCTCCGATGCCTCCATTCATGTGCAGTACTTGTGTCACTTCCATTCTTGTTTCTCTTTTTTCCGTTTCACTCTCTGTCTCTCTATATTTCACTTTTCTGCTTCTCTGCTTTAATCCAAGCATATGACACCACTATATATAGAGAGGTGGAAGCTTTATTTATATTTAAAAAAAGAAAACGAAAACATGACGTTTCCTGTTTTAGTTTTTTAGGGAAATATTTTTTCTTGATTGGCAGTATATCATTGGGAATCTTACGGAAACTGGTCTTGATGTCAGAAAGATGCATGAGAATAATGATTAATTATTAGTTAAGAAATATGGAAACGAGACAACATATACTAGAATATTAAAATAACAGACCTAGTTAATTTGTCCAAAAATATATATACTTGGCAAGATTTGAGATACGAGAGTCTCTTGTTCTACTGTGAGTAAATGATTCTAACTATTGGAAATTTTTAAAAAGTTAAACTTTAATATGCAATTTTCTAGGAAAAAAATTGGATTTGGATTCATCGCATTCACGTAATCACTGGATGCACCATTTGATTGGCACAGTGTTTTATTATTTCAGTTTTTTTTTTAATATACATTCAAATACATCCAATGATGTATATCAATTAATGCGTGAATGCATGAATTTGGTAAATGTAGGGAACCTAAATCCAAAAAAAAATATGAATTCTTTGATTTTGTCTTTCTAAATAAAGTTTTTTTTTTTGTCCCATCAATTAAAATCTTCTAACTCTGTCCCTAGTCTGAGATATATATAACTTTTCATTACTCAACATAACTAAGAATAAAAACATCACTTCTAACATGTGATTGGTCCAAGTGGTAAGGGATTTGGGTACCTTAAGCAAGCCGTCAGGGTTTGAATCATTGCTCTTGTGTATGGCGAAAACCTGGTTGGGAGGGGAGAACCCACAGTCCGACATATTCTCCGATGGAGATTAGTCACTGCTAACGATAGTAGATACTACGTACCTATATCATGATTACAAAAAAAAATAAACATCACTCCAGTAAAAAAACAGAAAAAGAATAGAAACATCACTAGAACTAATACAACTACAGATGGATTTTTAATAATGAACAAAAAGTCGATGCCTATTTTAGATTTGATGACGTGTTGAATTGTTAGTAATATGCTAATGGGTTGCCTACAAAGTTACCGATGGTTAAAACCGTCGGTAAACTTACCATAGCAAAGTCCATCAATATGGTTGTGCCATTTTCGCGAATTTTATTTACGAAAAGTCCATCAGCAAGTTTGGTGACGTTTGGAAGAGCTTATTTAAGCTTCTTTTGACTTATCTGATGACATAAGCTCTTATGCAGTGTGTTTGGCAGATCTTATAAAAATAACTTATGTCATCCCATAAGGAGTTTTTGACTTATTTTCATAAGTCACTGGGAGAAGCTTATGGAATTATCATAAGAGCTTATGCACTAAACACTCTCTCCGTGTTTTTCACTATTCGAATCCTCTCATGCCCCTTTCTTTCTTTTTCTTTCTTTAAGCGCTTATGACATAAGCTCTTATGCGATAAGATCTTATGTGATAAGCTCTTAATTAAGTTGTTTAACCAAACGCACCCTTTATCGACAATTAAATATCAATAACTTATCAATGGCTAAAATGTCGGTAAGTTGATTGTATGGCTCTAGTTGAGAGCTACCGATAACCATCGATAACTATGACACCATAGTAACTTGTCTTGACATTAACGACCATTTTTTTGCCAGTAAAGACTAGACTTTGTTTTGAAATAAACTCTTACCTTTTAGCGTACAAAGCATATAAACTACCTCGGCCTTTGTCGCTCGCCCTAAACACTCAGACAAAGATGACCACCATCAACAATAAATATTGATTTAGATTTGATCTAATAGCAGAGTGTGCAGTTGAGAAAGGAGGATAACAGAGGACGGTTAGTTGGTAATGGTGGAGGGTTTGAATCTAAGGGTCTGTTTGATAGTTGAGAGGTGAAGGGAGGGGGGAGGATAACCCTCCAAAGCCTTCCAAAATCCCCCTAATTCATTTTTTCACAAAAGAATCAAAATCACCAAATTGGGATGAACTAAAAAAATGAACTAGAGGAGTGCTTTGGAGCTAGGAATCAATTTGTGCCCATAATATGGATTATTGCTATCCACCTCTACACTTACATACCTCCAAAAAGGTGAGAAATATTGTATTATGAACTCTCCCCTCCTCCTCAAACTCTTCTCTTCCTGACTCCCAACCAGACCTTTAGGTTAACGGGGGTCGTATGGATGAAGGTAAATTGAAGTGAAAGAGGTGAATTGAATTTAGTAAAGAAAACGAGGTAACAGTTCAATTAAAATTATTTTGGGGTTGATTATAGATCACCGTTTCATACAAAATCATATAATTGAATAATTCAATGGCTTCGATTCGAGGTACATCCATACATCTGAATCAACCCGATGCATGCATATTAGATAGAAAAAAAGGCCTATTTTCAAATCAGTCTCTTACAATTTCAAACTACGAATTAATTCTTATTCGAGGTGCATCTCAGAGACTAGTTTGAAATATTTCTTATTTGTTTTCTTTTATAAACTCTAATTATTTGGTTTATTAGACAAGGAAAAAAAGTTGATAAATACATAATTACGTATCCATGGCCATCAGACTTTAAATAATATATAAAATAATATACATGTGGCAACTAAACAAACGGTTTTTTTTTTCTTTATTTGTTTCTCACTTTCTTGCATGTGACGTGTCGTTTTAATTATTTATATTCATGCCGTCCTAAACCGATTAGTCATGACTCACGGGGTAGTTTATTATATCATGTTAGTAAGAAGAAAGCCTGAAATTTAAGTAATAATATACAAATTAATTACGTCCCTAACAAGCCAAACTTAATAATAAATCGATACCCCGAAACCCAATTCCCATTGATAGGTAGTGGTGGCCATGGGTCGGGTTCATTGAGTTTTGATATCTAATCCAGTCAAAGGTAAATGTGTTAGGTTGTGTTCATCAAAAAAATTATGAAATCTGAACCAACCCAACCCGACCATTTACGGGTTGGGTTGGGAGGGTCGTCGGGTATGGCAACAAAGACACCGATGCTTATTTTGGGTCAAGTTAAGTTGGGTCGGGTCCACTGGTTAGTCGGGGCAGAAGTCGTGAAAAAAAAATCCAAGAAACACCAATAAACATGTTTAAAAACTTTAAATAACATCAACAACCATCAATTAAAAGTCCAAATGACTGAAATCATAAATAATCATCAACTAAAAGTCTAAATTATTACGATGAAAGAGTAAAAGCTATCAACATTCAATAACCATGAACACAAAACCAAGTAATATGGGTTGGGTTGAGTGGGTTACGAATTCTGAAACTCAATACCAAACTCATACTCTATGGGTTTCATGAGTTTTTGCCCAACCCAACCCAGTCACCCAAACCAACCAATAAAATCTGGGTTGGTTGGATCGGGTTCCCTAGTTTACCTAGACCCATGGTCATTCCTACTTATAGATATCTGAACCCAAATATATTATTTTGTGGCGAAGGTTACGTGGGTGATTTATTTGATATTGATTTGGCCTTCAAATTTAATAATAGTAGAAATTATAGAAAGCTTTTTTTATAGGTAAATATCAGTGTTAATGTTAATATTTTTTTTAGTGAGTGAGGTCTGAACCCTCGACTTCTTTACGACTCCATTCTTTAACTCTCTCATCTCAACCATCAAGTCAACCTTATAACTCATAGAAAATATCTTTTGCATTGAGTTAAAAAATTTATATTAAAACTTATATCAATTTTGTTTTTAAAATAAAAACATTAATATAAATCATATCACTTTAAACTTAATTATAATTAAATCAATTTTATTTAAAATCACGTTAATTCAAACACGTAATCAATTTCATAGTTTTTTTTTTCTCAAGCCACCTTTTCATCCATTGGTAAAAGAAATAATATTTAATGATACAATCAAACGGCTACGCAATAATATTTCTCAACACTTTTTTTTTAAAAAAAATACATTAATTTATCTAGAGATGGCACTCGCGGAAGTATTTAAACTTTTAAAGGACTCAAGCCTATAATAAATTTTACACATTAAATTTTATATATAAAAAAGATAATTAATTGGTATGCTGAGGTAAGAAGGCAGAGCTCATGATATTGACGTAGTGTAATGATGCTCGATTTCAGTTTTCGTGTTTGTCAATTTCGGCGGTATTTGTCATTGGACGTGTAATATCATCATCACAATAAATATCTACTTTTTTTATTGAAATCATAATACGTATCTACTTTACCAACAAACCCAACATATTATATATATATATATATATATATATATATAAATATAAGTTTTGTTGTGGGAGATAAAACTCACATCAATAATCTTTAAATTTTGAAAGAGATTGATATATGACTATCGGTTAAAAAATATCCTTGATGTACCAAAATAAATACGCAAGAACTTCTTAGGTTTTATGGACACGAATAATTTTGATATCTCTCAAAATGTGATTTCATCTTTAAATTTATGCAACAACCATTTATTAACGACACTACCCTTTATTTAAAGTTAGGGTATTAAATATTATTAATTAATTATCAAATTAAATCACTTATTTATTTATAATTCATAATTTCAAACTCGATAGTTATTTATATTTATAAAAAAACAGTTATTCAAATTAATTTATTCATTTAAAAAAGGTGACATATTTAATTATTTATTTAATCAAATTAATTATCATTTTACGTCACATCATTTCAAATTAAATTACTATTTAAGAAAATACCAAAAAAAAAATACTATTTAAGAAAATAATAAAGAGTTCCTTATTTTTTAACCGCACACCGATATCAATTTTTCGCAAGTGTAAAGAATTTAACACTTCTCTATCTGATATTTTAACAATTAGAGGGTAGAAGTGTCCAAATGATGTTGAGATGAATAAGTAGAGCATGACGAATGGATTTTCTAGTACATGTAACAAAAGAGTCTAATTAAATCTGAGCCATCAATTATATAAATAAAAAAGACAAACTTCAAAATATAAAAGAAAAAGATAAATGTTTTAAGGATGAGGACTTTCAAGATTAAAAATAGTACAAGTGAAGATCCAATCCTAGAAGATTCATTCCCGTGAAGCATGTCACTTGCATTTGGCGTGTGAATCATCGAACAAATGTTTATTCCGCTTTACCAAACCTCCTTTTGTCCTTTGTGGTTGAACTAGCTAGTTCACCACTTCATCGATTTCGGTTGACGAATTAAATATGTTACATTTAATGATTTAGAGATTTTGATATATGATAAATATAATTTAATATATATGTATATATTTTAGTATCAAATTACAAAGACAAGTATCAAGCAGTGATCAACAAGTTCATTAAGCAAATTAAAGGAGAATATTCAAGGAAGAACTTGAAGAAATCAAAAGAGCTACATGGAGGAATCAAAGAGCAAAGACAAAGATCGAGGAATCATCAAGACAAAAGCTTAACGGAGAATTTTAGATTTAAGTCTCAGATGATTTGTAAGAGAAAGAAATCTCTTAGTCACAAAATAGCTCAATTAAAAAGATGCATGGAGAAAATCAATTTTCATAACCTGCATTAAAATGAATAAGTTTTCGTTAATGAAAATGATTTTTGGAAATAAGAAGCGTTCGTCCAATAAAGTAATAGAAGCACTCGTCCAACACAAGTGATAAAAGTGCTCGTCCACTAAAGTGATACAAGCGCTCGCCCACTAAAATGACAGAAGTGCTCGTCCACTAAAGTGATACAAGCACTCGTCCACTAAAGCGACAGAAGCCCTCGTCCACTAAAGTGACAGAAGTGCTCGTCCACACAAGTGAGCTATCAACTACGAGCCCTAAGGATTGAAGACGATGCCAATGTAAAATCTTATTTCAAGAACAAGAATCAAGAAAACAGATTCTGTTATCAGATTCAAATCTGTTTTAATTGATCCCAACGACTATAACTTGTTTTCTATATAAAGAGGGATCAAAGGAACAATTTAAGAATAACATCATAACATATCAGAATTACACGAAATCAATTTGAGAAATTAATTGTGAAAATCATTCATCTTCTTTCTTGAGCTTATTGTAAAGAGAGAGGGTGTAACAGCCTGATTTTAATTATGTTGTTTAACCGGTTAAAATACAGTTAATTATATTTTAATTTGAGAGTTAGAAAGTGTTTTTGATTAAAATAAAATCATATTCTTAGTCTACTTTATGGTAAAGGGTTACCGTAAAATTTTCGGTTGAAAATTCAGACGAAAGCCGATCAGGGTTTTCACTGCCAGTACAAGTTTACTGTGCAGAAAACCTAATTTTGACCCGTGAACGAGACGGTTAGTGTTTTTAATATGTTTCCTAAGACTTTGGTTATTTTGAAAATTTTCATTCAAAAATAGAATATAATATTTTATTCGGGTGAAAACGTCGGAAGAATTACGATCGAAAAATACAAACGGGTACGAAATGGAGCAGATTAGGGAGCACAAAAGAAGTGAAGTGACTTGATGGGACTTATGAAAATTGGTTATGACATACTCAAAAAGTGTAATCATCACCATTTTCAAATTATAACATATTATATTTTAAAAACCTATTTTCCTCTCTCTTCTCAAACCAAACAAGGCACAAGGTCAAAACTTGTTCTCCAAGCTCATTCCTCTCTCCTCAATTTCGTTCCACTCTCTCCCTTCTCTGTATATACACCTCTCATTTTTCACTTCATCACTTTCCTTCTCCAAAACTCTATTAAAACTTCATCTTCTTCCTTTTCTTTTAAAAGTCCAAGCTCTTAAAGTTTTAGTTTTTATTAATCTTTTCTACTTGAGTTCTTCATTAAAGTTCTTCCTTATACTAAGGGTAATGATCTCATATGAATCTTTTTGCAAGTTTCATCTTTTATTTCTTAGTTTGCTTTATGTGTTCTTTATATGCTTTAAACTTCTAAAATCTCTCGTAGAAAACTCCTTTTGAGTTGAAACCACTTTCTATAGTCTTGTATTAACTTATATTTTCACATACTAAGAGGTTGTCTAAAACAAAAATCTCTTTCTATCTCTTCCAATGAAGGCCGAATGCTTGCATTTGTGACCTAGGAAGTTTTTGTTTCAACTTTTGGAATATGATCATGTATTTGAGTTTCTAACTATCCATTAATCTTAAATATATAAATCTTGGAAGTTTTGATAGCTTGTTCCTAAGATGACTGAAAATATGAATAAGTAAGCCTATGATACTATGTTTCAACTTTCCAAGTTTGATCATGGATTTAGAACTCTTAATAGCTTGTGATTCTAAACCTAAGAGTTATTGTTAAACAAAGAATATTTTCCTCATCATCCTAAGATGGCCGAAACTTAGTGTTTAGGTGCTAGGATGTTTGAGTTTTTATTTTTCCAAAATGATCACGGACTTAAGCTCCATAAGATATTTGGATGCTAAGTCTAAGAGATTGGAAAGTTTAAGGATTTCTAACTTGTTTATTCTATGTTATTAAAGCTACGATGTATTACTTTCATTTTTCCAAGATGATCATGGACTTGAGCTCCATAAGATATTTGGATGCTAAGTCTAAGAGATTGGAATGTTGAAGTTTCCATTGTTTTCCAAAATGATCATGGACTTGAGCTCCATAATATATTTGGAGACTAAGTCTAAGAGATTGGAAAATTTAAAGATTTCTAACCTATAAATCCTATGAAGGTCGAACCTAGAAGGTTATGGACCTAGGATACTTTGTTCTTATTTTTCCAAAATGATCATGGTTTTGAGCTTCTTAATACATATGGATGCTAAGCCTAAGAGATTGGAAAGTTTAGTGAATTCTAGCCTTGGCCGAATACCCTAAGTTTATAACTTAGTGGGATTTTAATTCAACTTTGATAAATGATCATTGTTTATGAACTCCTAACACTTAAGGATCATAAATCCATGAGTTGTATAATTTTCGGGAATCTCTAACCCTAAGAACTAGTCTTGACCGATCCTATACCTTGTGGTTTAGTGTTCTTGTTTGATTTTAACTTGTGATTTTGTGTTCATAACCTTAGACTTCCATCGCGGAGGAAACAAGGACGTTCATGGTTTACCTCTCCGAGCATCTAATCTCCTTACCTTCACAGAAGGTGGAGTTAGTACTTTGTGGTGTGACAACGAGGAGCTTCGAGTTCGGGAGTTCGGTGATAACCCAGGTGGGGGAAAGAACCAACCTATCGTCGGAATGGATAAGTAGTAGATTATATAATAAATGTGTAGGGTGACCTAAACCCTACTAGTAGTCAATAATCGACAAGACCAAAATCACATTGGAAACCTTCTGAAAAACCAATGGTGATTCGGGTATTGTAGGCTTATCGATATTAGGTTGATTTTATATTGTTGATGGTTGATTTGATTTATTGCCATTATTTAATTGATTTTGTGCTATGTTGGTGATATGGGAATATTTTGATTGATATTGTGTTATGCATGATCTTCCTGGTTTGTATTATTATGCTTAGTGGTTTTTAAGTAAAGATATATATGTTGTCTAAGAGATGATTGTTTTGGGCGTGAGGATAATAATGATTTATAAGTGCCTAACCTAGATGATGTATGTTAAAGAGGTGTTATGGCATAGAATATGTGTCAAGTTCTAATGGAGGGTTAAGGCACTAGGATGTTGTTAAAACGGGTTGGTGAGATTCAAGTATAGGTGTTGTTGTCCACTACCGTGTATTGGTAATATAATACACAAGGACAAAAGTGTATTGGTAATATAATACACAAGGACATCTGTGTATTAGTAATATAATACACCGTGTATTTGATGATAGAACTACTTCTTATCCCCTATGTTTCTGTATTTTTGTGGGTTACTATGGTTTACGTTAGAAGACCCGATGGAGGGTTATGTTGCAGAGGAGCTGGACGGAACTCTGTATGAAATGAAGATTGCTGAGGAGTTGGATGGAACTCCTTACGAACCAGACGCTGGGGGCCGAGCTGTGATCCATGGCGATTAGAGTGTGTATTTAACGCTGGGGCCGAGCTGTGATCCATACCCTCAATAGTGCTTTGGTATCGTAATGAACATTTAGGTGTGTATTTACATATGTTAAAGTTGTTGTGTTTTAAATTTGCAGAAGTTATATGATAATTAATTGAGTTTCAATTTTTACGTATTTTCACAATAAGCGGTCGATTAAGAATTGATTTAAGAAGGTAATTAATCTAATAAAACACCGAGGCACATCGGGGTGTCTCATTTTGGTATCAGAGCAGTTTGGTTCTAAAACGGACTGTGGGTTATGTCCGATCAGAATCAAGGACTGTGAGGTTTAGGATGTTGTTACTGGCCGTGTCTAGTTGAATTCACATCGGATTTTAACTATGCTTAGAAGTTGGGTAGTGTGTCTGAATCTGATGTGAGAGGTTAATATTAGTCTGTAATATGGTATTTATATACTTGTGTATGTAGTATTATATGTCATACTAATAAGAGCGGGTGATTTCTTTTAACAGAATCATGGCTGGCGGAAGAGGACGTTCAACTAACAGTAGTGACGAAACTCCATAAAGGATTATTGGAGTTGTCAATGGTAATGCCGACAATACTGAGAATGGAGGAGGATCATCTTCGACTCCAAGTGCAATGGAAACCCTAGCTACTGTTATGCTACTGTAAACCCGACAGAATGCTGAGATGCTGCAGATGAACAAAGAACAGCTAGGAATTAAGAATCAGAGAAGGGCGACAGCAGCTGAAGATGCCGGATTGACTAATTTTATGAACGGAAAACCACCTCAATTCCGAGGAGAGTATGATCCAGAGAAGGCAGAATGGTGGATACAAGAGATCGAAAAGATATTTGCTACTATGCACTACAGCGAGGAGAAGAATGTGACCTATGCTGCCTTCACGTTAACCGAAGGAGTAGAATTCTGGTGGAAGGAAAAGAAAAGACTATTGGAAGCTGAGGATAGGAATATTAACTGGAAGTTATCCACTGATTGCTTTTTCGAAAAATATTTTCCGCGTCTAGTTTGACGCGAGAAGGAAAAGGAATTCACAAACCTCAAACAAGGCAACATGTCTGTTGGTGAGTATGCATCACGTTTTGAAGCTTTGATCAAGTTTTCGGAATTCTATCAGAGGTTTCCAAGTGAGGATTGGTGACACGCTGTCGCACACGGGTCAAAAAGCGAGTGGTTTGTAAAAACTGTAGTCAGGGAGCAACAACTCGAGTATCGTGTCACAAGGACTCTTGGATTGTTATTCGCAGAAAAATTAGCTTGGGGGGGGGGGGGGTTTCAGATTGAGAGATTCAATTAAAAGAACGATGCAATTAAGAAATAAGTGAATATCAATGATCAAAACGATTAATATACTATTCTCGGTTTCCCACTATCCTCGATTCATATAATTCCCATGCCCTAAGCGGATTCTAATCCATTTTCGATTGTAGCAACAATTAACAAGCGAAATTGGCACTACACGATATATGTTCCCAATTCCCGAATTAAGCAAACGGGTTGAAGCACTCGTGAATTAAGCAAACACGATTGAACACACGCGAATTAAGCAAACGCGATTAGATATAGGAACATAAAATCATCGAAAAAAATCAATACCTATTTTATATAATCCTGAATTAAGCAAACCGAACGTACAAAATAGTATTGAAAGGAAGAAGCAATTTAATCCGGGAATTACATAATCTCAAGTGTCGGCGGAACCCGATTACTGCAGATTAACCCAAGGGAATTAGTTCTCCATCACAGAAATGACAATAACCTAAAAGTATAGTGTAAACGGTGAAAACTGGATGATTTTGTGTCTGCTGCGTTCCTATTTATAAAGAGGCCGCGCGTCACGACCGTGATGGCTGTCACGGCCAGGTCGTGACCGCTTCTGTCAAGGACGCGCATTCAAATTCTGGTACGTCACGGTCGTGATCGCTTCTGACTTTGGGTGATGATCTGTCACGGCCGCGACCTCCATCACGTAAGGGCCGTGAACAATTCTGACTTTCAGGTTCTTCTCATCACACCCGTGATGTGTATCACGGATGGGTCGTGATGCTTTCTGACTTTTATGATCTTCTCATCACGCCCGTGATGTGTATCACGGCTGGGCCGTGATCCTTTCTGTCTTCCATGGGTAGCTCATCACGGCCGTGACCAGTGTCACGTCCTGGGCGTGATGGCTTCTGCTTCAGGTGTCCTTCCTTTTTTGCTATTCTTATTAACCTGAAAACATGAGATAGCAGTTAATGCTTTATTTGACTCAAAAACTAACTAAAATGTCCTAAACTACTTAAGAAACTCAAAATGTTGCTTGAGGACAGTTAAATCCAAATTTGGGCTAAAACGAGATTGAAACTCGAGTAATTAGTGCAAAAACCATGGTCTTACTAGTATAAAACTAGTCGAGCCAGAGGCTTATCAAAATACCCCAAACTTAAACCTTGCTTGTCCCCAAGCAAACTAAAACTCAAAAAAGACTCAAACTCGGCAAGCTTAAAGGATTCAACCAATTTCGCACAAATTTCATGCAATTTGACAAGACAATTTTCCTTCAATGTTCCCCCCTTTTCAACAATGCAATCCCCACATTCATTTACTTTAAACAATTGAGAATTCCATCATTCATGCAATCATTAATCTAAGTTGAGGATCCAAGTTACACACAAAAGGGAGATCACCAAATTCAAAACAATCGCCTTCCTCACAAGGGCATTTAACATTTTACTCATTCACTCAATTTGTCTAGGTTATCAACTTTTCACTCATTTTCACATTCCAAGATCACTTCCCATGAATTTGATTTTCATCTCAAACAAGGTTCCCACGAAAACATGCATGCAACATCAAAAGGTCTTTTAAAGGTTGTAATGGGGCTGGCTAAAGGTAGGATATTCAAAGGTACTGGGCTTAAGTCCTTAGGAACTAAGAGATCATGAGCATTTTGGCACATTGAACTTCCACTCAAATTCCTTTTTCCATTTTTCTTTTTGCCTTGGGTGACTACAACCTTTTTCTTTTAATACCCTTTTTGACATTTTTGCACCTTTCTCTTTTTTTTTTCTTTTGCCTCTGGCTCCAACCTTTATTTTTATTTTTATTTTCTCAATCCCAAACAACACATCATATCCTTGTAGCCACCCCAAACTTAGTTTCTTGCAACCCTTCTCTTGCTAAGCTTCCATGCTCTCCTAATCCTAAGATCGGGTTAACATGGTTTTTCCAGATTTTTGGCTTATAACATGAGGTCATCAAGAAACAATAGGCTTATTAGGCTCAATGTGGTTAACTAGGGAACATGCATTAGGGATGGTTCTTTTAAGCCAAGTAGCTAATTCAAAGAAAATTGCCTAAATCATTTGATGCAAACACAAAGACATGCAAACCATGAAGAGATTCAAGTAAATCCGGGAAAGTTCAACTTGAAAGTGATTCACACAATTAAAAACATGTTGGAGGCTCAAATCCTCACTTGGACATTTTTCACAAATTGTTTGACCGAGATTCAATCCCTAGTGTGTGCATCCCTTCACCCCCAAACTTATCATAAATCATGAAATCACAACAGAATATTTCAAAGTTCAATTTTCAATTTTTCACATGGGGATCAATTTTCAATTTCAAAACCTAGGGGGAAATCATCAACAGTCAACACGTGTCATGCAATCCATCTATGCAAAATTTGATTAGAATCCAACAAGCTCACCGACACAAGACTCAATACACGTACGACTCAAAGCACACAAAAAAGGAAAACAAAACAAAAACAAACAATTGGTTCCCTCCCCCACACTTAAAACATACATTGTCCTCAATGAAAGAACATAAATATAAAATAAGGGTGAGGGAAAGGAGAAGGTTTAGAAAAAACTCATGGAGACGGTTCCACCGGGATCCCACTGTCTGTGATACAGCGGCCAAGGAATGCCCAAAATGCAATATGATCCTCCCGGACCCCATGGTATGCAGCATAAGCATGAGAGTGAGCGCTTGACAATCATGGTGACCTCGCCGAGTGCGGCGGACTTCTCACTCCCTCTTGGGTCAAAGATGACCTCCTTGTCAACCTTGTCAACAAAGTCTTCCCAATAAAAATGGGGTTCAACCTCTTGGACTGGCCATAGTGCCTTCATAGCTAAAGATTCAAAATCCAGTTTTTCAGGCAGAGGTTTGAACTCCATTGCTGGTTGTTCCACAGTGGGTGGTGACAAACAAGTGGAGAGGATCACTGGTGCTGCTTCAATAGATGGCATGTTTGGGGCACCTGTGTTGTCAAGAACTTCAGCTGAAGAAACAGCTTCAATCACACTGTCACCCTGTAGGACAGCATCAATCTCAGCACAAACAGCACAAGGGTCAGTGTTAGTACAATCAGCACATGAATAAATATCATCAAAACCAGAAATAGATGGAAAATCATCAACCAAGCATCATAAGTGTCATCAACAATTTCAGAGAGCAACTCTATTTGAAAGACAGAGTGCTCTTCAAAGGGATTCTTCATAGCATCGAAAATGTTGAATTTTGCAACAATGTCACCAAACTCCATGGACATGGTTCCATGTTGTCTCACCGGCAAGTGTACCGGGTCGTCGCAAGTAATAAAACACGGTAAGAGTCTACCGAGGTCGAACACAAGGATTGGGTTACCAATTCGACTAATTTCGCGAGAAATCCGATAAGTTGGTTAAGTAGAGAAAGTGGTTGGAAAGAAACTAGGATCACAATTCAAATTAACAAATCGAATCAATCAAAGATATGGTGATGAAATCTGGAATTAAAAGCATCTAAGGTTTCGAATCCACCTACCCAATCATGCAAAGTACCCAAGTGATATTGATCTCCTCCCTAGGTTCAATTTTAATGTCAACGGGACCCCTAAATTCTCCTATATCCACTGTCGTGCTCAATAGGACGTATTCGATGATTTGAGTTAATTACTTACTAGGTCTCTTAACCCTAATCTCGAATTCTATTAATTCTTGTTCCCTAAGAGTTGCATCGATCTCCTATTCACTCTCGTGCAACACTCGATCGATGTTCCCAATTCAAGTTCTGAAACGCGAATCGCCTCTCGGCCTCATACATGTTTAACTAGTTGATCACGCAAGCATATAACCAACACAATGAAATCAGAATTGGAAAACAATAATTGAATTAAGAGAGAGAGAGAGTTACATCACATGAATACTATGCCGCCATAGGTGGCTTCATCGATCCCTTAGACAAGAGGATTAGTTCCTCATGTCCGTAACAACGACGCACGTACAATCGGAAATCATCCTAAGACTAAGAATTAAGAGAAGAGAAGAGGAGACGCATCCCCAGAATAAGGATTACAAAAGATCTGAAATCAGTTCTGATCCAAAAAGTCCTCTTTTTCTGTTCTGATCTGCTCTATTTATAAGGAGGCCACGCGTCACGGCCGTGATAGACATCACGGCCAGGCCGTGACGGCTTCTGTTTCTGGCGCACTTCTGGAATTTGAACTCTCGCGACGCGAAGGATGTCTCGCGACGCGAGTCTTCTTGTTACGGCCCGTGATGTGAATCACGGCCAAGCCGTGATGCTCTCTGCCTTGTGTGGATTTTGGGTCACGGTCGTGATACACATCACGGCTAGGCCGTGATGGTCTCTGACTTGTGTGGCTTTTAGGTCACGGCCGTGATATACATCATGGCTAGGCCGTGATGGTCTCTGACTCTGGTGCTTTTCTGGAGTTCACACACTCGCGACGCGAAGGACGTCTCGCGACGCGAACCTTCCTTTCACGCCCCGTGATGTGAATCACGGCTAGGCCGTGATGGTCTCTGTCTTCCAAGTCTTCAAACTCTCGCGGGGCGAGAATCTCCAGAATGGCAATCTCCACTATTTCTTGGCTTTCCTTAATTCTTAGAGCTTCACTTATGGACCTGAAAACAACACAAGCAACCACAAGCGTAATTCTATCCAAAAGAAGCTAAAAACTACACAAAAGACGCAAAACGAGTCAAAGTCCAACTTAGGAACAAAACAAGGCAAATTTGGGCGAAAACGAGATTGAACTCGACTAATTAGCACGTAAACCACCGTCTTACTAGTTATAAAACTAGATAAGCCAGAGGCTTATCATTCCATCATCCACATCAATCTTTGTCTTCGCCGTCTTCATGAACAGTCTGCCCAGAATGATTGGTGATATGCTTGAATTTGTTTCCCCTGCCATGTCTAGGATGTAAAAATCGGCAGGGAAAATCAAGTCATTAGCTTGCACCAACACATCTTCTACCACTCCAATGGGGCGAGCATTGGTCCTGTTTGCCAACTAGATAGTGAGACCCGTATGTTGCAAAGGACCAAGATCAAGATTGTTGAAAACGGAGGTGGGCATGACGTTAATAGAAGCTCCTAAATCCAACATGCAATTGTCGAATTTACTATCCCCAATGATACATGGAATAGCAAAAGTGCCCGGATCCTTACACTTCTGTGGCAGTGCCTGAGTGAGGGCTGAAACAGTAACCTTTTCAGGTGCAGGCTTAGGTTGAATGAGGGCTGAAACATTTCGCCCCAAATTGACTCTCTCATTACCCTTCAACCTCCTCTTGTGTGTGCACAAATCCTTCAGAAACTTTGCATATTTTGGAACCTGCTTAATCACATCAAGGAGCGGAATGTTTACCGCCACTTTCCTGAACACGTCTAGAATCTCCCTCTCCTTGTCTTCCCCATCAATCTTCTTATTTTACAGCACTCTTTGCGGGAAGGGGATCGGTGGCACATACTCTTTCTCGGCTTCAACAAAGAATGAAGGTTCGGTGTTACCTTAACAGTTTCTTTATCCTTTTCGGGGCTGCCTCTACAACTTTCCCGGATCTCAAAGAAATCGCACTCACATTAGGATTTGGAGCATTAGGATTCACCACTTGTTTGTGCGGGTAGTTGGTTCGATCCTTGAACTTGCTGCATGGCATTCATCAAAGTGGCAAAGTGTCCAATCGTATGCGCAAAGTATGAATACTAGTATCCGTTCGCTGCTGAAACTGTCCAATCTGTGTCTGCAAGGTCTGAAACTGGAGATTTTGTGCAGTCAATTGCTTGACCAGGTCCTCTAGTGAAGGTCCAGAAGGTGCAGAGGTGGTCACTTGGGGAGAATTCTGTAGTGGTGCCAGCGGTAACATTGGTTGTTCTTTGTTGTGCGAGATGAGTTCCACATCTAAGAAGGTTTGGATGATTCCTCCAGTTGGGATGGTACTTATTTGTGGAAAGGTCAGGAATGCTGTACCGGTTCTGATTGTTGCCTTGATTATAAAGATTGGCTGCATAAGCTTGAGCCAAATCAGTGACTGACTCATCTTTCAGAATGGGTCATGCATCGGTCAGGTGCTCAGGAGAAGTACAGATACCACACACCCTTGCTGTCTGAACTTTGTCCACTGCCAACTGTTTCACTAGAGAAGTAAGCTCATCAATTCTGGTTTCAAGGGCCTTGTTGGAAGAAGAACCATGGATCTCATTCACACCCCTTGCTTCGACAGAGTTGCTTCTAGTTGTGAACTGTTGGGAGTTGAGTGACATGTTTTCAATCAATTGCTTGGCAACAGCTGGGGTCTTATCAACAAGTGCTCCCCCACTAGCAACATCTAAAATATTTCTGTCCATTGGCAGCAATCCCTCATAAAAGTACTGAATAAGTAGTTGCTCAGAAATCTGGTGCTGAGGACAATTGGATACCAACTTCTTGAATCTCTCCCAATACTCGGCCAATGACTCATTGCCTTGTCTAATGCCACATATTTCCTTCCTGATTGATGTAGCTCTGAAGGCAGGGAAGTACCTCTCTAGGAAGACTTTCTTCAGATCATTCCAGGTTATAACAAAATTCGATTCAAGGTAATACAACCAATCCTTCGCAGCACCTTGAAGTGAGAATAGGAAGGCTCTCAGCTTGATATGATCTTCTGTTATTCCTTCCGGTCTCAAGGGTGTAGAGCAGACAACCTGGAATTCCTTCAGATGTCTATGTGGATCCTCACCTGCAAGACCACTAAACCTTGGCAACAAGTGTATCAAACCAGATTTTAATTCAAAGGGAGCAACCACATCAGCATACTCAATACACAAACCATTATAATTAACATCAGGAGCAGCAAGCTGTCTTAATGTTCTTTGATCAGCCATGTTATCAAAAACAGGTGCAGAATTAGAATTACTACTGGTTGGTGAACTAGTGCTAGCCTGAATTGCCCTACGGCGTGCGTGCAAAGTTCTTTCAATTTCAGGATCAAATTCAAACAATTCAGAACAACCAGACCTAATAGCCAGAACTAATTCAGCAGAAAATCAAAAACGAAAAATGAGAAAATAACAACAAGAGTCCCCGACAACGGCGCCAATTTTGACACGCTGTCGCACACGGGTCAAAAAGCGAGTGGTTTGTAAAAACTGTAGTCAGGGAGCCACAACTCGAGTATAGTCTCACATGGACTCTTGGATTGTTATTCGCAGAAAAATCAGTTTGGGGGGGGGGGGGGGGGTCAGATTGAGAGATTCAATTAAAAGAACGATGCAATTAAGAAATAAGTGAATATCAATGATCAAAATGATTAATCTACTATTCTCGGTTTCCCACTATCATCGATTCATATAATTCCCATGCCCTAAGCGGATTCTAATACCTTTTCGATTGTAGCAACAATTAACAAGCGAAATTGGCACTACACGATATATGTTCCCAATTCCCGAATTAAGCAAACGGGTTGAAGCACTCGTGAATTAAGCAAACACGATTGAACACATGCGAATTAAGCAAACGCGATTAGATATAGGAACATAAAATCATCGAAACAAATCAATATCTATCCTATATAATCCTGAATTAAGCAAACAGAACGTACAGAATAGTATTGAAAGGAAGAAGCAATTTAATCCGGGAATTACAGAATCTCAAGTGTCGGCGGAACCCGATTACAGCAGATTAACCCAAGGGACTTAGTTCTCCATCACAGAAATGACAATAACATAAAAGTATAGTGTAAACGGTGAAAACTGGATGATTTTCTGTGTCTGCTGCGTTCCTATTTATAAAGAGGCCGCGCGTCACGGCCGTGATGGCCGTCACGGCCAGGCCGTCACCGCTTCTGTCAAGGGCGCGCATTCAAATTCTGGTCCGTCACGGCCGTGATGCCTATCACGGCCAGGCCGTGATCGCTTCTGACTTTGGGTGTTGATCTGTCACGGCCGCGACCTCCATCACGGCAGGGCCGTGATCAATTCTGACTTTCAGGTTCTTCTCATCACGCCCGTGATGTGTATCACGGCTGGGACGTGATCCTTTCTATTTTCCATGGGTAGCTCATCACGGCCGTGACCAGTGTCACGACCTGGGCGTGATGGCTTCTGCTTCAGGTGTCCTTCCCTTTTTGCTCTTCTTATTAACCTGAAAACATGAGATAGCAGTGAATGCTTTATTTGACTCAAAAACTAACTAAAATGTCCTAAACTACTTAAGAAACTCAAAATGTTGCTTGAGGACAGTTAAATCCAAATTTGGGCTAAAACGAGATTGAAACTCGAGTAATTAGTGCAAAAGCCATGGTCTTACTAGTATAAAACTAGTCGAGCCAGAGGCTTATCAATTGGCAATGTAGAAGATTTGAGGAATGACTCAGAGATGAGCTACAGAGGGCTATAATGTCTCTTGATATACAGTATTTCCCAGAACTAGTCGAGAGATGCCGTGCCATTGAAAGTATAGTGATAAGCCTCTGGCTCGACTAGTTTTATAACTAGTAAGACCATGGCTTTTGTACTAGTTACTCGAGTTTAACCTCGTTTTCACCCAAATTTAGATTTAATTGTCCTCAAGCAACATTTTGAGTCTCTTAAGTAGTTTTAATACATTTTAGTTAATTTTGAGTCAAATAAAGCATTTACTGCTATTTCATGTTTTCAGGTTAATAAGAAGAGCAAAAAAGGAAGGACTCTTAAAGCAGAAGCCATCACGGCCAGGCCGTGACACTGGTCACGGCCGTGATGAGCTACCCATGAAGATTAGAGAGCATCACGGGCGTGATGAGAAGACCCTGAAAGTCAGAAAGCATCACGGCCCAGTCGGGATACCCATCACGGGCGTGATGAGAGAACCCTGAAGAACAGAATTGATCACGGCCTAGCCGTAATGGAGGTTACGGCCATGACAGATCAGCACCCAAAGTCAGAAAGCATCACGGCCTGGCCGTGATTGGCATCACGGCCGTGATAGACTAGAATTTGAATGCGCGCCCTTGGCAGAATACGTCACGGCTGGCCATCACGACCGTGACGCGAATCCTGATTTATAAAAGGCACCAGAGCAGACGCAAATCGGAGAGAAATTTTCACTGTTTTTAGTCTATTCCAAGGGTTTGTATCATGTTTGTGATGGAGAACTAATCACCAGGGGTTAGTCTGCTATAATCGATTTCCGCCGACACTTGAGGTTCCATAATTCTCGATCAGTTTGCTGTCTCTTTCAATATTATGCTATATGACTTGTTTACTTAATTCAAGATGTATAGAATAAGTATTGATTAATTTCGATGATTCTATGTTCCTATACCTTGATCGCGTGTGCGTGTCATGTTTGCTTAATTCACGAGAGCTTCAATCCGTTTGCTTAATTCGGAATTTAGGAACATATATCTCGTAGTGTCAATTGCGCTTGTCTAATTGCTGTTACAATCGAAAAGAGATTAGAATCCGCTTAGGGCATGGAATGTATGTGAATCAATGATAGTGGGGAAACCAAAACAGCAGATTAATCGTTTCAACTTATTGATAATCACTTAATTGCGCTGTTTTCTTAATCAATTCTTCTCTCATTGAATCTGAAAATCCCCCCCCCCCCCCCCACCCAAAAAAAATGATTTGTAGGTTAATAACAATCCAAGAGTCCTTGAGACACGATACTCGAGTTGTCGTGCCCTAACTACAGTTTTTTTATAATCACTCGTTTTTGACCCGTGTGCGACAACGGATCAAAATTGGTGCCGTTGCAGGGGACTCTTTGATTTTTATTAGCAATATTAGGAATTAAACTCTTTCTTTTATTTTGTTGTTTGGAGCTTATATGTGAGTGTCTTGAGCTTATATGTTTATATCATATGGATGGTATTGCACATTGTGATTGTCGTGGTGATGAATCTTAATACTTCCCATGGATAATTATATGCAAGGTTATATGCCTAATGTTGATTATGAGCCATCATGCATATATTATCCTGACTTTACTGGTGGTTATGAGTTTAGTAGTGATTTTGGCATGGTTGGAGTAAATGACTATTTTGGCCAGCATGGTGGAGAACATGGCAGCCTGGATGAGTTGGCTTCTTTGGTGCATCGATTGACAATAAGCCAGCATCAATATCAGCCTAACCCCACACCAGCCCAACCCAGTCTGGAAGAATTGGTGCAACAAATGGCAGAACACACTCTTGAATTCCAACAGAGGACAGAAGCAAGTCTTCAGAATTTGGCCACTCAAATTGGTCATATTGCCTCCACCTTGACTACATTGCAATCACAACATCTCCTTGAAGAGCATTCAGATTCACAAATAGATATTCTTGACAATACTTCTGTTGAGCATAATTTTGATAATGATGTCGAGAATACTATTATTGATGAACTTTGTGTTGAAATTTCATCCTTTTCAGGGTATGAGGAGCAAAACGTCCATATGGAACAAGAAACACATGAGGTTGAGGGCCTTGTTCAGTCAAGAAATATAGAAAATGAGGATCAGGAGGACGTCCACTTCACCATGCTTGAGGATGATGAAGAACTTTTGGAATTAGATGATTCTATTAATTCCTATGCATGTGTTGATTGTGATGGGAAAAATACTTTGGTTTGTGCTGAGATTTCTGCATATTTGGAAGGTGATGGATTTGGTGACTCAGTGAATGTAGACTGTACATAAGCCAAAGCAGCACCAGTGATCCTCTCTACTTGTTTGCCACCTCCCACTGTGAAGCAGCCGACGATGGAGTTCAAGCCTCTGCCTGAGAAATTGGAATTTGTGTCTTTAACTATGAAGGCATTATGGCCAGTCCAAGAGGTTGAACCCCATTTTTATTAGGAAGACTTTGTTGACAAGGAGGTCATCTTTGACCCAAGAGGGAGTGAGAAGTCCGCCGCACTTGGCAAGGTCACCATGATTGTCAAGCGCTCACTTTCATATTTACGCTGCATGCCATGGGATCCGGGAGGATCATATTGCACTTTGAGCATTCCTTGGCCGCTGTATCACAGGCAGTGGGATCCCGGTGGAACCGCCTTCATGAGTTTTTCTAAACCTTTTTCTTTTTAATTATCTTCTCTTTGCTTTGCTTTGCTTCGAGTCTTATGTGTGTTGACTGTTGTGTCGGTGAGCTTGATGGATTCTAATTAAATCTAGCATAGATTGATTGCATGATATTTGTTGACTATTGATGATTTCCCCCTAGGTTTTGAAAATTGAAAATTGATCCCCATGTGAAAAATTGAACTTTGAGATATTCTATTGTGACTGCATGATTTATGATAAGTTTGGGGTGAAGGGATGAACACACTAGGGATTGAATCTCAGTCAAACAATTTGCGAAAAATGTCCAGGTGAGGGTTTGAGCCTCCAACATGTATTTAGTTGTGTGAATCGCTTTCAAGTTGCACTTTCCCAGATTTGCTTGAATCTCTTCATGGTTTGCATGCTTATATGGTTGCATCAAATGATTTAGGCAATTTTCTTCGAAATAACTACTTGGCCTAAAAAGAACCATCCCTAATGCATGTTCCCTAGTTAGCCACATTGAGCCTAGTAAGCCTATTGTTTCTTGATGACCTTATGTTATAAGCCAAAAATCTGGAAAAACCATGTTAACCCAATCTTAGGATTAGGGGAGCATGGATGCTTAGCAAAGACAAGGGTTAAAGGAAACTAAGTTTGGGGTGGCTACAAGGTTTGATATGTCATTCTGGGTTGAGAAAAAGAAAAATAAAGGTAGAATTTGAATGCGCGCTCTTGGTAGAATACGTCACGGCCGTGATAGACTAGAATTTGAATGTGCGCTCTTGGTAGAATACGTCACGGCTGGCCATCACGACCGTGACGCGAATCCTGATTTATAAAAGGCACCAGGGCAGACGCAAATCGGAGAGAAATTTTCACTGTTTTTAGTCTATTCCAAGGGTTTGTATCATGTTTGTGATGGAGAACTAATCACCAGGGGTTAGTCTGCTGTAATCGGTTTTCGCCGACACTTGAGGTTCCATAATTCCCGATCAGTTTGCTGTCTCTTTCAATATTATGCTATATGACTTGTTTGCTTAATTCAAGATGTATAGAATAAGTATTGATTAATTTCGATGATTCTATGTTCCTATACCTTGATCGCGTTTGCTTAATTCGCATGTGCGTGTCGTGTTTGCTTAATTCATGAGAGCTTCAATCCGTTTGGTTAATTCGGAATTTAGGAACATATATCTCGTAGTGTCAATTGCGCTTGTCTAATTACTGCTACAATCGAAAAGAGATTAGAATCCGCTTAGGGCATGGAATGTATGTGAATCAATGATAGTAGGGAAACTGAAACAGCAGATTAATCGTTTCAACTTATTGATAATCACTTAATTGCGCTGGTTTCTTAATCAATTCTTCTCTCATTGAATCTGAAAATCCCCCCCCCCCCCCCCCAAAAAAATTGATTTGTAGGTTAATAACAATCCAAGAGTCCTTGAGATACGATACTCGAGTTGTCGTGCCCTAACTACAGTTTTTTTCTAATCACTCGTTTTTGACCTGTGTGTGACAGCGGATCATATAGACCTAAGGATGGCCAATGAACAGAAACAACTGAGGAGTGGAGGTCCTAGCCGATCAAGTTTCCAGAGGCACGGAGAAAGTGGTTCTCAGTGGAGACAGAGACCATATGCTCGACCCGAGCAAACACCGGCACCAGCACCAGTGGCTAGAACAGGTCAGCAACCACAAGGCTTAGTTTGCTTCAGATGTGGAGGATCGCATTATGCTAGAGACTGTACAAATAGGCCTACCTGTTTCAACTGTGGGAAACCAGGTCATATGGCACGAGATTGCAGACAAAGGGTTATGCAACAGCCGACAGCTGCCGGAAGTGGAACTGGACACAATAGAGGTGGTGGAGTTGGAAGAGAAGTCCCAGCAGCAAGACCACAAGTGGCCAAACCTCAAGCCACTGGAAGAGTGTTTACCGTGAGGGGAGCTGAATCCTCTCAATCTGTTGATCATATACAAGGCATATGTTTGATAGCTGGTAGACTCTCGTATGTGTTGTTTGACTTAGACGCTACACATTCTCTTATTTCGCATGAGTGTGTGGATCATTTGAACTTAACTATTTCCAAATTACCTTATACCCTCACAGTGTCCACTCCAACCAGTAATCTTTTGACTACTATGTCTGTTTGTTTACAGTGTCCTATCGTTGTTGAGAATAGGACATTTATTGTAGATCTTATCTGTTTGCCTATGCAACAGATAGATGTTATTCTTGGCATGTATTAGCTTTCGGCTAACCATGTTGTGCTAGATTGTTCTAGTAAGACTTTATCATTTCTTGAACATTTTAGTGTAGCATCTGCCAATGAAGGAGTTTCTACGAGGAGTGACAACTCTCAACATTTTGTGATGCTTTTTGCAGTGGAGGCTAATGAGACTCCCAACATAGATTCCATGCCTATTGTGAGAGAGTTTCCTGAAGTTTTCCCTCCAGACGTTCCAGGTTTCCCACCGAAAAGAGAAGTGGAATTCACTATAGATCTCGTACCAGGGACATGACCTATATCTATAGCACCTTATCAGATGTCACCGGTTGAGTTGGCAGAGTTGAAGGAAAAATTGGATGACATGTTAGGAAAAGAGTTTATCAAACCGAATGTTTCACCGTGGGGAGCACCGTGTTATTTGTTAAGAAGAAGGATGGAAGTGTGAGGTTGTGTACGGATTACAGGCAGTTGAATAAGGTGACGATTAAGAATAAGTATTCGTTGCCTGGAATAGATGTTTTAATGGATCAGTTGAAAGGAGAAGTAGTGTTATCTAAGATTGATTTAAGATCTGGGTACCATCAGATCAGAGTAAGAAAGGAAGATATACCCAAGACGGCTTTTAGGACGAGGTATGAGCACTTTGAGTATTTAGTTATGCCTTTCGGTGTAACTAATGCGCCAGCCATGTTCATGGACTATATGAACAGAATTTTCAGACCGTTCCTCGATAAGTTTGTTGTTGTGTTCATCGACGATATTCTTATTTATTCTCGTACGCGGGAAGAGCATGAGGAACATTTGAGATTGGTGTTGCGAGTTTTGAAGGATAGGCAGCTTTATCCCAAACTTTCCAAGTGTGAGTTTTGACTGGAAGAATTACAATTCCTAGGTCATGTGATTAATAAAAAAGAGGTTGAGTCAGTTCTTCAGTGGGAACGACCTAAGTCAGTAAGTGAAGTACGGAGTTTCCTAGGACTAGCTGGATATTATCGGAGGTTCATAAAGGGATTCTCGAAGATTGCATTGCCTATGACGCAGTTAACGAGGAAAAATATAGCTTTTGTATGGACGGACAAGTGTGAGCAAAGTTTTCAAAATCTGAAGGACAAGTTGACTACATCACCTGTGTTGACCTTACCAGATCCACTAGGACAATTTGACATATATTGTGATGCGTCATACCAAGGTTTAGGCTATGTCCTGATGCAAGAGGGAAGAGTCGTGGCTTATGCTTCCCAACAGTTGAGAATTCATGAGAGAAATTATCCCACTCATGATTTGGATTTAGCAGCAATAATGTTCACATTAAAGATATGGCGACACTTTTTGTATGTAGCAAAGTTTAATGTCTTCAGTGACCACAAGATCCTGAATTATCTATTCGATCAAAAAGAATTGAATATGAGAAAGCGAAGATGGATGGAGTTTATCAAAGATTATGATTTTGAATTACTCTACCATCCTGGGAAGGCCAACGTGGTAGCTGATACTTTAAGCAGGAAATCCTTGCACGTGTCTGCGATGATGGTTAAGGAGTTAGAATTGCTTGAACAGTTCAGGGATTTGAACTTAGGAATGGAATTGATTGAGAATAAGATTTGCTTAAGTATGATCACTATTAGTAGTGATTTTATGAAAGATCTTAAATATAAACAAGTTCTGGATCTATACCTCCAGGAAGTGAGTAGAGGAATCGATGATGGTAAAATTTGAGTTTAATAAAGG
Organism: Sophora flavescens; assembly: GCA_030762895.1. Lineage (NCBI taxonomy): Eukaryota > Viridiplantae > Streptophyta > Magnoliopsida > Fabales > Fabaceae > Sophora > Sophora flavescens. Next base: position 33,303,018 of record CM061064.1, on the reverse strand, counting down.
AACGGATGGTGTGTTAAGGTTTAGAGATAGAATATGTGTGCCAGAGGATGCAAAACTTAGGAATATGATTTTAGAGGAGGCACATAAGAGTAAGTTGAGTTTCCATCCTGGATCCACAAAAATGTATAAGGATTTGAAGAAAATGTTTTGGTGGACAAGGATGAAGAAAGAAGTAGCAGAGTATGTTTTATCTTGTCTGGTGTGTCAGAAAGCTACGATTGAACATCAGAAGCCAGCAGGATTACCACAATCTTTAGATATCCTAGAGTGGAAATGGGATAGTATAGCTATGTATTTTGTGGTCGAATTACCACGAACTCCTAAGAAGCATGATGCGATTTGGGTTATCATTGATAGGTTGACGAAGTGTTCTCACTTCTTGTCTATTGGTGAAATTTATAATTTGGAAAGGTTAACTCAGCTTTACATCAAAGAAATTGTTAGATTGCATGGTGTGCCATCAAGCATTGTCTCAGACCGAGATCTTAGATTCACATCTAGATTTTGTAGACAATTGCAAAATGCCTTGGGAACAAAGTTGAGGATGAGTTCTGCTTATCATCCCCAAACTGATGGACCATCAGAAAGGACAATTCAATCATTGGAGGATCTATTGAGAGCTTGTGTGTTGGAGCACACTGGCAGTTGGGATGAGCTCTTACCATTGATTGAATTTACTTATAACAATAGTTTCCATAGTAGTATCGGAATGGTACCATATGAGGCTTTGTATGGCAGACAGTGTAGGGCCCCGCTGTGTTGGTATGAGACTGGTGAAAACCAAGTTTTGGGTCCAGATGTGATTCAACAAACTACGGAGCACGTCAGGAAGATACGGGAAAAGATGAAGGAAGCACAGGATAGGCAAAGGAGCTACAGTGACAAGAGGAGGAGATCATTAGAATTCCAGGAAGGCGATCACGGGTTTTTTAGAGTTACTCGGAAAACTGGAATTGGCAGAGCTAAACTAGTACAATAAGTGCTTTTTACGTCAGTTAAAATTGATTTTATACGTCAGAATATTGTTTGACGTAAATACAGTTGACGTTAATAGTTAATATTTTAACGTCATTTGTTCAAACAACTGACGTTAAAAATAAAACTATTAACGTCGGTTCTTTAGCACAACTGACGTTAATGTTGTTCAAACTAACGTCAGTTGTGTTAAAGAACTGACGTTAAAGGTTTTATTTTTAACGTCAGTTTCCTAATACAAATGACGTTAATAGTGTACTGTATATTTTATAAAATACTACTAACGTAAGTTGTTTGATACAACTGACGTTAATGGATTTTTTTTTAAAATTCAGTTTTAAAATATCACTCCCCTCTGCTATCCCTGCATTCAGTAAATATCCCAGTAACACAGAATATCACACACATTACAGAATTGCAAACACTACCCTTAAATTTCAATATTAACAAAAAGAAAAGAAATATACAAAGGAACAATGGGGGGACTTAAAACCAAAACCCATGTATAGGAAAAACATAACTATCTACAAGTGTGTATATATATATATATTAGTCTCTAATGTCTAAAAACAAAACTACCAATCTAAGTATATATATATATACATGTTATTAATTAGTTTCTAAAGTCTAACAGAAAAACTATTCATCTAAGTATTGCGGAGGTATCTTGTCAATTCCTTTTTCAGCCGCATACTTGAAGAAGAATTCTACTAAGCGCATCCTCAAGTCTCTAAACTCATCTTTTTGAAGAGGCGATTGGTCGTTAAATGCCTACACACGTTCAAATAATAACAATAACATTAACGCAAGTCATCACCAAAACTATAATATATAATTTAACAAGTTGTTTAAATATTACCTTCTTCCATCCATCCGTTATAGATGTGGAGACTATGTTCAGTATATGAAGCATCACATAATAGCCGCACGACCATCCGTCAGGTTGAAATCGAGACTACAAACAAAATTAATTTCAATGTCAGTTAAATATACATATAAATTAGTAATTATAATATTAATTATTTGATAAATAAACTACCAAACCTTGAGGATGATCTATTCAGGATTTCCTTTAGCCTTAGAAGTCCTACTTCTCCCGTTGGCGCAACTTATGCTACTCGCCTTCAGCGCGCTATCATAAACAAATATTCATGTCAATTAACAAATTCATATATCATGTGTGTAATAAACTAAAAACAACTGATATTAAAACTTAAATTAAATTTAAGATTAGTTACTTACGTATTTACAGCTTCCACCACCTCTTGTGGCGGGTTTTGGTGGAGAGAGCATAAGAATATGACAGTATGACTAGACGGGTGAAGTACGAACAACTGTCAATGGTTATTCATACAGTAGGGAGCCAGATATAATTCTTTCCGATTGTCTCCCATCAAGTTCCCTGTGTATTTACTAAATGCATCGCCAGCAAATAATTGGGGCATAAGGATTGACGGATCTAAGAAGCCGTAAACTGATACAACGCCCTTATCAAGCTAAAGATGATGGAGGTACCTAAGATATGAAAAGGTGTGGATGTTAATTACATAATATATATATATATATTGAAATTAAAATAAATTATTAAATTGAAAAATACCAAAAATAAATAAGTTATAAAATTAAAATTAACTTACGTGAACCAGAGACTCAAAACCGTGCTGGCCATCCACACGTTATCTCTGCAGGCGTGCCCGAGATCTTCACCACAGAAGGAAAATATCCTCTATTGATTTGGGAGTGCCACCCATCCATCGTGTTCCAATGGACATTCAAAATCTCAAACGCATAATCCTCACCTAGTGAGAACAAACGAGTGACAGGTGACAGCGACACCGACGTCGACTTGGCCTTCAATTTAGGAAAAATAAAATAGATAAGTTGTTGATAATTAAAAAAAAAACACTAGTAATTGTTTGACTAATTTGGACATTAATAATGAATACATACCTCTGTTAACATTTCGAGCTCACGTCGTTTGAAGTCCAACTCAAGCTCACGCCTTTTCATTTCCAACTTAAGCTCATGGCATTGGAATTCCAACTCCCGCTCCCTAGCTGCCAACTCATCGTCCTCCAAATGTGCCCTACTATAACTCTCTTTTGTGCTCACATGTGAAGGGTCGGCATGTCCTGCGGTGTCCTGGGATGAGCCGACGGAGGAAAGCTCTCTAGCAAGCGCCTGCTTGAATTCTGGGTTGGATAGTAAGCTTTTTATCAGATGCGTTGTAATAGCAGGGTTGGAGATGAGCTACTGAGTCATGTCATCCAAAATTGATGCTTCATCGACCACCCGCTTTCGTGAAGCAGACTTGCCATAATATTCTTTGATGGTCACGTTCCCAGGAACACCGATAACCCGACCAGGATGGTCTTTCTTGCCTAGAGCAGTCATCAAGACGTCCCGCCGTCCAAAAGGGACGAATGAGCCCTGGGAGGATTGTGCTTTAAGATCCATCTACAATGAAAAAAATGAAAAAACGTGCAAGTGAAAAGTGTTAAAAATATCTATACAAATATCAATTGAAATGAAGTTAATTATTTACTCACAATCTTATCTGCCACCTCGCGAGTGGCATCAACTTTAAAAGATCCCGTCTTTGTCATGCGGCCGGCTAACCAGACATCCTCGCTGTCGATGTCCGACAGAGGACTTAATGGTGTTCCCTCAGGCACCTCTCCTCTTTCTATCCTAGCAGAGTGCTCTTCCTGCTTCACCCTCAGCCTATCCGCCATCATCTCCTCAATCCGAGTCTCGTACCCACCCTGAGACATGGTGTGGCGGTGGACGTTCTTCGCCTGATTTTGCCGATCCTTCTCTGCCTTAGCCTATTCAAACAAAAACACATAATTAAATACAGTTAAATGATCTATAAGAAGCATACAAAATTAACTTAATCAACCAACCTGAAATTCTTCATCCTGTCGACTCCTAGCAAACATATCCCAAGTATCCTGATCAATCCAGGGATAATCCGAGAACATCTTATCAAGCCGCTTCTTCCCATATACATAGTACCTGGTAAGATCATGCTTGAACCCATTCCAACGCTTTGATGCCATTTTCAGACATTTCGTACGATGATCCTCGTGATTCGGTACAGTCCAAGCTACTTACACATTAAATACATAACAACTGGATGGATTATAACTCGTATAATTATCTAATAATGTAAATCAAAAGAATGTAAAGGTAAAATACCGTGATAGCCTCCCAAATATGATCCTTAACGTTCTGTGGAACGTCATTCCAATGGTTGTAGTTGATGCTAACGTGCTGCTTCGCTTGTAGAAACACCCACTTTTTAAATTCTTTAGAACGGGGTCCCTGGGGATTTAGATTAGCATCGAAGGACACCTCAAGCTTCTGTCCGCTTTGCTTGGCCTTCTCTAGTTTCTTCAAAGTCGTGGCTCCTCTACCCCGTTTCCTATGAGCCTGTGATGTCTGTATGGACAAAAAAAATGATAAAATAGAGAGTTGTAACATTATAAACTTACATTAAAAAGAAGGACTAAAGATAGTATATAACATGTAAACTTACACTAGAATCAGGCGTAGGCACGATCGGGTCCTGCGTAGACCCCACAGTGTCCTCCCGTTCATGTGGGCCATCCGACTGATCCATTTGTATGCCTGTTCAGAAACAATATATATTTATTAACATAGGTTATAACTAAAAATAAATACAGAAGTATAAATAAAAATAAATGTATACTAAGTTTAAACTACCTATATCAATATCCCTTCGTGATGATCATCACGAGTGGCATGTACATCGTCCACCTGTGTCTCCTCGATTATAGTAGGCATGTTTGTTGTAAAAGAAGGAGTCTCATGAATATCAAGATTTGAATCTTGATTTTCATCACTACCATTATACATGCTTTTTCCTTGGAGAACCACGGACAACCTTTTGTTAGAAGGATCAGTGATGTAGAACACTTGTTTTGCTTGGGAAGCCATTATGAAAGGCTCATTTATATGACCTAACTTGTTGAGGTCTACCAATGTGAACCCCAATTCGTCGGTTTGTACACCACCGTTACTATCAACCCACTTACATTTAAAAACCAGCACCGTAATCTTAGTGTAATCGAGCACCCAAATATCTTCAATATATCCAAAGTAAGGTGTCGGTGCTTTAACGGGTTTTGTGTCCTTTGTACTAGAGAAGTGCATTGCTTCGGCCACGATCATAACCCCACTATTTTGCATGGTACTCTTGTTATCTTGTTCCTTTGTATAAAAGGAAAAGTTATTGATGTCGTATCCGCTACAACATATGACGTTGAAGCTAAGCCCACGTGCTAGCCATCTTACGTCATCAGAAGCAGTACTACCATCCTTAAGCATTTCTTCCTTGAACCATGGTAAGAAAGTCTTGTTATGCTTGTTCAACAACCACCTTTCACTCATTCGAGGGTTTTCTTGATTGAATTTTCTTTTATGTTCAAATAAGAAAGGTTGAACAGAATCGATGTTGTTCAATACATACAAATGTGCTTGAAGCACTTCCTCCCGACCCTTACTATTAATTATTAAGCCATGTGTACCCTTACCTTGACATCTTATCTCATCATGTCGAGGCTTAGGAACCCCTATAGGATCCGTGTTATGAAGGTACTCCGAACAAAATTCAATAGTTTCTTCTGCAACATACCTTTGAACAATATATGCTTCCGGACGATGAGGATTCTTCACGTACCCTTTCAATATCTTCATGTAGCACTCAACTGGGTGCATCCATCTCAGAAAAACTGGCCCACATAATCTAATATCCCTCACCAAATGAACAATTAAGTGAACCATTATGTCAAAAAAGGAAGGAGGAAAATACATCTCCAATTGGCACAAGATTGTAGCAGCCTCAACTTCCAAGTCATCCAACATACGGGGGTCAACGACTTTGCTACATATAGAATTGAAGAATGAGCACAACCGAGTAATGGCATGTCTCACATTTTTTGGAGCAATACCACGAATAGCAACGGGCAGAAGTTGTTGCATCAAGATGTGACAATCATGAGACTTTAAGCCAACTAATTTAAGATCACTAGAGACAAGCCTATTCATATTTGAAGAGTAACCATGTGGAACTTTGATGCCCTGAAGACACCCGCAGAAACTTTGTCTCTCTTTTTTTGACAAAGTATGACATACTGGCGGCAAATAAGTCCGCTTACCATCCTCAACAACTGGAGCTAACTGCTCTCGTATACCCATAGCAACGAGGTCGAGACGAGCATTCACACCATCCTTTGTCTTGCCCTGAATGTTGAGAAGTGTCCCGATCACACTATCATACACATTTTTCTCCACATGCATCACATCAATGCAGTGTCTGACATCAAGCTTGCGCCAATATGGAAGATCAAAGAATATCGACCTCTTCTTCCATATGTTTTTCTCAACAGCTTTACCTTTCTTTTTGGACTTTCCGAATATAACATCGATGCCCTTTACCCTCTGATAAACCTGCTCTCCAATTAAGGCCGCCGGAGCTTCTTCTGTCTCTTGGCATCCATTAAACGCTTTTTTCATCTTACGATATGGGTGATCACGTCTAAGAAATTTCCGATTCCCAAGGTAAACCGTCTTCTTTCCACGATGCAACTGAGTGTAGCATGTGCCTTCTTCACATATAGGGCATGCTTTATGCCCCTTGAAACTGTACCCGGACAAGTTACCGTATGCTGGAAAGACGTTGATGGTGCAAAATAACATGGCACAAAGCTTGAAAGTCTAATGAGAATACGCATCAACTACATCAACACCTTCCACCCACAGTGTTTTCAAGTCTTCAATCAAAGGACTTAGATAAACATCTAAGTCATTTCCCGGTTGCTTTGGGCCCGAAATCATCATAGACAACATCATGTATTTGCGCTTCATGCACAACCAAGGGAGCAGGTTGTAAATTATCAACAGAACAGGCCATGAACTATGAGTATTAATCATGTTACCATAAGGATTCATTCCATCCGTAGCAAGTCCAACCCTTAGGTTTCTTGGCTCATCGGCGAAATCCGGAAACATAGTATCAATATTCTTCCATTGCATTGAATCAGCAGGATGACGAACATTTCCATCACGTTTCCTCTCATCATTATGCCATCTAAGATTCTTCGCATCTTTCGCATTGGCAAACAATCGCTTGAATCTTGGAATTATTGGAAGATACCACAACACTTTCGCAGAAGGACCCTTTTTTCTCACAACATCAAGATCATCATCATCATCACCACCCTTCACTTTGTATCGTGATAACCCATATTTGGGGCAATCGTGATTGTCTTCATGAACATCGGTGTACAATATGCAATCATTGGGGCATGCGTGTATCTTCTTATACTCCATACCCATCGGACACAATACCTTCTTGGCCTCATAGTTACGGTCAGGCAATGTGTTGTCCTACGGAAGCAAGTCTTTCAACACTTCAAGCAATTCCGTGAAGCTTTTATCGGTCCAACCATTTCTCGCCTTCACACAAACCAATTTTAGCACCGCCGACAACCGTGTATGAGTAGTACACCCTGGATATAAAGGCTTATCCGCATCACCGCACAACCTATCATACACTTGAGCTCGATGAAAAGATTCTTGTCCAATATCAAGGATCATGTCCTCTACTCGATCATCCTCCATATCTACGTCAACGTTCTCACTTTGGGAGACACTTGCCGTACTACTCAACAACACATCACCATGCCATATCCATCTTGTATAACTCAAGCAAATACCTTCATAAATCAAATGAGTACGTATATCCTTCACCGTAAATTTCCTCGTATTCAAACACTTGACACAAGGACAACAGAACATTCCATTACTATTAGGAACATTCCTTTGAGCAAATTCTATAAATTCTCCCACCCCCTTCAAATACTTAGCACTAGTGCGCTTACAAACCATCCAACTACGATCCATAACTAGATAGGTTCTGTAGATATACAAAACATATATCCAATACAAGGACAATACGGGAGATTGAAAACTAGTTTTTGAAATCCTAATTGAAAACTAGTTTTTGAAATCCCGTCAACCATGTATATCTTATTTGACTAACTGCCTAAAACAAAATTTCCACGGTAATCTCACATCATTCTTCTCATCAAGCAGGCAACAACACATATTAGGACTATTGCTATATCTAGTACTATAACCACTCAGCCATATGAATCGATCAAGAGAGCATGATATATACAAGTAAGGCGTTTAAAAATTATTTCAAATTTACACCATTTTCAGGTTGAACAATGAGCAATATATTGTTGATGTCACATGCTACAAGCAACTCTAAATTTCTTCCCATTTTGAAATTGGTCATGATAGCAGAAGAAAAACAAGATAAAACACAAAACCAACGACCAGAAATAGAGACATTCCAAACAACTCAAACTCACAGTTTCAAGTTTCAACTACAAAGACTATAGTTTCAACATACGCTCAAAACCAAAAATAAAAAAATGTGACCTAAAGACTCACCATAAATAGATGCTCGCATGGTGGTGGGGAGGGGAGCTCGAGTGGTGGCCAACGTTCGATATGGTTTTACTGAGAGCAGAGGGGCAAGGAGAGTTAGTGCGCGGGAAAGGGAAAGAGAGATGTCAAGTTATTGCAAAGAATGAGCGAGAAAGACAGAGTTAGGGTTAAGAGTGTACCTCATGGTGCTGGCGAAGAAGCCCTCGCGGTGGTTGCAGTGGACAGGAGCTCGCGATTAGGGCAGAGTGAGAGTGAGCGTGATGAAAAGAGAAGAACAGAGACGTACAGAGTGAAGTGAAGAAGGCGAGCGGGTGTAAACATTATAATCAAAAACCATCTTTAAAAAAACATTTTACATCAGTTGTTTGTAACAACTGACATTAAAAGTCATTTATTTAACGTCAGTAGTTTATGACAACTGACGTCAAATAAATGGCTTTTAACGTCAGTTGTATAAACAACTGACGTTAAAAATAAATAACACTTTTAACGTCAATTGTATTCAACAACTGACGTTAAAAGTGTATAAGTTTATGAAAAAACATTCATTCCTATGACTACTGTGTTACTTACCCATGCATCTTGTAACTTAATCCTCTTAATGAGCATTAAGTTTATAGATCAGTTTTCAAGAAAATCAGGTAGTCTCTCTTCTCTATATAAAGTACCATTCTTCTATATCGATCACATGTCTGACCTCTTCTTTTCCTCTATATTTCATGCGTTTTCTATTCCTTCACACTATGGCTCTATCATATTTGAGACTTTTGTTATTTCTTCCTATACCTAGACTTAAAGGTCTCTGTCTTAATGGTCAGAAAACTTCTGAGGTTGAGTAAATCACGTAACATGGATGGTAAGGTTGGGTGAATCACGTAATGTGATTCCCTCACTTTATTTCATCCCCTTCACTCTGCTTTAGCAGCAAGTGACTGTGGATTCAGATGGAGCATCAAGGAATTCAAGTGAGTGAGGAGATGCATCCATTTGAGTTTCTGAGGACACATGACTGAGAAGAAAATGACGTTGAAGCAGAAACTTTTTTATATTTTAGGGCTATGTTGCAGAAATTTTTTTATCTTTTAATCATGTAATTGTAACTTATGAATCGCTTCAATGAGATACGATTTGATTATACATATAACTTGTTTTATGTTAAGTGTTTATTTATTTTAATTTGCACAAGAATTTGTTTACTAATTCAAGCTAATTAATTAATATTAAAAATAAACTTGATTAAAAAAAAGTTTAGAAATAAACTGCATTATATGGAGTGATCTGCGTTAAGAGTGACAACAGGGAGATGACAACGAAAGAAAGATAGGAATGAGTTTCAGATAGGGATATAGGATTATATACGTCAGTTATTTATTTAACTGAAGTAAAAATCACACTTTTAACGTCAGTCGTATAAACAACTGACGTTAAAAGTGTTAATAATTCTTGCAAATCACTTTTAACGTCAGTTCATTAAACAACTGACGCAAATAGTGATTTAATATTTACAAAACTGTCACCGTCTCATTTTTAATGTCAAACATATGGTCAACTGACGTAAAACGTTCCCGTATATTACATTATTTCACTAGTATCAAATCCAGAAAACTTACTCCTCGATTCATTGGACCTTTTCAGATTCTTCGACGAATTGGTCCAGTAGCTTAGCAAATTGCCTTACCACCTAATCTTTACAACCATCATGATGTCTTTCATGTTTCTCAGTTGAGAAATTATTATGCTAATCCTTCACATGTCATTAAGTTTAAGTTTATACAACTGCGAGAGAATCTAGAGCATGAGGTTTTACCTATAAGGATCGCAGATAGACGGATTAAGGAGCTTCGCAGTAGACAAATTCCATTGGTTAAGGTCGTATGTGACGAAACTACTGGAGATGCTGCTAGGGAACGTGAGGAGGATATGCAACAACAGTATCCACATCTTTTCTAAGGTACGTAAATTCCGAGGACGAAATTTTCTTTTAAGAGGGGTAGTAATGTAACAGCCTGATTTTAATTATGCTGTTCAACCGGTTAAAATATAATTAATTATATTTTAATTTGAGAGTTAGAAAGTATTTTTGATTAAAATAAAATCATATTCATAGTCTACTTTATGGTAGAGGGTTACGGTAAAATTTTCGGTTGAAAATTCAGTCGAAAGCCGGTCTGCGTTTTCACTGCCGATACAAGTTTACTATGCAGAAAACCTAATTTTGACCCGTGAACGAGACGGTTAGTGTTTTTAATATGTTTCCTTCAACTTTGGTTATTTTGAAAATTTTCGTTCAAAAATATAATATAATATTTTATTCTGGTGAAAACGTCGGAAGAATTACGATCGAATAATACAACCGGGTACGAAAGGGAGCAGATTAGGGAGCACAAAAGAAGTGAAGTGACTTGACGGGACTTGATGGAAATGGGTTATGACACACTCCAAAAGTGTAATCATCACACTTTTCAAATTATAACATATTATATTCTAAAAACCTAATTTTCTCTCTCTTCTCAAGCCAAACAAAACAAAGGGTCAAAACTTGCTCTCCCAGCTCATTCATCTCTCCTCAATTTCGTGCCACTCTCTCCATTCTCTATATGTACACCTCTCATTTTTCACTTCATCACTTTCCTTATCCAATACTCCATTAAAACTTTATCTTTATCCTTTTCTTTTAAAAGTTGAAGCTTTTAAAGCTTTAGTTTTTATTCATCTTTTCTACTCGAGTTCTTCATTAAAGTTCTTCCTTATACTAAGGATAATGCTCTCATATGAATCTTTTTGAAAGTTTCATCTTTTATTTCTTAGTTTTCTTTATGTGTTCTTTATATGCTTAAAACTTCTAAAATCTCTCTAAAATGGTAGAAAACTCCTTTTGAGTTAAAACCACTTTCTATAGTCTTGTATTAACTTATATTTTCACATACTAAGAGGTTGTGTAAAACAAAAATCTCTACCTATCTCTTCCAATGAAGGCCGAATGCTTGCATTTATGACCTAGGAAGTTTTTGTTTCAACTTTTGGAATATGATCATGTGGTTGAGTTTCTAACGATCCATTGATCTTAAATCTATAAATATTGGAAGTTTTGATAGCTTGTTCCTATGATGGCTGAAAATATGAATAAGTAAGAATATGATACTATGTTTCAACTTTCCTAGTATGGTCATGGATTTAGAACTCTTAATAGCTTGTGATTCTAAACCTAAGAGTTATTGTTAAACAAAGAATATTTTCCTCATCATCCTATGATGGCCGAAACTTAGTGTTTAAATGCTAGGATATTTGAGTTTTTATTTTTCCAAAATGATCATGGACTTAAGCTCCGTAAGATATTTGGATGCTAAGTCTAAGAGATTGGAAAGTTTAAGGATTTCTAACTTGTTTATTCTATGTTATTAAAGCTAGGGTGTATTACTTCCATTTTTCCAAGATGGTCATGGACTTGAGCTCCATAAGATATTTGGATGCTAAGTCTAAGAGATTGGAATGTTTAAGTTTCCTTTGTTTTCCAAAATGATCATGGACTTGAGCTCCATAAGATATTTGGATGCAAAGTCTAAGAGATTGGAAAATTTAAAGATTTCTAACCAATAAAGCCAATGAAGGCCGAACCTAGAAGGTTATGGACCTAGGATACTTTTTTCTTATTTTTCCAAAATGATCATGGTTTTGATCTCCTTAATACATATGGATGCTAAACCTAAGAGATTGGAAAGTTTAGTGAATGCTAGCCTTTTTTACTAGCCTTGGCCGAATACCCTAAGTTTATAACTTAGTGGGATTTTAATTCAACTTTGATAAATGATCATTGTTTATGAACTCCTAACACTTAAGGATCGTAAATCCATGAGTTGTATAATTTTCGAGAATCTCTAACCCTAAGAGCTAGTCTTGACCGAACCTATACCTTGTGGTTTAGTGTTCTTGTTTGATTTTAACTTGTGATTTTGTGGTCATAACCTTAGACTTCCATCGCGGAGGAAACGAGGATGCTCATGGTTTACCTCTTTGAGCATCTAATCTCCTTTCCTTCACAAAAGGTGGAGTTAGTACTTTGTGGTGTGACAACGAAGAGCCTCGAGTTCGGGAGTTCGGTGATAACCCAGGTGGGGGAAATAACCAACCTATCGTCGGAATGGGTAAGTAGTAGATTATATAATAAATGTGTAGGGTGACCTAAACCCTACTAGTAGTCGAGTAATTGACAAGACCAAAATCACATTGGAAATCTTTTCTGAAAAACCAATGGTGATTCGGGTATTGTAGGTTTATCGATATTAGGTTGATTTTATATTGTTGATGGTTGATTTGATTTATTGCCTTTATTTAATTGATTTTGTGCTATGTTGATGATATGGGAATATTTTGATTGATATTGTGTTATGCATGATCTGTCTGGTTTGTATTATTATGCTTAGTGGTTTTTAAGTAAAGATATATATGTTGTCTAAGAGATGATTGTTTTGGGCGTGAGGATAATAATGATTTAGAAGTGCCTAACCTATATGATGTATGTTAAAGAGGTGTTATGGCATAGAATATGTGTCAAGTTCTAATGGAGGGTTAAGGCACTAGGATGTTGTTAAAATGGGTTGGTGAGATTCAAGAATAGGTGTTGTTGTCCACAACCGCGTATTGGTAATATAATAAACAAGGACAAAAGTGTATTGGTAATATAATACACAAGGACATCTGTGTATCAGTTATATAATACACCGTGTATTTGATGATAGAACTACTTCTTATCCCCCATGTTTCTGTATTTTTGTGGGTTACTTTGGTTTACGTTAGAAGACCTAATGGAGGGCTATGTTGCTGAGGAGCTGGACGAAACTCTGTATGAAACGGAGATTGCTGAGGAGTTGGATGGAACTCCTTACGAACCAGACGCTGGGGGCCGAGCTGTGATCCATGGCGATTAGAGTATAGACATTATGGCCATTGTGTCTAAAGAGCATTTTTATATTTCTGCTAAGTATGTCTGTTATTAAGTTTATGCCTGTGAGGGATCCTACTGAGAGGATACCCTCACCAGTGTTTTGGTATTGTAATGAACATTTAGATGTGTATTTACATATGTTAAAGTTGTTGTGTTTTAAATTTGCAAAAGTTATATGATAATTAATTGAGTTTTAATTTTTACGTATTTTTACGATAAGCGATCGATTAAGAATTGATTTAAGAAGGTAATTAACCTAATAAAACACTGGGCCATAACGGGGTGTCTCATTTTGGTATCAGACCAGTTTGGTTCTAAAACGGAATGTGGGTTATGTCCGATCAGAATCAAGGACTGCAAGGTTTAGGATGTTGTTACTGGCCGTGTCTAGTTGAATCCATATCGGATATTGGAGCTGTCAATCGTAATGCCGACAATAATGAGAATGGAGGAGGATCATCTTCGACTCCAAGTGCAATGGAAACCCTAGCTACTGTTATGCTACCGTAAACCCAACAGAATGCTGAGATACTGCAGATGAACAAAGAACAAGTAGAAATTAAGAATCAGAGAAGGACGACAGCAACTGAAGATGCTGGATTAACTAATTTTATGAACGGAAAACCACCTCAATTCCGAGGAGAGTATGACCCAGAGAAGGCAGAATGGTGGATACAAGAGATCGAAAAGATATTTGCTACTATGCGCTGCAGCAAGGAGAAGAAAGTGACCTATGCTGCCTTCATGTTAACCGAAGGAGCAGAATTCTGGTGGAAGGAAAAGAAAAAACTATTGGAAGCTGAGGATAGGAACATTAACTGGAAGTTATCCACTGATTGCTTTTTCAAAAAATATTTTTCACGTCTAGTTCGACGCGAGAAGGAAAAGGAATCCACAAACCTCAAACAAGGAAACATGTCTGTTGGTGAGTATGCATCACGTTTTGAAGCTTTGATCAAGTTTTCGGAATTCTATCAGAGGTTTCCAAGTGAGGACTAACAATGTAGAAGATTTGAGGAAGGACTCAGATGAGCTGCAGAGGGCTATAGTGTCTTTTGACATACAGTATTTCCCAGAACTAGTCGAGAGATGCCGTGCCATTGAAAGTAAAGACCTAAGGATGGCCAATGAACAGAAACAATTGAGGAGTGGAGGTCCTAACCGATCAAGTTTCCAGAGGCACGGAGAAAGTGGTTCTCAGTGGAGACAGAGACCATATGCTCGACCCGGGCAAACACCGGCACCAGTACTAGTGGCTAAAACGGGTCAGCAACCACAAGGCTTATTTTGCTTCAGATGTGGAGTATCGCATTATTCTAGAGACTGTACAAATAGGCCTAGCTGTTTCAATTGTGGGAAACCAGGTCATGTGGCACGAGATTGCAGACAAAGGGTTATGCAACAGCCGACAGCTGCCGGAAGGGGAACTGGACACAATAGAGGTGGATCTGGAAGAGGAGTCCCAGCAGCAAGACCACAAGTGGCCAAACCTCAAGCCACTGGAAGAGTGTTTACCGTGAGGGGAGCTGAATCCTCTCAATATGTTGATCTTATACAAGGCATGTGTTTGACAACTGGTAGACTCTCGTATGTGTTGTTTGACTCAGGCCCTACACATTATTTTATTTCGCATGAGTGTGAGGATCATTTGAACTTAATTGTTTCCAAATTACCTTATACCCTCACAGTGTCCACTCCAACCAGTAATCCTTTGACTATTGTGTCTGCTTGTTTACAGTGTCCTATCGTTGTTGAGAATAGGACATTTATTGTAGATCTTATATGTTTGCCTATGCAACAGATAAATGTTATTCTTGGCATGAATTAGCTTTCGGCTAACCATGTATTGCTAGATTGTTCTAGCAAGACTTTATCATTTCTTGAACCTTTTAGTGTAGCATCTGCCAATGAAGGAGATTCTACGAGGAGTGACAACTCTCAACAGTTTGTAATGCTTTTCGCAGTGGAGGCTAATGAGATTGCCAACATAGATTCCATGCCTATTGTGAGAGAGTTTGCTGAAGTTTTCCCTCCAGACGTTCCAGGTTTGCCATCGGAAAGAGAAGTGGAATTCACTATAGATCTCGTACCGGGGACACGACCTATATCTATAGCACCTTATCAGATGTCACCGGTTGAGTTGGCAGAGTTGAAGGAAAAATTGGATGACAATTTAGGAAAAGAGTTTATCAGAATGAGTGTTTCACAGTGGGGAGCACCGTGTTATTTGTTAAGAAGAAGGATGGAAGTGCGAGGTTGTGCACGGATTACAGGCAGTTGAATAAGGTGACGATTAAGAATAAGTATTCGTTTCCTGGAATAGATGTTTTAATGGATCAGTTGAAAGGAGCAGTAGTGTTATCTAAGATTGATTTAAGATCTGCGTACCATCAGATCAGAGTAAGAAAGGAAGATATACCCAAGACGGCTTTTAGGACGAGGTACGGGCACTATGAGTATTTAGTTATGCCTTTCGATGTAATTAATGCGCCAGCCGTGTTCATGGATTATGAACAGAATTTTCAGACCGTTCCTCGATAAGTTTGTTGTTGTGTTCATCGACGATATTCTTATTTATTCTCGTACGCGGGAAGAGCATGAGGAACATTTGAGATTGAAGTTGCGAGTTTTGAAGGATAGGCAGCTTTATCCCAAACTTTCCAAGTGTGAGTTTTGGCTGGAAGAAGTACAATTCCTAGGTCATGTGATTAATAAAGAAGGAATAGCCGTAGATCCAACTAAGGTTAAGTCAGTTCTTAAGTGGGAACGGCCTAAGTCAGTAAGTGAAGTACGGAGTTTCCTAGGACTAGCTGGATATTATCGGAGGTTTATAGAGGGATTCTGGAAGATTGCATTGCCTATGACACAATTATCGAGGAAAAATATAGCTTTTGTACGTATGGACGGACAAGTGTGAACAAAGTTTTCAAAATCTGAAGGACGGGTTGATTACATCACTTGTGTTGACCTTACCATATCCACTAGGACAATTTGACGTATATTGTGATGCGTCATACCAAGGTTTAGGCTGTGTCCTGATGCAAGAAGGAAGAGTCGTGGCTTATGCTTCCCGACAGTTGAGAATTCATGAGAGAAATTATCCCACTCATGATTTGGAGTTAGCAGCAATAATGTTCGCATTAAAGATATGGCGACACTTTTTGTACGGAGCAAAGTTTAATGTCTTCAGTGACCACAAGATCCTGAATTATCTATTCGATCAAAAATAATTGAATATGAGACAGCGAAGATGGATGGAGTTTATCAAAGATTATGATTTTGAATTACTGTACCATCCTGGGAAGGACAATGTGGTAGCGGATGCTTTAAGCAGGAAATCCTTACACGTGTCTGCGATGATGGTTAAGGAGTTAGAATTGCTTGAACAGTTTAGGGATTTGAACTTAGGAATGGAATTGATTGAGAACAAGATTTGCTTAAGTATGATCACTATTAGTAGTGATTTTATGAAAGATCTCAAAGATAAACAAGTTCAGGATCTATACCTCCAGGAAGTAAATAGAGGAATCGATGAAGGTAAAATTTCTGAGTTTAATAGAGGAACAGATGGTGTATTAAGGTTTAGAGATAGAATATGTGTGCCAGAGGATGCAGAACTTAGGAAGATGATTTTAGAGGAGGCACATAAGAGTAAGTTGAGTTTCGATCCTGGATCCATAAAAATGTATCAGGATTTGAAGAAAATGTTTTGGTGGACAAAGATGAAGAAATAAGTAGCGGAGTATGTTTTATCTTGTCTGGTGTGTCAGAAAGCTAAGATTGAACATCAGAAGCCAGCGGGATTACTACAATCTTTAGATATCCCAGAGTGGAAATGGGATAGTATAGCTATGGATTTTGTGGTCGAATTACCACGAACTCCTAAGAAGCATGATGCGATTTGGGTTATCATTGATAGGTTGACGAAGTGTTCTCACTTATTATTTATAGGTGAAAGTTATAATTTGGAAAGGTTGACTCAGCTTTACATCAAAGAAATTGTAAGATTGCATGGTGTGCCATCGAGCATTGTCTCAGACCGAGATCCTAGATTCACATCTAGATTTTGGAGACAATTGCAAAATGTCTTGGGAACAAAGTTGAGGATGAGTTATGCTTATCATCCCCAAACTGATGGACAATCAGAAAGGACAATTCAATCATTGGAGGATCTATTGAGAGCTTGTGTGTTGGAGCATACAGGCAGTTGGGATGAGTTCTTACCATTGATTGAATTTTCTTATAACAATAGTTTCCATAGTAGTATCGGAATGGTACCATATGAGGCTTTGTATGGCAGACAGTGTAGGGCCCCGCTGTGTTGGTATGAGACTGGTGAAAACCAAGTTTTGGGTCTAGATGTGATGCAACAAACTACGGAGCACGTCAGGAAGATACGGGAAAAGATGAAGGAAGCACAGGATAGGCAAAGGAGCTACAGTGACATGAGGAGGAGACCATTAGAATTCCAGGAACGCGATCACGTGTTTTTTAGAGTTACTCGGAAAACTGGAATTGGCAGAGCTATCAAATCCTGAAAACTTACTCCTCGATTCATTGGACCTTTTCAGATTCTTCGACGAATTGGTCCAGTAGCTTACCAAATTGCCTTACCACCTAATCTTTCCAACCTTCATGATGTCTTTCATGTTTCTCAGTTGAGAAAGTATTATCCTAATTCTTCACATGTCATTGAGTTTAAGTCTATACAACCGCGAGAGAATCTAGAGCGTGAGGTTTTACCTATAAGGATCGCAGATAGACGGATTAAGGAGCTTCGCGGTCGACAAATTCCTTTGGTTAAAGTCTTATGGGATGAAACTACTGGAGATGCTGCTTGGGAACGCGAGGAGGATATGCAACAACAATATCCACATCTTTTCTAAGGTACGTAAATTCTGAGGACGAAATTTTCTTTTAAGAGGGGCGGTAATGTAACAGACTGATTTTAATTATGATGTTCAACCGGTTAAAATATAATTAATTATATTTTAATTTGAGAGTTAGAAAGTATCTTTGATTAAAATAAAATCATATTCAAAGTATACTTTATGGTATAGGGTACGGTAAAATTTTCGGTTGAAAATTCAGAGGAAAGTCGGTCTGTGTTTTCACTATTGATACAAGTTTTCTGTGCAGAAAACCTAATTTTGACCCGTGAACGAGACTGTTAGTATTTTTTATATGTTTCCTTCAACTTTTGGTATTTTGAAAATTTTCGTTCAAAAATAGAATATAATATTTTATTCTGGTGAAAACGTCAGAAGAATTACGATCGAAAAATACAACCGGGTACGAAATGGAGCAGATTAGGGAGCACAAAAGAAGTGAAGTGATTTGATGGGACTTGATGGAAATGGGTTATGACACACTCCAAAAGTGTAATCATCACACGTTTCAAATTATAACATATTATATTCTAAAAATCTATTTTTCTCTCTCTTCTCAAACCAAACAAGGCAAAAGGTCAAAGCTTGCTCTCCAAGCTCATTCATCTCTCCTCAATTTCGTGCCACTCTCTCCCTTCTCTATATATACACCTCTCATTTTTCACTTCATCACTTTCCTTATCCAAAACTCCTTTAAAACTTTATCTATTTCCTTTTCTTATAAAAGTTGTAGCTCTTAAAGCTTTAGTTTTTATTCATCTTTTCTACTCGAGTTCTTCATTAAATTTCTTCACTAAAGTTCTTGGAAGTTTTGATAGGTTGTTCCTATGATGACTGAAAATATGAATAAGTAAGCATAGGATACTATGTTTCAACTTTCCAAGTATGATCATGGATTTAGAACTCTTAATAGCTTGTGATTCTAAACCTAAGAGTTATTGTTAAACAAAGAATATTTTCCTCATCATCATAATGGCCGAAACTTAGTGTTTAAGTGCTATGATGTTTGAGTTTTTATTTTTCCAAAATGATCATGGACTTAAGCTCCGTAAGATATTTGGATGCTAAGTCTAAGAGATTGGAAAGTTTAAGGATTTCTAATTTATTCTATGTTATTAAAGCTAGGATGCATTACTTCCATTTTTCCAAGATTATCATGGACTTGAGCTCCATAAGATATTTGGATGCTAAGTCTAAGAGATTGGAATGTTTAAGTTTCCATTGTTTTCCAAAATGATCATGGACTTGAGCTCCATAAGATATTTGGATGCTAAGTCTACGAGATTGGAAAATTTAAAGATTTCTAACCTATAAATCCTATGAAGGCTGAACCTAGAAGGTTATGGACCTAGGATATTTTGTTCTTATTTTTCCAAAATGATCATGGTTTTGAGCTCCTTAATACATATGGATGCTAAACCTAAGAGATTGGAAAGTTTAGTGAATGCTAGCCTATTTTACTAGCCTTGGCCGAATACCCTAAGTTTATAACTTAGTGGGATTTTAATTCAACTTTGATAAATGATCATTGTTTATGAACTCCAAACACTTAAGGATCATAAATCCATGAGTTGTATAATTTTCGGGAATCTCTAACCCTAAGAACTAGTCTTGACCGAACCTATACCTTGTAGTTTAGTGATCTTGTTTGATTTTAACTTGTAATTTTGTGTTCATAACCTTAGATTTCCATCGCGGAGGAAACGAGGACGTTCATGGTTTACCTCTTCGAGCATCTAATCTCCTTTCCTTCATAGAAGGTGGAGTTAGTACTTTGTGGAGTGACAACGAGGAGCTTCGAGTTCGGGAGTTCGGTGATAACCCAGGTGGGGGAAAGAACCAACCTATCGTCGGAATGGATAAGTAGTAGATTATATAATAATTGTGTAGGGTGACCTAAACCCTACTAGTAGTCGAGTAATCGACAAGGCCAAAATCACATTGGAAACCTTTTCTGAAAAACCAAAGGTGATTCAGGTATTGTAGGTTTATCGATATTAGGTTGACTTTATATTGTGGATGGTTGATTTGATTTATTGCCTTTATTGAATTGATTTTGTGCTATGTTGGTGATATGGGAATATTTTGATTGATATTGTGTTATGCTTGATCTGCCTGGTTTGTATTATTATGCTTAGTGGTTTTTAAGTAAAGATATATATGTTGTCTAAGAGATGATTGTTTTGGGCGTGTGGATAATAATGATTTAGAAGTGCCTCCACTAGATGATGTATGTTAAAGAGGTGTTATGACATAGAATATGTGTCAAGTTCTAATGGAGGGTTAAGGCACTAGGATGTTGTTAAAACGGGTTGGTGAGATTCAAGTATAGGTGTTGTTGTCTACAACCGTGTATTGGTAATATAATACACAAGGACAAAAGTGTATTGGTAATATAATATACACAGACATTTGTGTATTGGAATATAATACACCATGTATTGGTAATATAATACATGTAAAACACTTTTGTGTATTGGTAATATCACTACAAAAAAGGTTGTTTAGCGACCGAAAATAGTAACCGAATTTTTTGGTTGCTTTTGGCGACCGAAATGGCGACCGGTTATCGGATCTACATGAAAGACTGATTAGAGTTAATACTGCAACCGAAATAGCGATCGAAATAGAGCGTAGCAGGGTTATCGGTCGCTATTTCAGTCGCTAAATAAAGGAAATTAAAAGTCAGAAATTTTATGCCTTTTTAGCGATCGAAATGTCGACCGAATTAAATGCAGCGGTTAAATTTTATTTCCATTTGCGACCGATATCAATTCGGTCAGTAAACGGCGCGTAAAAAAATTAAAACAGTGCGTGTTAGCGACCGATTTAAAAAATCCATCGCTAAATTTATGAATTTAAATTTTGAAATGGCACTCTTGCGACCGAATTAGCGACCGAAATATTCGGTCGCTAAAAACTAAAATCCCTAAAAATGTAGAAACCGCTTTCTTCTTCCATTTCGTGATCTCTCTTCCTCTCTCTCACTCGATCTCTCTTTCTCTCCTCCGGCCACTACGGTTTCGCGACTGCCGCCCCTCCTCCGACCACCACCATCACGGTAAGCTCTCCTCTCTCTCTCTCTCCATCTCTCTCTCTCTATCTGTTTCTAACTTTTTCTCTCTCTCAGTTCCCTCCTTCCCCGCACGGCTACCACCGGCGCCGGCACCACCAGAGCAGCGCCGCCGTCCTCCTCCTTCTCTGGTATGTTTTCGTCTCTCCTCGCCTCTATCTCTCTCTCTATATTTCTCTGGTTTGTGCATTTACTATGTTATTACAACATGTACAATATGCTCTGTATTTACTTAATCCATGCTCTCTGAAACTTGATTAGATTGCCATTTACTTAGTTCGTATTCGTGGTTTCATGTAACTCGGTCATATCTTTATCTAGGCATTAGTTCAAGTATATAGTTTTCTGTAAATGCTTGTTTTTTTGGTCTGTAGCTCAATTCTGAGCTTTCTGTATAAATAATACAGCATTGATTTGGGGGGAAGATGGTGATGGATTTGATTGATGAAAGAGAGAATGGGAAAGATGGGTTAACCGAGGAGGAAGATGACGGTGTTGAACTTCAACCACATAGTCCTCCCATGTATCTTGTAGTAGCAACATGACTCGGGGTTAATGGAACTGGTTTTGATGATGTGTTTGGATCTCATGACTTGACCAGTTTTGATATATATATTTGATCCTGTAACATCCCGATTTTTCGCTGCTTCTAATATCGGAACATCCTGTAACTTGAACTTCATTGGTTTATTGCTTACTACTGAGAAGAGCTACTTGTGTATTTCATGTGAGTTGTGAGTTGTGATGATCATTTGTTTTCATGTGTCATTATTTAATCACTCCTATTAGGATTAGGAAGCTCTCATTGAGAAAGCACGAGAAATATGTTTTTGTAACTTTTTTATGAATGCATTGAAATATCAAAAGTCAAGACTGTGAGATTAGAATTGATGTTTAATTGAGCCACAGAATGTCATTGTTGCCTGTGAGACTGCGAAACATAAACAGGTTTTGGTTTTTTGTTGATTGTTGACATGTTGTATAATTTAAACTTTAAAGCCTCAAAGCACCCACCTGCATTGTAATTTCTGGTCTGTTTATCTTTCCATATCTTGGCTGAATTTATGTCTTTGAAGGTTGTTCATTGTTCTGTTATATTGCCTCAGGGAATATCTCACAATAGTATGATCTATAGCCTCTGTGATGCAGCTGTTTACTTGCTGTGAATAATGAAGGATTAAGTATAGGGTTAGATAAAATGAAGGGCTAGGCACAGTTTTCCAGGCACATGCATGACGTGCCGTCATCATTCAAACATTATTCACATTAGAAAGCAGCTCTGTACACAATATTATGAAAGCAACTCTGGTTTTCTACTCATTTGTTCACTAGGAAATGGAGCTTTCCAGAAATAGTTGTTGATTGAGTTTTGATATCTAATCCAGTCAAAGGTAAATGTGTTAGGTTGTGTTCATCAAAAAAAATATGAAATTTGAACCAACTCAACCCGACCATTTACGGGTTGGGTTGGGAGGGTCGTCGGGTGTGGCAACAAAGACACCGATGCTCATTTTGGGTCAAGTTGGGTCGGGTCCACTGGTTAGTCGGGGCAGAAGTCGTGAAAAAAAAATCCAAGAAACACCAATAAACATGTTTAAATACTTTAAATAACATCAACAACCATCAACTAAAAGCCCAAATGACTGAAATCATAAATAATCATCAACTAAAAGTCTAAATTATTACGATGAAAGAGTAAAAGTTATCAACATTCAATAACCATGTACACAAAACCAAGTAATATGGGTTGGGTTGGGTGGGTTACGAATTCTGAAACTAATACCAAACTCATACTCTATGGGTTTCATGAGTTTTTGCCCAGCCCAACCCAACCCAACCCAACCACCCAAACCAACCAATAAAATCTGGGTTGGTTGGATCGGGTTCCCTGGTCTACCCAGACCCATGGCCATTCCTACTTATAGATATCTGAACCGAAATATATGTGGCGAAGGTTACGTGGGTGATTTATTTGATATTGATTTGGCCTTCAAATTTAATAATAGTAGAAATTATAGAAAGGTTTTTTTTATAGGTAAATATCAGTGTTGATGTTAATATTTTTGTTAGAGGATGGGGTCTGAACCCTCGACTTCTTTACGACTCCATTCTTTAACTCTCTCATCTCAACCATCAAGTCAACCTTATAACTCAGAAAATATCTTTTACATTGAGTTAAAAAATTTATATTAAAGCTTATATCAAATTTGTTTTTAAAATAAAAACATTAATATAAATCATATCGCTTTAAACTTAATTATAATTAAATCAATTTTATTCAAAATCACGTTAATTCAAACACGTAATCAATTTCATAGTTTTTTTTTTCTCAAACCACCTTTTAATCCATTGGTAAAAGAAATAATATTTAATGATACAATCAAACGCCTACGCAATAATATTTCTCAACACTTTTTTTTTAAAAAAAAAAATACATTAATATATCTAGAGATGGAACTCGCGGAAGTACTTAAAGGACTTAAGCCTATAATAAATTTTACACATTAAATTTTATAAATAGAAAAGATAATTAATTGGTATGCTGAGGTAAGAAGGCAGAGCTCATGATATTGACGTAGTGTAATGATGCTCGATTTTAGTTTTCGTGTTTGTCAATATCGGCGGTATTTGTCATTGGACGTGTAATATCATCATCACAATAAATATCTACTTTTTTATTGAAATCATAATACGTATCTACTTTACCAACAAACCCAACATATTTGATATATATATATATATATAGTTATAAAAATGATGTTAGGACTTAAATTTCCGTCTTATATATATATATATAAGTTTTGTTGTGAGAGATAAAACTCACATCAATAATCTTTAAATTTTGAAAGAGATTGATATATGACTATCGATTAAAAAATATCCTTGATGCACCAAAATAAATATGCAAGAACTTCTTAGGTTTCACGGACACGAATAATTTTGATATCTCTCAAAGTGTGATTTCATCTTTAAATTTATGCAACAACCATTTATTAACGACACTACCCTTTATTTAAAGTTAGGGTATTAAATATTATTAATTAATTATCAAATTAAATCACTTATTTATTTATAATTCATAATTTCAAACTCGATAGTTATTTATATTTATAAAAAAACAGTTATTCAAATTAATTTATTCATTTACAAAAGGTGACATATTTAATTATTTATTTAATCAAATTAATTATCATTTTACGTCACATCATTTCAAATTAAATTACTATTTAAGAAAATACAAAAAAAAAATTACTATATAAGAAAATAATAAAGAGTTCTTTATTTTTTAACCGCACACCGGTATCAATTTTTCGCAAGTATAAAGAATTTAACACTTCTTTATATGATATTTTAACAATTAGAGGGTAGAAGTGTCCAAATGATGTTGAGATGAATAAGTAGAGCATGATGAATGGATTTTCTAATACATGTAAAAAAAAGTCTAATTAAATCTGAGTCATCAATTAGATAAATAAAAAAGACAAACTTCAAAATATAAAAGAAAAAGATAAATGTTTTAAGGATGAGGACTTTCAAGATTAAAAATAGTACAAGTGAAGATCCAATCCTAGAACCTCGTTTTGTCCTTTGTGGTTGAACTAGCTAGTTCACCACTTCACCGTTTTCGGTTGACGAATTAAATATGTTACATTTAATATGATTCAGAGATTTTGATATATGATAAATATAATTTAATATATATGTATGTGTTTTAGTGTCAAATTATAAAGACAGGTATCAAGCGGTGATCAACAAGTTTATTAAGCAAATTAAAGGAGAATATTCAAGGAAGAACTTGAAGAAATCAAAAGAGCTACATGGAGGAATCAAAGAGCAAAGACAAAGATCGAGGAATCATCAAGACAAAAGCTTAATGGAGAATTTTAGATTTAAGTCTTAGATGATTTGTAAGAGAAAGAAATCTCTTAGTCACAAAATAGTTCAATTAAAAAGATGCATGGAGAAAATCAATTTTCATAACCTGCATTAAAATAAATAAGTTTTTGTTAATGAAAATGATTTTTGGAAATAAGAAGCGCTCGTCCAATAAAGTAATAGAAGCACTCGTCCAACACAAGTGATTAAAGTGCTCGTCCACTAAAGTGATACAAGCGCTCGTCCACTAAAGTGATAGAAGTGCTCGTCCACTAAAGTGATACGAGCACTCGTCCACTAAAGCGACAGAAGCCCTCGTCCACTAAAGTGACAGAAGTGCTCGTCCACACAAGTGAGCTATCAACTACGAGCCCTAAGGATTGAAGACGACGCCAATGTAAAATCTTATTTCAAGAACAAGAATCAAGAAAACAGATTTTGTTATCATATCCAAATCTGTTTTAATTGATCCAACCGACTATAACTTGTTTTCTATATAAAGAGGGATCAAAGGAACAATTTAAGAATAACATCATAACATATCAGAATTACACGAAATCAATTTGAGAAATTAATTGTGAAAATCATTCATCTTCTTTCTTGAGCTTATTGTAAAGAGAGAGGGTGTAACAGCCTGATTTTAATTATGTTGTTCAACCGGTTAAAATATAGTTAATTATATTTTAATTTGAGAGTTAGAAAGTGTTTTTGATTAAAATAAAATCAAATTCATAGTCTACTTTATGGTAAAGGGTTACCGTAAAATTTTCGGTTGAAAATTCAGACGAAAGCCGGTCCGGGTTTTCACTGCCGGTACAAGTTTACTGTGCAGAAAACCTAATTTTGACCCGTGAACGAGACGGTTAGTGTTTTTAATATGTTTCCTTCGACTTTGGTTATTTTGAAAATTTTCATTCAAAAATAGAATATAATATTTTATTCGGGTGAAAACGTCGGAAGAATTACGATCGAAAAATACAAACGGGTACAAAATGGAGCAGATTAGGGAGCACAAAAGAAGTGAAGTGACTTGATGGGACTTGATGAAAATAGGTTATGACACACTCAAAAAGTGTAATCATCACCCTTTTCAAATTATAACATATTATATTTTAAAAACCTATTTTCCTCTCTCTTCTCAAACCAAACAAGGCACAAGGTCAAAACTTGCTCTCCAAGCTCATTCCTCTCTCCTCAATTTCGTACCACTCTCTCCCTTCTCTGTATATACACCTCTCATTTTTCACTTCATCACTGTCCTTCTCCAAAACTCTATTAAAACTTCATCTTCTTCCTTTTCTTTTAAAAGTTCAAGCTCTTAAAGTTTTAGTTTTTATTAATCTTTTCTACTTGAGTTCTTCATTAAAGTTCTTCCTTATACTAAGTGTAATGATCTCATATGAATCTTTTTGCAATTTTCATCTTATATTTCTTAGTTTGCTTTATGTGTTCTTTATATGCTTTAAACTTCTAAAATCTCTCGCAGAAATCTCCTTTTGAGTTAAAACTACTTTCTTTAGTCTTGTATTAACTTATATTTTCACATACTAAGAGGTTGTCTAAATCAAAAATCTCTTTCTATCTATTCCAATGAAGGCCGAATGCTTGCATTTGTGACCTAGGAAGTTTTTGTTTCAACTTTTTGAATATGATCATGTATTTGAGTTTCTAACTATCCATTAATCTTAAATCTATAAATCTTGGAAGTTTTGATAGCTTGTTCCTAAGATGACTGAAAATATGAATAAGTAAGCCTATGATACTATGTTTCAACTTTCCAAGTTTGATCATGGATTTAGAACTCTTAATAGCTTGTGATTCTAAACCTAAGAGTTATTGTTAAACAAAGAATATTTTCCTCATCATCTTAAGATGGCCGAAACTTAGTGCTTAGGTGCTAGGATGTTTGAGTATTTATTTTTCCAAAATGATCATGGACTTAAGCTCCATAAGATATTTGGATGCTAAGTCTAAGAGATTGGAAAGTTTAAGGATTTCTAACTTGTTTATTCTATGTTATTAAAGCTAGGATGTATTACTTTCATTTTTCCAAGATGATCATGGACTTGAGCTCCATAAGATATTTGGATGCTAAGTCTAAGAGATTGGAATGTTGAAGTTTCCATTGTTTTCCAAAATTATCATGGACTTGAGCTCCATAATATATTTGGAGGCTAAGTCTAAGAGATTGGAAAATTTAAATATTTCTAACCTATAAATCCTATGAAGGTCGAACCTAGAAGGTTATGGACCTAGGATACTTTGTTCTTATTTTTCCAAAATGATCATGGTTTTGAGCTTCTTAATACATATGGATGCTAAGCCTAAGAGATTGAAAAGTTTAGTGAATGCTAGCCTTTTTTACTAGCCTTGGCCGAATACCCTAAGTTTATATCTTAGTGGGATTTTAATTCAACTTTGATAAATGATCATTGTTTATGAACTCCTAACACTTAAGGATCATAAATCCATGAGTTGTATAATTTTCGGGAATCTCTAACCCTAAGAACTAGTCTTGACCGAAACTATACCTTGTGGTTTAGTGATCTTGTTTGATTTTAACTTGTGATTTTGTGTTCATAACCTTAGACTTCCATCGCGGAGGAAACGAGGACGTTCATGGTTTACCTCTCCGAGCATCTAATCTCCTTACCTTCACAGAAGGTGGAGTTAGTACTTTGTGGTGTGACAACGAGGAGCTTCGAGTTTGGGAGTTCGGTGATAACCCAGGTAGGGGAAAGAACCAACCTATCGTCGGAATTGATAAGTAGTAGATTATATAATAAATGTGTAGGGTGACCTAAACCCTACTAATAGTCAAGTAATCGACAAGACCAAAATCACATTGGAAACCTTCTGAAAAACCAATGGTGATTCGGGTATTTTAGGCTTATCGATATTAGGTTGATTTTATATTGTTGATGGTTGATTTGATTTATTGCCATTATTTAATTGATTTTGTGCTATGTTGGTGATATGGGAATATTTTGATTGATATTGTGTTATGCATGATCTTCCTGGTTTGTATTATTATGTTTAGTGGTTTTTAAGTAAAGATATATATGTTGTCTTAGAGATGATTGTTTTGGGCGTGAGGATAATAATGATTTATAAGTGCCTAACCTAGATGATGTATGTTAAAGAGATGTTATGGCATAGAATATGTGTCAAGTTCTAATGGAGGGTTAAGGCACTAGGATGTTGTTAAAACGGGTTGGTGAGATTCAAGTATAGGTGTTGTTGTCCACAACCGTGTATTGGTAATATAATACACAAGGACAAAAGTGTATTGGTAATATAATACACAAGGACATATGTGTATTAGTAATATAATACACCGTGTATTTGATGATAGAACTACTTCTTATCCCCTATGTTTTTGTGTTTTTGTGGGTTACTATGGTTTACGTTAGAAGACCCGATGGAGGGTTATGTTGCTGAGGAGCTGGACGGAACTCTGTATGAAATGAAGATTGCTGAGGAGTTGGATGGAACTCCTTACGAACCAGACGCTGGGGGCCGAGCTGTGATCCATGGCGATTAGAGTGTGTATTTAACGCTGGGGCCGAGCTGTGATCCATACCCTCAACAGTGTTTTGGTATTATAATGAACATTTAGGTGTGTATTTACATATGTTAAATTTGTTGTGTTTTAAATTTGCAGAAGTTATATGATAATTAATTGAGTTTTAATTTTTACGAATTTTCACAATAAGCGGTCGATTAAGAATTGATTTAAGAAGGTAATTAATCTAATAAAACACCGAGGCACAACGGGGTGTCTCATTTTGGTATCAGAGCAGTTTGGTTCTAAAACGGACTGTGGGTTATGTCCGATCAGAGTCAAGGACTCTGAGGTTTAGGATGTTGTTACTGGCCGTGTCTAGTTGAATCCACATCGGATTTTGACTATGCTATGAAGTTGGGTAGTGTGTCTGAATCTGATGTGAGAGGTTAATATTAGTCTGTAATATGGTATTTATATACTTGTCTATGTAGTATTATATGTCATACTAATAAGAGCGGGTGATTTCTTTTAACAGAATCATGACTAGCGGAAGAGGACGTTCAACTAACAGTAGTGACGAAACTCCATAAAGGATTATTGGAGCTGTCAATGGTAATGCCGACAATACCGAGAATGGAGGAGGATCATCTTCGACTCCAAGTGTAATGGAAACCCTAGCTACTGTTATGCTACTGTAAACCCGGTAGAATGCTGAGATGCTGCAGATGAACAAAGAACAGCTAGGAATTAAGCATCATAGAAGGGCGACAGCAGCTGAAGATGCCGGATTTGTTGGTGTAAGCCCTAGAGACCAGTGTATTTCTTAGACTTACATTTGTATCTTGCTATTATATATATATGATATGAGACATTCCAGTTTATTGTGTTACTTGTTTAAACATAATAAAGTCCTTAGAATAGAAATTTCAGTTTAATAGAATATCAAGTATATGACTTGATCGTGAGACACTATTGAACAATGAAATCCTATTCTTAAATATCCGTAGTCAAGTATTTTATTAATAAGGACAATAATAATATAATTGAGACTATTATGTGTGCAGACTGATGACCGTATATCACGGGTCATGGATATGAGATATCGAGTCGCCACATAGGTACACATTAGAGTAATGATGTACTGGATTGACCCACCATGAGAACACTACATGGAGCGTTATGTGAGTGTCATAAGTAGTTCTCATAGTGACAATGGTGTATGCAATCCTTCGACCTGAAATCGCTACGATCCCTACATGAGGAGTCGTGTGCTTTAATATCGTCAAACGTCATATGTAATAGGATGATTATAAAGACGGTCATTGGGCATACCACGAGCCATGCAGAGGGATGTGAGTGACCTAGATGGAATTTGTCCCTCCTACATAACAGGAGTAATATCTGTGGGCCCCCTGATAGAGTGAGACTGTAAAATGTATGGCCGTGCTGAAATGAGTCAATATGAGATATTGACCTCATTTGTTGTTAAGTCTACTCGGGTATCAGGGAACATGATATTGAACCATACAAGGGTGACACATTAATTCTATGTCTTGTGTTCAATATAGATATATGGACAAAGGTATAATAATGCACATGAATATTTGTCACAGAAAGGTTTCGTCAAATCACTGACTTTCTCACTACTTAGGTAGCAGTGATGTATTGCTAGATACCGCTCACTGTTTGTAATATTAAATGGGATTTAATATTACTACTAACGTTTTAGGAACCTATAGGGTCACACACATAAGAGCGGATTAAAAGAAGCATTAAAAGGAGAGTTGGACTTTTCTATTGGGCCTAGCGCATAGTACATGGGGCTTAGGTCAAACGCTGCTCACTGACTCACTTAAGGAGGTGCTACTATAAGTAGACCACTTAAGCTATTGTGCCTACACGGTTTTGTTTTACCCTAGCCGCACATAGAGAGTGAGAGTGAGCAGCAGGTCTCGGTTTTCGAAGCTAGCACTGTGAGACGGAGACGCTTCGGGTTCGTGATGTTGGACGTTCATGGAATCTGCTCGTGTGGATACCTTAGAGACATCGTTCGTGCGGTGTTCGTGATAGACGATTTCAATCAGTTGTCATCGCTTCAAGAGGTAAATCTTCTAACCATGAATCATGACCATTCGCAAGGATCCTTCGATGGGAATTTTTTCCGCTGCGTTATTTTGTTTTATACGCAAATTCCCAACAGTGGTATCAGAGCCGCCATAAAACCATGATTCTGTTACGTGGTTTACCTGTTATGTATGATAACATGTTAATAATGTGAGTCGTTTTTCTGAAAATTGTTTTCTGAAAATCGTTTGCATCCGTTTTTGCAAAACCTTGTTTCTGTAATTTTCGTATGTATATGATATATGCGTCTATAGCATGTTTATGTATATATGCGATATGTACATTGGTTCTGGAATCCTTATTATGTTCTGCGATGGCGTCAAGTGTTGATGTTAAACATGATCGGTTTCAGTTCTCTGTTGGCGGCGTTAAGGGGTTTCAGACATGAAGAGTTCATGTTCTTGCGGCTGAGGTTCCAAGGGTTAAAACCCTAGCCGCCGTTCCTTGCAGCGTGAAGTGTTCACGGGCCTTGCGGTTTTAGGGTTGAGAGGTTGAAGCCCTAGCCGCCAAGGAAGCGGGACCCCCGTGCTACCTCTGCGTAATGTGTTATTTCGAAATTCAATTTTTTTTTTAAATCTTTTATGTCACCATTTAATAACGACATCAATTATAATAAATGAGATTTATTATATATATGATATGGTTTCCAAATTTAGATTTTGAAATACTTAACTAATAGTAATATCAATTACAATAAATGTGATTTATAGTAACATCAATTACAATAAATGTGATTTATAGTAACATCAATTATAATAAATGTGATTTATTATATATATGTTATGTTTTCAAAATTCAGATTTTGAAATCTCTAATTAATAAAAATAAGAATAATAATAATAGTTGTGTATTATTATTGGTTGTTACTATTTAGTTGGTGATGTATGGTGAATGGTTATGGCCTTAGTCCTTTAATCTTTTGGTTTATATTTTGAAATACGGCCTGCGTGTCGTGCCTTTCTCTTATATTCCATATGTATATTCTTTTCTCATCTTACTCCCCTCATATGTAAAATGAGGTTTCTGTTTATGTAATGTAACGATGGAGACAAGAAGACGTTATCATGTGGGAGATCATGCTTGGAGAAGCTTGGACGCTCCTAGGTTTCAGTTTAGATTCTCTCATTGGCTTGGGAGAATCAATGTGTTAGGGGCCATAACCATATCACATTTATTTGCCTTATATATGTATGAGATGCATGTATGTATATAGTATGTTAAAAGGGGTTTAACTAATATATGTATGAGATGCATGTATGTAAATAGTAAGTTAAAGAGTTTAACAAATGATGAGATCAAATTTTAATCAAATCCCTCAAAAGGAAATATTAAGTCACATTTAAAGGCCTTCCAATGCATGGCACTCGTCAAGACTATGATCGATTAAGTGTGGGTCCGCCAAAGCGGGGTACCTTTATCTATACTGGTAAGACGCGATGGGACAAATGTAATGTTCAACTGCTATCCATTGGGTCTGACTTAACTAAGCCAACTTCAATAGGATTGAAAGGCTTAGAGGCTTATAAGTTGGGCTTTGGTCCATGTGATGGATTAGAATAAGAGTTATTCACCCAACTGTCCAAGAGTTGCATGAGATGCAATCGGAAAGTGTTTCCTACCTATATAACCGAATTTTGAGTGATCAGCCAAAGCTGACTTAAAGCTAAGTGAAACATGGATCTTGGCCCACTAGAAGATCTTCCAACAGGATTTTCCGAATCAATGATGAGGGTCATTGTTTTAAGTAAAATAGTGGGAGACGTATTTAATTAAAGACCTTATTAAATAACTTCATGGCATGATACTTATATTTTGCATATTTATCTCAGTAGATTATCATGGCATCAAACACATCAAGTAACCTGTCATTGCGATCCGTCCTTGAGAAGGACAAACTATCCGGAACAAATTTTCTGGACTGGTACAGAAACTTGAGGATTGTCCTCAAACATGAGAAAAAGCTGTATGTTCTTGAGGAGCTTATTCCTGAGGAGCCACCGGCTTCAAGTGCTCCTAGGGCTGACAGGGATGCTTATAAGAAGCGTCAGGAAGACGCCTTAGACGTCGGCTGTCTTATGCTTGCTACCATGACCTCTGAGCTGCAAAAGCAACATGAGACCATGGAGGCGTACGATATGATCGTGCACCTCAAGCTGCTCTACCAAGAGCAGGCAAGGCATGAGCGGTTCGAAGTTTCCAGAGCCCTTTTCCAGTGTAAATTGGCAGAAGGAAGCCCTGTGAGTCCTCATGTACTCCAGATGATCGGGTACATTGAGAATCTCGAGAGACTGGGATTTCCTTTAGGCCAAGAGTTGGCCACCGACTTAGTTCTGCAATCGTTGCCTGAGAGCTATAGTCAGTTTGTCATGAACTATAATATGAATGATCTTAACAAACCTTTGCCAGAATTGTTGAGCATGTTGAGAAATGCTGAACAAAATATTAACAAAGGAAAGGGGAAGGCCATTTTGATGGTCCAGGCTGGAAATAGCAAGAAGCAGCCCAAGAAGCCCACGCACAAACAAAAGGGCAAGGGCACGGGCAAGGCCATCAACAAGATCAAGCCCAGTGCTTCTGGCTTGAAGCCTGTGGGTGGTGTGGCTAAGGAAGGCAATTGCTTCCACTATGGTCGGACCGGACATTGGAAGAGAAATTTCCCAAAATACCTGGAAGAAATCAAGAAGAAGAAGGGAAGTGAGACTTCCACTTCAGGTGTGTTTGTTATAGAAGTCAATTTATCTACTTCTGCATCATGGGTATTAGATACTGGATGTGGTTCTCACATTTGTACAAATGTGCAGGATCTAAACAGGAGTAGAACATTGGCAAAGGGCGAAGTCAACCTACGAGTTGGAAATGGAGCAAAGGTTGCTGCTTTAGCGGTAGGGACTTATGTATTGACTTTGCCCACTGGGCTTACTATTCAGTTAGAGAACTGCTATTTTGTACCTGCAATTAGCAGGAATATCATTTCCGTTTCTTGTTTGGACAAGATTGTCTTTTCTGTTATAATAAAGAACAAAAGTTGTTCTATTTATTTGGATGATATTTTCTATGCTAGTGCACACATGAGTAATGGGCTTTATGTCGTTGACCTCGAAATGCCCATCAATAACATAAATACTAAGAGGTTCAAACCAAATGAGTTGAACCCGTCTTATCTTTGGCACTGTCGTTTAGGCCATATAAATGAGAAGCACATTTCGAAGCTCCACAAAGATGGACTCTTGGACTCATTTGATTATGAACCATATGAGATATGTGAGTCTTGTTTATTGGGAAAATTGACTAAAGCTCCATTCACCGGAAAAGGTGAAAGAGCTAACGATCTTTTGGGTCTTATACATAGCGATGTATGCGGACCCCTAAACACATTAGCTAGAGGTGGTTTTCAGTACTTCATCACATTTACTGATGATTTCAGTAGATATGGATTAGTGTATCTTATGAAACATAAATCGGAATCCTTTGAAAAGTTCAAGGAATTCAAAAATGAGGTACAAAACCAACTTGGTAAAAATATTAAAACTCTTCGATCAGATCGAGGTGGTGAATATTTGAGCCTAGAGTTTGATGATCATCTAAGAGAGTATGGAATTGTATCTCAACTCACTCCACCTGGAACACCACAATGGAATGGTGTTTCTGAGAGGAGAAAACGAACCTTGTTGGACATGGTTCGGTCTATGATGAGTCATGCAAACCTTCCAAACTCTTTCTGGGGACATGCTCTATTAACAGCAACTTTTACACTTAACCGTGTTCCATCCAAAGCGGTAGAAAAGACACCATATGAGATATGGACTGGTAGACGACCCAGCATGTCTTTTATGAAGATTTGGGGTTGTGAAGCATATGAAAAACGTTAAGTTTCTAATAAGCTTGATCCCAAATCTGATAAATGCTTCTTTGTGGGGTATCCCAAAGAAACCAAGGGGTACTATTTCTATAATCCTTACGAAGGCAAAGTGTTTGTCGCACGGACTGGTGTATTCCTAGAAAAGGAGTTTATCTCCATAGGAACCAATGGGAGGAAGATAGAACTTGAAGAAATTCAAGAATAACAGAGTAGTGACCTACCATTGGTGGAACATGAGCAACCTTCACAAAATGTTATGGAGGAACAACCTGCTCCAGTAGCACAAGACCAGCGTAGGTCAACAGGATACGTCACCAGCCTGAGAGATATGGATTTCTCATGACTCCACAAGGTGATGTATTGCTCATGGATCGAGATGAGCCTGTGACTTACCAGGAGGCCATCACTGGACCAGAATCTGAGAAGTGGCTTGAGGCCATGAAATATGAGATGGATTCCATGTACACCAACCAGGTATGGACCTTGGTAGAGCCACCTGAAGGGGTAAAACCCATAGGGTTCAAGTGGGTTTTCAAAAAGAAAACTGACATGGATGGTAAGGTACACACCTTTAAGGCGCGATTGGTCGCTAAGGGTTTCAAGCAAATTCATGGTGTCGACTATGATAAGACCTTTTCGCCTGTTGTGATGCTTAAATCCGTCCGGATCTTACTTTCTATCGCTGCATACCATGATTATGAGATATGGCAGATGGATGTCAAAACTTCTTTCCTTAATGGAAAGCTTCTTGAGGATGTGTACATGACACAACCTGAAGGCTTTGACATTTCAGAGGATGCCGGAAAGGTATGCAAATTGCAGCGATCAATCGATGGATTGAAGCAAGCTTCCAGAAGTTGGAACATTCGTTTTGATGATGTTTGAAGAGGCGATGCGGATTCATCAAAAATGAAGATGAACCTTGTGTCTACAAGAAGGTTAGTGGGAGCATTGTTGTTTTTCTGGTGTTATATGTAGATGACATATTAATCATTGGAAATGACATCCCTACACTACAAAATGTAAAGACATGGTTAGGGAATTGCTTCTCTATGAAAGATTTGGGAGAAGCTACCTATGTATTGGGAATCAGGATCTATAGGGATAGATCGCTGAAATTGCTTGGCCTAAGTCAGAGTACATACATAGACAAAGTGTTGAGACGCTTTAACATGCATGAATCCAAGAAAGGACTCTTGCCTATGTCACATGGTATATGCCTATCAAAGGCACAATCCCCTTCCACTCAAAAAGAAAGGGATCGCATGAGTAAGATTCCATATGCATCCGCAATTGGATCTATCATGTATGCCATGTTATGTACTCGACCAGATGTATCGTATGCTTTAAGCATAACGAGCAGGTACCAGTCTGATCCCGGTGAAAGTCACTGGTCTGCTGTCAAGAACATCCTTAAGTACTTGAGAAGAACTAAGGATTCGTTCTTGGTATATGGAGGCGAGGAAGAGCTTGCTGTAATAGGTTACACCGATGCTAGCTTCCAAACCGATAAGGATGATTCCAGATCGCAATCTGGTTATGTGTTCTGCCTGAATGGCGGGGCGGTGAGCTGGAAGAGCTCAAAGCAGGAGACAGTCGCCGATTCTACTACAGAGGCTGAGTATATTGCCGCCTCCAATGCAGCAAAGGAGGCTGTTTGGATCAGGAAGTTCATTGCTGAGCTTGGTACAGTTCCTAGTATTGTGGACCCCATTGATCTCTATTGTGATAACAATGGGGCCATTGCACAAGCTAAGGAACCTAGATCTCATCAACGATCCAAACATATACTTAGACGCTTCCATCTCATTCGAGAGATTATCGATAGAGGAGATGTGAAAATATGCAAAGTACCAACACTTGATAACGTTGCTGACCCACTTACGAAACCTCTTGCTCAACAGAAGCATGAAGGTCACACTAGGTCGATGGGCATTAGATTTATGCCTGATTGGCTCTAGTGCTAGTGGGAGATTGTTGGTGTAAGCCCTAGAGACTAGTGTATTTCTTAGACTTACATTTGTATCTTGCTATTATAAATATATGATATGAGGCATTCCAGTTTATTGTGTTACTTGTTTAAACATAATAAAGTCCTTAGAATAGAAATTTCAGTTTAATAGAATATCAAGTATATGACTTGATCGTGAGACACTATTGAACAATGAAATCCTATTCTTAAATATCCGTAGTCAAGTATTTTATTAATAAGGACAATAATAATACAATTGAGAAATAAGTGAATATCAATGATCAAAACGATTAATCTACTATTCTCGGTTTCCCACTATCATCAATTCATTTAATTCCCATGCCCTAAGCGGATTCTAATCCCTTTTCGATTGTAGCAACAATTAACAAACGAAATTGGTACTACACGATATATGTTCCCAATTCTCGAATTAAGCAAACGGGTTGTAGCACTCGTGAATTAAGCAAACACGGTTGAACACACGCGAATTAAGTAAACGCGATTAGATATAGGAACATAAAATCATCGAAACAAATCAATACCTATTCTATATAAACCTGAATTAAGCAAACCGAACGTACAAAATAGTATTGAAAGGAAGAAACAATTTAATCCGGGAATTACATAATCTCAAGTGTCGGCGGAACCCGATTACAGCAGATTAACCCAAGGGAATTAGTTCTCCATCACAGAAATGACAATAACCTAAAAGTATAGTGTAAACGGTGAAAACTGGATGATTTTGTGTCTGCTGCGTTCCTATTTATAAAGAGGCCGCGCGTCACGACCGTGATGGCTGTCACGGCCAGGTCGTGACCGCTTCTGTCAAGGACGCGCATTCAAATTCTGGTGCGTCACGGCTGTGATCGCTTCTGACTTTGGGTGCTGATCTGTCACGGCCGCGACCTCCATCACGGCAGGGTCGTGATCAATTCTAACTTTCAGGTTCTTCTCATCACGTTCGTGATGTGTATCACGGCTGGGCCGTGATGCTTTCTGACTTTCATGATCTTCTCATCACGCCTGTGATGTGTATCACGGCTGGGTCGTGATCCTTTCTGTCTTCCATGGGTAGCACATCATGGCCGTGACCAGTGTCACGGCCTGGGCGTGATGGCTTCTGCTTCAGGTGTCCTTCCTTTTTTGCTCTTCTTATTAACCTGAAAACATGAGATAGCAGTGAATGCTTTATTTGACTCAAAAACTAACTAAAATGTCCTAAACTACTTAAGAAACTAAAAATGTTACTTGAGGACAGTTAAATCCAAATTTGGGCGAAAACGAGATTGAAACTCGAGTAATTAGTGCAAAAGCCATGGTCTTACTAGTATAAAACTAGTCGAGTCAGAGGCTTATCAAAATACCCCAAACTTAAACCTTGCTTGTCCCCAAGCAAACTAAAACTCAAAAAAGACTCAAACTCGGCAAGCTTAAAGGATTCAACCAATTTCACACAAATTTCATGCAATTTGACAAGACAATTTTCCTTCAATGTTCCCCCCTTTTCAACAATGCAATCCCCACATTCATTTACTTTAAACAATTGAGAATTCCATCATTCATGCAATCATTAATCTAAGTTGAGGATCCAAGTTACACACAAAAGGGAGATCACCAAATTCAAAACAATCGCCTTCCTCACAAGGGCATTTAACATTTCACTCATTCGCTCAATTTGTCTAGGTTATCAACTTTTCACTCATTTTCACATTCCAAGAGCACTTCCCATGAATTTGATTTTCATCTCAAACAAGGTTCCCACGAAAACATGCATGCAACATCAAAAGGTCTTTTAAATGTTGTAATGGGGCTGGCTAAAGGTAGGATATTCAAAGGTACTGGGCTTAAGTCCCTAGGAATTAAGAGAGCATGAGCATTTTGACACATTGAACTGCCACTCAAATTCCTTTTTCCATTTTTCTTTTTGCCTTGGGTGACTACAACCTTTTTCTTTTAATACCCTTTTTGACATTTTTTCACCTTTCTTTTTTTTTTCTTTTGCCTTTGACTCCAACCTTTATTTTTTTTTCTTTTTCTCAATCCCAAACAACACATCATATCCTTGTAGCCACCCCAAATTTAGTTTCTTGCAACCCTTCTCTTGCTAAGCTTCCATGCTCTCCTAATCCTAAGATCGGGTTAACATGGTTTTTCCAGATTTTTGGCTTAAAACATGAGGTCATCAAGAAACAATAGGCTTATTAGGCTCAATGTGGTTAACTAGGGAACATGCATCAGGGATGGTTCTTTTAAGCCAAGTAGCTAATTCAAAGAAAATTTCCTAAATCATTTGATGCAAACACATAGACATGCAAACCATGAAGAGATTCAAGCAAATCCGGGAAAGTTCAACTTGAAAGTGATTCACACAATTAAAAACATGTTGGAGGCTCAAATCCTCACCTGGACATTTTTCGCAAATTGTTTGACCGAGATTCAATCCCTAGTGTGTGCATCCCTTCACCCCAAACTTATCATAAATCATGCAATCACAACAGAATATCTCAAAGTTCAATTTTCAATTTTTCACATGGGGATCAATTTTCAATTTCAAAACATAGGGGGAAATCATCAACAGTCAACACGTGTCATGCAATCCATCTATGCAAAATTTGATTAGAATCCAACAAGCTCACCGACACAAGACTCAATACACGTACGACTCAAAGCACACAAACAAGGAAAACAAAACAAAAACAAACAATTGGTTCCCTCCCCCACACTTAAAACATACATTGTCCTCAATGAAAGAACATAAATATAAAATAAGGTTGAGGGAAAGGAGAAGGTTTAGAAAAAACTCATGGAGGCGGTTCCACCGAGATCCCACTGTCTGTGATACAGCGGCCAAGGAATGTCCAAAATGCAATATGATCCTCCCGGACCCCATGGTATGCAGCATAAGCATGAGAGTGAGCGCTTGACAATCATGGTGACCTCACCGAATGCGGCGGACTTCTCACTCCCTCTTGGGTCAAAGATGACCTCCTTGTCAACCTTGTCAACAAAGTCTTCCCAATAAAAATGGGGTTCAGCCTCTTGGACTGGCCATAGTGCCTTCATAGCTAAAGATTCAAAATCCAGTTTTTCAGGCAGAGGCTTGAACTCCATTGCTGGTTGTTCCACAGTGGGTGGTGGCAAACAAGTGGAGAGGATCACTGGTGCTGCTTCAATAGATGGCATGTTTGGGGCAGCTGTGCTGTCAAGAACTTCAGCTGAAGAAACAGCTTCAATCACACTGTCACCCTGCAAGACATCATCAATCTCATCACAAACAGCACAAGGGTCAGTGTTAGTACAATCAGCACATGAATAAATATCATCAAAACCAGAAATAGATGGAAAATCAACAACCAAGTCATCATAAGTGTCATCAACAATTTCAGAGAGCAACTATATTTGAAAGACAGAGTGCTCTTCCAAGGGATGCTTCATAGCATCAAAAATGTTGAATTTTGCAACAATGTCACCAAACTCCATGGACATGGTTCCAACATCCACATCAATCTTTGTCTTCGCCGTCTTCATGAACAGTCTGCCCAGAATGATTGGTGATCTGCTTGAATTTGTTTCC
Source organism: Sophora flavescens (assembly GCA_030762895.1). Taxonomy (NCBI): domain Eukaryota; kingdom Viridiplantae; phylum Streptophyta; class Magnoliopsida; order Fabales; family Fabaceae; genus Sophora; species Sophora flavescens. Next base: position 33,262,741 of record CM061064.1, on the reverse strand, counting down.
CTTGCCATGTCTAGGATGTAAAAATCAGCAGGGAAAATTAAGTCATTAACTTGCACCAGCACATCTTCTACCACTCCAATGGGGCGAGCATTGGTCCTGTTTGCCAACTGGATAGTGAGACCCGTATGTTGCAAAGGACCAAGATCAAGATTGTTGAAAACGGAGGTGGTCATGACGTTAATAGAAGATTCTAAATCCAATATGCAATTGTCGAATTTACTATCCCCAATGGTACATGGAATAGCAAAACTGCCCGGATCCTTGCACTTCTGTGGCAGTGCCTGAGTGAGGGTTGAAACAGTAACCTTTTCAGGTGCATGCTTAGGTTGAATGAGGGCTGAAACATTTCACCCCAAATTGACTCTCTCGTTACCCTTCAACCTCCTCTTGTGTGTGCACAAATCCTTCAGAAACTTTGCATATTTTGGAACCTGCTTAATCAAATCAAGGAGCGGAATGTTTACCGCTACTTTCCTGAACAGTCTAGAATCTCCCTCTCCTTGTCTTCCCCATCAATCTTCTTATTTTTCAGCACTCTTTGCGAGAAGGGGATCAGTGGCACATACTCTTTCTCAGCTTCAACAGCAAAAGAAGGTTCAAGTGTTACCTCAACAGTTTCTTTATCCTTTTCAGGGGCTGCCTCTACAACTTTCCCGGATCTCAAAGAAATCACACTCACATTAGGATTTGGAGCATTAGGATTCACCACTGTTTGTGCAGGTAGTTGGTTCGATCCTTGAGCTTGCTGCATGGCATTCATCGAAGTGGCAAGCTGTCCAATCTGTGTCTGCAAAGTATGAATACTAGCATCCGTTCATTACCCCAATCAGTCTCAAGGTCTGAAACTGGAGATTTTGTGCAGTCAATTGCTTGATCAGGTCCTCTAGTGAAGGTCCAGAAGGTGCAGAGGTGGTCGCTTGGGGAGAATTCTGTAGTGGTGCCAGCGGTAACATTGGTTGTTGCTGTTGTGCAAATGAGTTCCCATACCGAAGGTTTGGATGATTCCTCCAGTTGGGATGGTACTTATTTGTGGAAAGGTCAGGAATGTTGTACCGGTTCTGATTTTTGCCTTGATTATAAAGATTGGCTGCATAAGCTTGAGACAAATCAGTGACTGACTCATCTTTCAGAATGGGGCATGCATCGGTCAGGTGCTTAGGAGAAGTACAGATACCACACACCCTTGCTGTCTGAACTTTGTCCACTGTCAACTGTTTCACTAGAGAAGTAAGCTCATCAATTCTGGTTTCAAGGGCCTTGTTGGAAGAAGAACCATGGATCTCATTCACACCCCTTGCTTCGACAAAGTTGCTTCTAGTTGTGAACTGCTGGGAGTTGAGTGAAATGTTTTCAATCAATTGCTTGGCAGCAGATGGGGTCTTATCAACAAGTGCTCCCCCACTAGCAGCATCTAAAATATTTCTGTCCATTAGCAGCAATCCCTTATAAAAGTACTGAATAAGTAGCTGCTCAGAAATCTGGTGCTGAGGACAACTGGATACGAACTTCTTGAATCTCTACCAATACTCGGCCAATGACTCATGGCCTTGTCTAATGCCACATATTTCCTTCCTGATTGATGCATCTCTGAAGGCAGGGAAGTACCTCTCTAGGAAGACTTTCTTCAGATCATTCCAGGTTATAACAAAATTCGGTTCAAGGTAATACAACCAATCCTTCGCAACACCTTGAAGTCAGAATGGGAAGGCTCTCAGCTTGATATGATCTTCTGTTATTCCTTCCGGTCTCAAGGGTGTAGAGCAGACAACCTGGAATTCCTTTAGATGTCTATGTGGATCCTCACCTGCAAGACCACTAAACCTTGGCAACAAGTGTATCAAACCAGATTTTAATTCAAAGGGAGCAACCACATCAGCATACTCAATACACAAACCATTATAATTAACATCAGGAGCAACAAGCTGTCTTAATGTTCTTTGATCAGCCATGTTATCAAAAACAGGTGCAGAATTAGTCTGCTGTAATCGGTTTCCGCCGACACTTGAGGTTCCATAATTCCCGATCAGTTTGCTGTCTCTTTCAATATTATGCTATACGACTTGTTTGCTTAATTCAAGATGTATAGAATAAGTATTGATTAATTTCGATGATTCTATGTTCCTATACCTTGATCGCGTTTGCTTAATTCACGTGTGCGTGTCGTGTTTGCTTAATTCACGAGAGCTTCAATCTGTTTGCTTAATTCGGAATTTAGGAACATATATCTCGTAGTGTCAACTGCGCTTGTCTAATTGCTGCTACAATCAAAAAGAGATTAGAATCCGCTTAGGTCATGGAATGTATGTGAATCAATGATAGTGGGGAAACCGAAACAGCAGATTAATCGTTTCAACTTATTGATAATCACTTAATTGCGCTATTTTCTTAATCAATTCTTCTCTCATTGAATCTGAAAATCCCCCCCCCCCCCCAAAAAAAAAAATTGATTTGTAGGTTAATAACAATCCAAGAGTCCTTGAGATACGATACTCGAGTTGTCGTGCCCTAACTACAATCTTTTTCTAATCACTCGTTTTTGACCCGTGTGCGACAGCGGATCAAAATTGGCGCCGTTGCCGGGGACTCTTTGATTTTTATTAGCAATATTAGGAAATAAACTATTTTTTTATTTTGTTGTTTGGAGCTTATATGTGAGTGTCTTGAGCTTATATGTTTATATCATATGGATGGTATTGCACATTGTGATTGTCGTGGTGATGAATCTTAATACTTCCCATGGATAATTATATGCAAGGTTATATGCCTAATGTTGATTATGAGCCATCATGCATATATTATCCTGACTTTACTGGTGGTTATGAGTTTAGTAGTGATTTTGGCATGGTTGGAGTAAATGACTATTTTGGCTAGCATGGTGGAGAACATGGCAGCCTGGATGAGTTGGCTTCTTTGGTGCATCAATTGACAATAAGCCAGCATCAATATCAGCCTGACCCCACACCAGTCTAACCCAGTCTGGAAGAATTGGTGCAACAAATGGCAGAACACACTCTTGAATTCCAACAGAGGACAGAAGCAAGTCTTCAGAATTTGGCCACTCAAATTGGTCATATTGCCTCCACCTTGACTACACTGCAATCACAACATCTCCTTGAAGGGCATTCAGATTCACCAATAGATATTCTTGACAATACTTCTGTTGAGCATAATTTTGATAATGATGTCGAGAATACTATTATTGATGAACTTTGTGTTGAAATTTCATCCTTTTCAGGGTATGAGGAGCAAAACGTCCATATGGAACATGAGATACATGAGGTTGAGGGCCCTGTTCAGCCAAGAAATATAGAAAATGAGGATCAGGAGGACATCCACTTCACCATGCTTGAGGATGACGAAGAACTTTTGGAATTAGATGATTCTATTAATTCCTGTGCCTGTGTTGATTGTGATGGGAAAAATACTTGTGTGGTTTGTGCTGAGATTTCTGCATATTTGGAAGGTGATGGATTTGGTGACTCAGTGAATGCAGACTGTACAGAAGCCAAAGCAGCACCAGTGATCCTCTCTACGTTTTTGCCACCTCCCACTGTGAAGCAGCCGACGATGGAGTTCAAGCCTCTGCCTGAGAAATTGGAATTTGAGTCTTTAACTATGAAGGCACTATGGCCAGTCCAAGAGGTTGAACCCCATTTTTATTAGGAAGACTTTGTTGACAAGGAGGTCATCTTTGACCCAAGAGGGAGTGAGAAGTCCGCCGCACTTGGCAAGGTCACCATGATTGTCAAGCGCTCACTTTCATATTTACGCTGCATGTCATGGGATCTGGGAGGATCATATTGCACTTTGAGCATTCCTTGGCCGTTGTATCACAGGCAGTGGGATCCCGGTGGAACCGCCTTCATGAGTTTTTCTAAACCTTTTTCTTTTTAATTATCTTCGCTTTGCTTTGCTTTGCTTCGAGTCTTATGTGTGTTGACTGTTGTGTCGGTGAGCTTGATGGATTCTAATTAAATCTAGCATAGATTGACTGCATGATATTTGTTGACTGTTGATGATTTCCCCCTAGGTTTTGAAAATTGATCCCCATGTGAAAAATTGAAAATTGAACTTTGAGATATTCTATTGTGACTGCAAGATTTATGATAAGTTTGGGGTGAAGCGATGCACACACTAGGGATTGAATCTCGGTCAAACAATTTACGAAAAATGTCCAGTTGAGGGTTTGAGCCTCCAACATGTTTTTAGTTGTGTGAATCGCTTTCAAGTTGCACTTTCCCGGATTTTCTTGAATCTCTTCATGGTTTGCATGCTTATATGGTTGCATCAAATGATTTAGGCAATTTTCTTCGAAATAACTACTTGGCCTAAAATGAACCATCCCTAATGCATGTTCCCTAGTTAGCCACATTGAGCCTAATAAGCCTATTGTTTCTTGATGACCTTATGTTATAAGCCAAAAATCTGGAAAAACCATGTTAACCCAATCTTAGGATTAGGAGAGCATGGATGCTTAGCAAAGACAAGGGTTGAAGGAAACTAAGTTTGGGGTGGCTACAAGGTTTGATATGTCATTCTAGGTTGAGAAAAAGAAAAATAAAGGTTGGAGCCAAGGGCAAAAAGAGAAGGAAAAAAAAGAGAGGAAAAGAACAAATTGTCAAAAAATGGTATTAGAAGAAAAAGGTTGTAGTCACCCAAAGCAAAAAGAAAAATGGAAAAAGGAATTTGAGTGGAAGTTCAATGTGTCAAAATGCTCATGCTCTCTTAGTTCCTAGGGACATAAGCCTAGTACCATTGAATATCCTACCTTTAGCCAGGCCCCATTACAACCTTTAAAAGACCTTTTGATGCTGCATGCATGTTTTCGTGGGAACTTTGTTTGAGATGAAAATCGAATTCATGGGAAGTACTCTTGAAATGTGAAATTGAGTGAAAAGTTGATAGCCTAGACAAATTGAGAGAATGAGTGAAATATTAAATGCCCTTGTGAGGAAGGCAATTGTTTGAAATTGTTGATCTCCCTTTTGTGTGTAACTTGGATCCTCCACTCAGATTACTGATTGCATGAATGATGGAATTCTCAATTTTTTAAAGTAAATGAATGCGGGGATTACATTGTTGGAAAGGGGGGAAACATTGAAGAAAAATTGTCTTGTCAAAATTGCATGAAATTTGTGCGAAATTGGTTGAATCCTTTAAGCTTGCGAAGTTTGAGTCTTTTTGAGTTTTAGTTTACTTGGGGACAATCAAAGTTTAAGTTTGGGGTATTTTGATAAGCCTCTGGCTCGACTAGTTTTATAACTAGTAAGACCATGGCTTTTGTACTAATTACTCGAGTTTAACCTCGTTTTCACCCAAATTTGGATTTAACTGTCCTCAAGCAACATTTTGAGTCTCTTAAGTAGTTTTAGGACATTTTAGTTAATTTTGAGTCAAATAAAGCATTTACTGCTATTTCATGTTTTCAGGTTAATAAGAAGAGCAAAAAGGGAAGGACTCTTAAAGCAGAAGCCATCACAGCCAGGCTGTGACACTGGTCACGGCCATGATGAGCTACCCATGAAGATCAGAGAGCATCACGGCCCAGCCGTGATGACCATCACGGGCGTGATGAGAAGACCCTGAAAGTCAGAAAGCATAACGGCCCAGCCGTGATACCCATCACAGGCGTGATGCGAAAACCCTGATGAACAGAATTGATCACGGCCTAGCCGTGATGGAGGTCACGGCCATGATAGATCAACACCCAAAGTCAGAAAGCATCACGGCCGTGATAGACTAGAATTTGAATGCGCGCTCTTGGTAGAATACGTCACGGCTGGCCATCACGACCGTGACGCGAATCCTGATTTATAAAAGGCACCAGGGCAGACGCAAATCGGAGAGAAATTTTCACTGTTTTTAGTCTATTCCAAGGGTTTGTATCATGTTTGTGATGGAGAACTAATCACCAGGGGTTAGTCTGCTGTAATCGGTTTCCGCCGACACTTGAGGTTCCATAATTCCCGATCAGTTTGCTGTCTCTTTCAATATTATGCTATATGACTTGTTTGCTTAATTCAAGATGTATAGAATAAGTATTGATTAATTCCGATGATTCTATGTTCCTATACCTTGATCGCGTTTGCTTAATTCGCATGTGCGTGTCGTGTTTGCTTAATTCACGAGAGCTTCAATCCGTTTGCTTAATTCGGAATTTAGGAACATATATCTCGTAGTGTCAATTGCACTTGTCTAATTGCTGCTACAATCGAAAAGAGATTAGAATCCGCTTAGGGCATGGAATGTATATGAATCAATGATAGCAGGGAAACCGAAACAGCAGATTAATCGTTTCAACTTATTGATAATCACTTAATTGCGCTGTTTTCTTAATCAATTCTTCTCTCATTGAATCTGAAAATCTGCCCCCCCAAAAAAAAATAAAAATTGATTTGTAGGTTAATAACAATCCAAGAGTCCTTGAGATACGATACTCGAGTTGTCGTGCCCTAACTACAGTTTTTTTCTAATCACTCGTTTTTGACCCGTGTGCGACAGCGGATCATATAGACCTAAGGATGGCCAATGAACAGAAACAACTGAGGAGTGGAGGTCCTAACCGATCAAGTTTCCAGAGGCAGAGGCACGGAGAAAGTGGTTCTCAGTGGAGACAGAGACCATATGCTCGACCCGAGAAAACACCAGCACCAGTGGCTAAAATGGGTCAGCAACCACAAGGCTTAGTTTGCTTTAGATGTGGAGGATCGCATTATGCTAGAGACTGTAGAAATAGGTCTAGCTGTTTCAACTGTGGGAAACCAGGTCATATGGCACGAGATTGCAGACAAAGGGTTATGCAACAGCCGACAGCTGCCGGAAGTGGAACTGGACACAATAGAGGTGGAGTTGAAAGAGGAGTCCCAGCAGCAAGACCACAAGAGGCCAAACCTCAAGCCACTGGAAGAGTGTTTACCTTGAGGGGAACTGAATCCTCTCTATATGTTGATCATATACAAGGCATGTGTTTGATAGCTGGTAGACTCTCGTATGTGTTGTTTGACTCAGACGCTACACATTCTTTTATTTCGCATGAGTGTGTGGATCATTTGAACTTAACTATTTCCAAATTACCTTATACCCTCACAGTGTCCACTCCAACCGGCAATCTATTGACTATTATGTCTGTTTGTTTACAGTGTCCTATCGTTGTTGAGAATAGGACATTTATTGTAGATCTTATCTGTTTGCCTATGCAACAGATAGATGTTATTCTTGGCATGTATTAGCTTTCAGCTAACCATGTTGTGCTAGATTGTCCTAGCAAGACTTTATCATTTCTTGAACCTTTTAGTGTAGCATCTGCCAATGAAGGAGTTTCTACGAGGAGTGACAACTCTCAACATTTTGTGATGCTTTTCGCAGTGGAGGCTAATGAGACTCCCAACATAGATTCCATGCCTATTGTGAGAGAGTTTCCTGAAGTTTTCCCTCCAGACGTTCCAGGTTTGCCACCGGAAAAAGAAGTGGAATTCACTATAGATCTCGTACCAGGGACAGGACCTATATCTATAGCACCTTATCAGATGTCACCGGTTGAGTTGGCAGAGTTGAAGGAAAAATTGGATGACTTGTTAGGAAAAGAGTTTATCAGACCGAATGTTTCACCGTGGGGAGCACCGTGTTATTTGTTAATAAGAAGGATGGAAGTGTGAGGTTGTGCACGGATTACAGGCAGTTGAATAAGGTGACGATTAAGAATAAGTATCCATTGCCTGGAATAGATGTTTTAATGGATTAGTTGAAAGGAGCAGTAGTGTTATCTAAGATTGATTTAAGATCTGGGTACCATCATATCAGAGTAAGAAAGGAAGATATACCCAAGACGGCTTTTAGGACGAGGTACGAGCACTTTGAGTATTTAGTTATGCCTTTCGGTGTAACTAATGCGCTAGCCGTGTTCATGGACTATATTAACAGAATTTTCAGACCGTTCCTCGATAAGTTTGTTGTTGTGTTCATCGACGGTATTCTTATTTATTCTCGTACACGGGAAGAGCATGAGGAACATTTGAGATTGGTGTTGCGAGTTTTGAAGGATAGGCAGCTTTATCCCAAACTTTCCAAGTGTGAGTTTTGGCTGGAAGAAATACAATTCCTAGGTCATGTGATTAATAAAGAAGAGGTTGAGTCAGTTCTTCAGTGGGAACGACCAAAGTCAGTAAGTGAAGTACGGAGTTTCCTAGGACTAGCTGGATATTATCAGAGGTTCATAGAGGGATTCTGGAAGATTGCATTGCCTATGACACAATTATCGAGGAAAAATATAGCTTTTGTATGGACAGACAAGTGTGAACAAAGTTTTCAAAAGCTGAAGGACAGGTTGATTACATCACTTGTGTTGACCTTACCATATCCACTAGGACAATTTGACGTATATTTGATGCGTCATACCAAGGTTTAGGCTGTGTCCTGATGCAAGAGGGAAGAGTCGTGGCTTATGCTTCCCGACAGTTGAGAATTCATGAGAGAAATTATCCCACTCATGATTTGGAGTTAGCAGCAATAATGTTCACATTAAAGATATGGCGACACTTTTTGTATGGAGCAAAGTTTAATGTCTTCAGTGACCACAAGATCCTGAATTATCTATTCGATCAAAAAGAATTGAATATGAGAAAGCGAAGATGGATGGAGTTTATCAAAGATTATGATTTTGAATTACTGTACCATCCTGGGAAGGCCAACGTGGTAGCGGATGCTTTAAGCAAGAAATCCTTGCACGTGTCTGCGATGATGGTTAAAGAGTTAGAATTGCTTGAACAGTTCAGGGATTTGAACTTAGTAATGGAATTGATTGAGAATAATATTTGCTTAAGTATGATCACTATTAGTAGTGATTTTATGAAAGATCTTAAAGATAAACAAGTTCTGGATCTATACCTCCAGGAAGTGAGTAGAGGAATCGATGATGGTAAAATTTGAGTTTAATAAAGGAACGGATGGTGTGTTAAGGTTTAGAGATAGAATATGTGTGCCAGAGGATTCAAAACTTAGGAATATGGTTTTAGTGGAGGCACATAAGAGTAAGTTGAGTTTCCATCCTGGATCCACAAAAATGTATCAGGATTTGAAGAAAATGTTTTGGTGGACAAGGATGAAGAAAGAAGTAGCAGATTATGTTTTATCTTGTCTGGTGTGTCAGAAAGCTACGATTGAACATCAGAAGCCAACATGATTACCACAATCTTTAGATATCCTAGAGTGGAAATGGGATAGTATAGCTATGGATTTTGTGGTCGAATTACCACGAACTCATAAGAAGCATGATGCAATTTGGGTTATCATTGATAGGTTGACGAAGTGTTCTCACTTCTTATCTATTGGTGAAAGTTATAATTTGGAAAGGTTGACTCAGCTTTACATCAAAGAAATTGTTAGATTGCATGGTATGCCATCGAGCATTGTCTCAGACCGACATCCTAGATTCACATCTAGATTTTGTAGACAATTGCAAAATGCCTTAGGAACAAAGTTGAGGATGAGTTCTGCTTATCATCCCCAAACTGATGGACCATCAGAAAGGACAATTCAATCATTGGAGGATCTATTGAGAGCTTGTGTGTTGGAGCACACTGGCAGTTGGGATGAGCTCTTACCATTGATTGAATTTACTTATAACAATAGTTTCCATAGTAGTATCGGAATGGTACCATATGAGGCTTTGTATGGCAGACAGTGTAGGGCCCCGCTGTGTTGGTATGAGACTGGTGAAAACTAAGTTTTGGGTCCAGATGTGATGCAACAAACTACGGAGCACGTCAGGAAGATACGGGAAAAGATGAAGGAAGCACAGTATAGGCAAAGGAGCTACAGTGACAAGAGGAGGAGACCATTAGAATTCCAGGAAGGCGATCACGGGTTTTTTAGAGCTACTCGGAAAACTGGAATTGACAGAGCTAAACTAGTACAATAAGTGCTTTTTACGTCAGTTAAAATTGATTTTATACGTCAGAATATTGTCTGACGTAAATACAGTTGACGTTAATAGTTAATATTTTAACGTCAGTTGTTTAAACAACTGACGTTAAAAATAAAACTATTAACGTCGGTTCTTTAACACAACCGACGTTAATGTTGTTCAAACTAACGTCAGTTGTGTTAAAGAACTGACGTTAAAGGTTTTATTTTTAACGTCAGTTTCCTAATACAAATAACGTTAATAGTGTACTGTATATTTTATAAAATACTACTAACATCAATTGTTTGATACTACTGACGTTAATGGATTTTTTTTTTAAATTCAGTTTTAAAATATCACTCCCCTCTGCTATCCCTGCATTCAGTAAATATCCCAGTAACACAGAATATCATACACATTACCCTTAAATTTCAATATTAACAAAAAGAAAAGAAATATACAAAGGAACAATGGGGGGACTTAAAACCAAAACCCATATATAGGAAAAACATAACTATCTACAAGTATATATATATAAAAATTTTAGTCTCTAATGTCTAAAAACAAAACTACCAATCTAAGTATATATATATATATATATATATATACATGTTATTAATTAGTTTCTAAAGTCTAACAGAAAAACTATCCATCTAAGTATTGCGGAGGTATCTTGTCAATTCCTTTTTCAGCCGCATACTTGAAGAAGAATTCTGCTAAGCGCATCCTCAAGTCTCTAAACTCATCTTTTTGAAGAGGCGATTGGTCGTTAAATGCCTACACACGTTCAAATAATAACAATAACATTAACGCAAGTCATCACCAAAACTATAATATATAATTTAACAAGTTGTTTAAATATTACCTTCTTCCATCCATCCGTAATAGATGCGGAGACTATGTTCAGCATGTGAAGCATCACATAATAGCCGCACGACCACCCGTCAGGTTGAAATCGAGACTACAAACAAAATTAATTTCAATGTCAGTTAAATATACATATAAATTAGTAATTATAATATTAATTATTTGATAAATAAACTACCAAACCTTGAGGATGATCTATTCAGGATTTCCTTTAGCCTTAGAAGTCCTACTTCTCCTGTTGGCAAAACTTATGCTACTCGCCTTCAGCACGCTTTCATAAACAAATATTCATGTCAATTAACAAATTCATATATCATATGTGTAATAAACTAAAAACAACTAATATTAAAACTTAAATTAAATTTAAGATTAGTTACTTACGTATTTACAGCTTCCACCACTTCCTGTGGCGGATTTTGGTGGAGAGAGCATAAGAATATGACAGTATGCCTAGACGGGTGAAGTACGAACAACTGTCAATGGTTATTCATACAGTAGGGAGCCAGATATAATTCTTTCCGATTGTCTCCCATAAAGTTCCCTATGTATTTACTAAATGCATCGCCAGCAAAGAATTGGGGCATAAGGATTGACGGATCTAAGAAGCCGTAAACTGATGCAACGCCCTTATCAAGCTAAAGACGATGGAGGTACCTAAGATATGAAAAGGTGTGGATGTTAATAACATAATATATATATATATATTGAAATTAAAATAAATTATTAAATTGAAAAATACCAAAAATAAATAATTTATAAAATTAAAATTAACTTACGTGCACCAGAGACTCAAAACCGTGCTGGCCATCCACACGTTATCTCTGCAGGCGTGCCCGAGATCTTCACCACAGAAGGAAAATATCCTCTATTGATTTGGGCGTGCCACCCATCCATCGTGTTCCAATGGACATTCAAAAATCTCAAACGCATAATCCTCACCAAGTGAGAACAAACGAGTGACAGGTGACAGCGACACCGACGTCGACTTGGCCTTCAATTTAGGAAAAATAAAATAGATAAGTTGCTGATAATTAAAAAAACACAAGTAATTGTTTGACTAATTTGGACATTAATAATGAATACATACCTTTGTTAACATTTCGAGCTCACGTCGTTTGAAGTCCAACTTAAGCTCACGCCTTTTCATTTCCAACTCATGCTCATGGCGTTGGACTTCCAACTCCCGCTCCCTAGCTGCCAACTCATCGTCCTCCACATGTGCCTTACTATAACTCTCTTTTGTGCTCACATGTGAAGGGTTGGCATGTCCTGCGGTGTCCTGGGATGAACCGACGGAGGAAAGCTCTCTAGCAAGCGCCTGCTTGAATTCTGGGTTGGATAGTAAGCTTTTTATCAGATGCGTTGTAATAGCAGGGTTGGAGATGAGCTACCGAGTCATGTCATCCAAAATTGATGCTTCATCGACCACCCGCTTTCGTGAAGCAGACTTGCCATAATATTCTTTGATGGTCACGTTCCCAGGAACACCAATAACCCGACCAGTCATCAAGACATCACCGATAATATTCTTTCTTGCCTAGAGCAGTCATCAAGAGGTCCTGCCGTCCAGAAGGGACGAATGAGCCCTGGGAGGATTGTGCTTTAAGATCCATCTACAATGAAAAAAATGAAAAAATGTGCAAGTGAAAAGTGTTAAAAATATCTATACAAATATCAATTGAAATGAAGTTAATTATTTACTCACAATCTTATCTGCCACCTCGCGAGTGGCATCAACTTTAAAAGATCCCGTCTTTGTCATGCGGCCAGCTAACCAGGCATCCTCGCGGTCGATGTCCGACAGAGGACTTAATGGTGTGCCCTCAGGCACCTCTCCTCTTTATATCCTAGCAGAGTGCTCTTCCTGCTTCACCCTCAGCCTATCCGCCATCATCTCCTCGATCCGAGTCTCGTACCCACCCTGAGACATGGTGTGGCGGTGGACGTTCTTCGCCTGATTTTGCTGACCCTTCTCTGCCTTATCCTATTCAAACAAAAACACATAATTAAATACAGTTAAATGATCTATAAGAAGCATACAAAATTAACTTAATCAACCAACCTGAAATTCTTCATCCTGTCGACTCCTAGCAAACATATCCCAAGTATCCTGATCAATCCAAGGATAATCCGAGAACATCTTATCAGGCCACTTCTTCCCAGATACATAGTACCTGGTAAGATCATGCTTGAACCCATTCCAACGCTTTGATTCCATTTTCAGACATTTTGTATGATGATCCTCGTGATTCGGCACAGTCCAAGCTACCTACACATTAAATACATAACAACTGGATGGATTATCACTCGGATAATTATCTAATAATGTAAATCAAAAGAATGTAAAGGTAAAATACCGTGATAGCCTCCCAAATATGATCCTTAACGTTCTGTGGAACGTCATTCCAATGGTTGTAGTTGATGCTAACGTGCTGCTTCGCTTGTAGAAACACCCACTTTTAAAATTCTCCTCCCGTGCATGTGGGCCATCCGACTGATCCATTTGTATGCCTGTTCAGAAACAATATATATTTATTAACATAGGTTATAACTAAAAATAAATACAGAAGTATAAATAAAAATAAATGTATACTAAGTTTAAACTACCTATATCAATATCCCTTTGTGATGATCATCACGAGTGGCATGTACATCGTCCACCTGTGTCTCCTCTATTATAGTAGGCATGTTTGTTGAAAAAGAAGGAGTCTCAAGAATATCAAGATTTGAATCTTGATTTTCATCACTACCATTATACATGCTTTTTCCTTGGAGAACCACGGACAACCTTTTGTTAGAAGGATCAGTGATGTAGAACACTTGTTTTGCTTGGGAAGCCATTATGAAAGGCTCATTTATATGACCTAACTTGTTGAGGTCTACCAATGTGAACCCCGATTCGTCGGTTTGTACACCACCGTTACTATCAACCCACTTACATTTAAAAACCGGCACCGTAAGCTTAGTGTAATTGAGCACCCAAATATCTTCAATATATCAAAAGTAAGGTGTCGATGCTTTAACGGGTTTTGTGTCCCACCTGCTAGCCATCTTACATCATCAGAAGCAGTACTACCATCCTTAAGCATTTCTTCCTTGAACCATGGTAAGAAAGTCTTGTTATGCTTGTTCAACAACCACCTTTATCTCATTCGAGGGTTTTCTTGATTGAATTTTCTTTTATGTTCAAATAAGAAAGGTTGAACAGAATCGATGTTGTTCAATACATACAAATGTGCTTGAAGCACTTCCTCCCGACCCTTACTATTAAATCTTAAGCCATGTGTACCCTTACCTTGACATCTTATCTCATCATGTCGAGGCTTAGGAACCCCTATAGGATCCGTGTTATGAAGGTAGTCCGAACAAAACATAATAGTTTCTTCTGCAACATACCTTTGAACAATAGATGCTTCCGGACGATGAGGATTCTTCACGTACCCTTTCAAGATCTTCATGTAGCACTCAACTGGGTGCATCCATCTCAGAAAAACCGGCCCACATAATCTAATATCCCTCACCAAATGAATAATTAAGTGAACCATTATGTCAAAAAAGGAAGGAGGAAAATACATCTCCAATTGGCACAAGATTGTAGCAGCCTCAACTTCCAAGTCATCCAACATACGGGGGTCAACGACTTTGCTACATATAGAATTGAAGAATGAGCACAACCGAGTAATGGCATGTCTCACATTTTTTGGAGCAATACCACGAATAGCAACGGGTAGAAGTTGTTGCATCAATATGTGACAATCATGAGACTTTAAGCCAACTAATTTAAGATCACTAGAGACAAGCCTATTCATATTTGAAGAGTAACCATGTGGAACTTTGATGCCCTGAAGACACCCTCAGAAACTTTGTCTCTCTTTTTTTGACAAAGTATGACATGCTGGCGGCAAATAAGTCCGCTTACCATCCTCAACAACTGGAGCTAAATGCTCTCGTATACCCATAGCAACGAGGTCGAGACGAGCATTCACACCATCCTTTGTCTTGACCTGAATGTTGAGAAGCGTCACGATCACACTATCACACACATTTTTCTCCACATGCATCACATCAATGCAATGTCTGACATCAAGCTTGCGCCAATATGGAAGATCAAATAATATCGACCTCTTCTTCCATATGTTTTTCTCAGCAGCTTTAACTTTCTTTTTGGACTTGCCGAATATAACATCAATGCCCTTTACCCTCTGATAAACCTGCTCTCCAATTAAGGCCGCCGGAGCTTCTTCTGTCTTTTGGCATCCATTAAAAGCTTTTTTCATCTTACGATATGGGTGATCACGTCTAATAAATCTCTGATTCCCAAGGTAAACCGTCTTCTTTCCATGATGCAACTGAGTGTAGCATGTGCCTTCTTCACATATAGGGCATGCTTTATGCCCCTTGAAACTGTACCCGGACAAGTTACCGTATGCTGGAAAGTCGTTGATGGTGCAAAATAACATGGCACAAAGCTTGAAAGTCTAATGAGAATACCCATCAACTACATCAACACCTTCCACCCACAGTGTTTTCAAGTCTTCAATCAAAGGACTTAGATAAACATCTAAGTCATTTCCCGGTTGCTTTGGGCCCGAAATCATCATAGACAACATCATGTATTTGCGCTTCAAGCACAACCAAGGGGGCAGGTTGTAAATTATCAACAGAACAGGCCATGAACTATGAGTACTACTCATGTTACCATAAGGATTCATTCCATCCGTAGCAAGTCCAACCCTTAGGTTTCTTGGCTCATCGGCGAAATCCGGAAACATAGTATCAATATTCTTCCATTGCATAGAATCAGCAAGATGACGAACCTTTCCATCACGTTTCCTCTCATCATTATGCCATCTAAGATTCTTCGCATCTTTCGCATTGGCAAACAATCTCTTGAATCTTGGAATTATTGGAAGATACCACAACACTTTCGCAGAAGGACCCTTTTTTCTCACATCATCAAGATCATCATCATCATCACCACCCTTCACTTTGTATCGTGATAACCCACATTTGGGGCAATCGTGATTGTCTTCATGAACACCGGTGTACAATATGCAATCATTGGGGCATGCGTGTATCTTCTTATACTCCATACCCATCGGACACAATACATTCTTGGCCTCATAGTTACGGTCAGGCAATGTGTTGTCCTTCGGAAGCAAGTCTTTCAACACTTCAAGCAATTCCGTGAAGCTTTTATCGGTCCAAACATTTCTCGCCTTCACACAAAACAATTTTAGATCCGCCGACAACCGTGTATGAGTAGTACACCCTGGATATAAAGGCTTATCCGCATCACCGCGCAACCTATCATACACATGAGCTCGACAAAAAGATTCTTGTCCAATATCACGGATCATGTCCTCTACTCGATCATCCTCCATATCTACGTCAACGTTCTCACTTTGGGAGACACTTTCCGTACTACTCAACAACACATCACCATGCCATATCCATCTTGTATAACTCAAGCAAATCCCTTCACAAATCAAATGAGTACATATATCCTTCACCGTACATTTCCTCGTATTCAAACACTTGACACAAGGACAACAGAACATTCCATTACTATTAGGAACATTCCTTTGAGCAAATTCTATAAATTCTCCCACCCCCTTCAAATACTTAGCACTAGTGAGCTTACAAACCATCCAACTACGATCCATAACTAGATAGGTTCTGTAGATATACAAAACATATATCCAATACAAGGACAATACGGGAGATTGAAAACTAGTTTTTGAAATCCTAATTGAAAACTAGTTTTTGAAATCCCGTCAACCATGTATATCTTATTTCACTAACTACCTAAAACAAAATTTCCACGGTAATCTCACATCATTCTTCTCATCAAGCAGGCAACAACACATATTAGGACTATTGCTATATCTAGTACTATAACCACTCAGCCATATGAATCGATCAAGAGAGCATGATATATACAAGCAAGGCGTTTAAAAATTATTTCAAATTTACACCATTTTCAGGTTGAGCAATGAGCAATATATTGTTGATGTCACATGCTACAAGAAACTCTAAATTTCTTCCCATTTTGAAAAAGGTCGTGATAGCAGAAGAAAAACAAGATAAAACCCAAAACCCACGACTAGAAATAAAGACATTCCAAACAACTCAAACTCACAGTTTCAAGTTTCAACTACAAAGACTATAGTTTCAACATACGCTCAAAACCAAAAATAAAAAAATGTGACCTAAAGACTCACCAGAAATAGGTGCTCGCGTGGTGGTGGGGAGGGGAGCTCGAATGGTGGCCAACGTTCGATGTGGTTTTACTGAGAGCAGAGGGACAAGGAGAGTTAGTGCACGGGAAAGGGAAAGAGAGATGTCAAGTTATTGTAAAGAATGAGTGGGAAAGACAGAGTTAGGGTTAAGAGTGTACCTCACGGTGGTGGCGAAGAAGCCCTCGCGGTGGTTGCGGTGGACAGGAGCTCGCGATTAGGGCAGAGTGAGAGTGAGCGTGATGAAAAGAGAAGAACAGAGACGTACAGAGCGAAGTGAAGAAGGCGAGCGGGTGTAAACATTATAATCAAAAATCATCTTTAAAAAAACATTTTACGTCAGTTGTTTGTAACAACTGACATTAAAAGTCATTTATTTAACGTCAGTTGTTTATGACAACTGACGTTAAATAAATGACTTTTAACGTCAGTTGTATAAACAACTACCGTTAAAAATAAATAACACTTTTAACGTCAATTGTATTCAACAACTGATGTTAAAAGTGTATAAGTTTATGCAAAAACATTCACTCCTATGACTACTGTGCTACTTACCCATGCACCTTGTAACTTAATCCTCTTAATGAGCATTAAGTTTATAGATCAGTTTTCAAAAAAATCAGGTAGTCTCTCTTCTCTATATAAAGTACCATTCTTCTATATCAGTCTGTAATACAGCCTCTTCTTTTCCTCTATATTTCGTGCGTTTTCTATTCCTTCACACTATGGCTCTATCATATTTGAGACTTTTGTTATTTCTTCCTATATCTAGACTTAAAGGTCTCTATCTTAATGGTCAAAAAACTTGAGGTTGAGTAAATCACGTAACATGGATGGTAAGGTTGGGTGAATCACGTAATGTGATTCCCTCACTTTATTTCATCCCCTTCACGCTGCTTTGGCAGCAAGTGACTGTGGATTCAGATGGAGCATCAAGGAATTCAAGTGAGGGAGGAGATGCATCCATTTGAGTTTCTGAGGACACATGACTTAGAAAAAAATGACGTTGAAGCAGAAACTTTTTTATATTTTAGGGCTATGTTGCAGAAATTTTTTTATGTTTTAATCATGTAATTGTAACTTATGAATCGCTTCAATGAGATACGATTTGATTATACATATAACTTGTTTTATGTTAAGTGTTTATTTATTTTAATTTGCACAAGAATTTGTTTACTAATTCAATATAATTAATTAAGATTAAAAATAAACTTGTTTAAAAAAAAAGTTTAGAAATAAACTGCATTATATGGAGTGATCTGTGTTAAGAGTGACAATAGGGAGATGACAACGAAAGAAAGATAGGAATGAGTTTCAGATAGGGATACAGGATTATATACGTCAGTTATTTATTTAACTGAAGTAAAAATCACACTTTTAACGTCAGTCGTATAAACAACTGACCTTAAAAGTGTTAATAATTCTTGCAAATCACTTTTAACGTCAGTTCATTAAACAACTGACGCAAATAGTGATTTAATATTTACAAAACTGCCACCGTCTCATTTTTAACGTCAAACATATGGTCAACTGACGTAAAACGTTCCCGTATATTACATTATTTCCACTAGTATCAAATCCAGAAAACTTACTCCTCGATTCATTGGACCTTTTCAGATTCTTCGACGAATTGGTCCAGTAGCTTAGCAAATTGCCTTACCACCTAATCTTTCCAACCATCATGATGTCTTTCATGTTTCTCAGTTGAGAAATTATTATGCTAATCCTTCACATGTCATTAAGTTTAAGTCTATACAACTGCGAGAGAATCTAGAGCATGAGGTTTTACCTATAAGGATCGCAGATAGACGGATTAAGGAGCTTCGCAGTAGACAAATTCCTTTGGTTAAGGTCGTATGTGACGAAACTACTCGAGATGCTGCTAGGGAACGCGAGGAGGATATGCAACAACGATATCCACATCTTTTCTAAGGTATGTAAATTCCGAGGACGAAATTTTCTTTTAAGAGAGGTAGTAATGTAACAGCCTGATTTTAATTATGATGTTCAACCGGTTAAAATATAATTAATTATATTTTAATTTGAGAGTTAGAAAGTATTTTTGATTAAAATAAAATCACATTCATAGTCTACTTTATGGTAGAGGGTTACGGTAAAATTTTCGGTTGAAAATTCAGTCGAAAACCGGTCTGCGTTTTCACTACCGATACAAGTTTACTGTGCAGAAAATCTAATTTTGACCCGTGAACGAGACGGTTAGTGTTTGTAATATATTTCCTTAAACTTTGGTTATTTTGAAAATTTTCGTTCAAAAATATAATATAATATTTTATTCTGGTGAAAACGTCGGAAGAATTACGATCGAAAAATACAACCGGGTACGAAAGGGAGCAGATTAGGGAGCACAAAAGAAGTGAAGTGACTTGACGGGACTTGATGGAAATGGGTTATGACACACTCCAAAAGTGTAATCATCATACTTTTCAAATTATAACATATTATATTCTAAAAACCTAATTTTCTCTCTCTTCTCAAACCAAACAAAACAAAAGGTCAAAACTTGCTCTCCCAGCTCATTCATCTCTCCTCAATTTCATGCCACTCTCTCCCTTCTCTATATATACACCTCTCATTTTTCACTTCATCACTTTCCTTATCCAATACTCCATTAAAACTTTATCTTTTTCCTTTTCTTTTAAAAGTTGAAGCTCTTAAAGCTTTAGTTTTTATTCATCTTTTCTACTCGAGTTCTTCATTAAAGTTCTTCCTTATACTAAAGAAAATGCTCTCATATGAATCTTTTTTAAAGTTTCATCTTTTATTTCTTAGTTTTCTTTATGTGTTCTTTATATGCTTAAAACTTCTAAAATCTCTCTAAAATGGTAGAAAACTCCTTTTGAGTTGAAACATCGTCTATAGTCTTGTATTAACTTATATTTTCACATACTAAGAGGTTGTGCAAAACAAAAATCTCTACCTATCTCTTCCAATGAAGGCCGAATGCTTGCATTTATGACCTAGGAAGTTTTTGTTTCAACTTTTGGAATATGATCATGTGTTTGAGTTTCTAACGATCCATTGATCTTAAATCTATAAATATTGGAAGTTTTGATAGCTTGTTCCTATGATGGCTGAAAATATGAATAAGTAAGCATATGATACTATGTTTCAACTTTCCTAGTATGGTCATGGATTTAGAACTCTTAATAGCTTGTGATTCTAAACCTAAGAGTTATTGTTAAACAAAGAATATTTTCCTCATCATCCTATGATGGCCGAAACTTAGTGTTTAAGTGCTAGGATGTTTGAGTTTTTATTTTCCCAAAATGATCATGGACTTAAGCTCCGTAAGATATTTGGATGCTAAGTCTAAGAGATTGGAAAGTTTAAGGATTTCTAACTTGTTTATTCTATGTTATTAAATCTAGGGTGTATTACTTCCATTTTTCCAAGATGATCATGGACTTGAGCTCCATAAGATATTTGAATGCTAAGTCTAAGAGATTGGAATGTTTAAGTTTCCATTGTTTTCCAAAATGATCATGGACTTGAGCTCCATAAGATATTTGGATGCTAAGTCTAAGAGATTGGAAAATTTAAAGATTTCTAACCAATAAAGCCTATGAAGGCCGAACCTAGAAGGTTATGGACCTAGGATACTTTTTTCTTATTTTTCCAAAATTATCATGGTTTTGATCTCCTTAATACATATGGATGCTAAACCTAAGAGATTGGAAAGTTTAGTTTATGCTAGCCTTTTTTACTAGCCTGGTCCGAATACCCTAAGTTTATAACTTAGTGGGATTTTAATTCAACTTTGATAAATGATCATTGTTTATGAACTCCTAACACTTAAGGATCATAAATCCATGAGTTGTATAATTTTCGGGAATCTCTAACCCTAAGAACTAGTCTTGATCGAACCTATACCTTGTGGTTTAGTGTTCTTGTTTGATTTTAACTTGTGATTTTGTGGTCATAACCTTAGACTTCCATCGCGGAGGAAACGAGGATGCTCATGGTTTACCTCTTTGAACATCTAATCTCCTTACCTTCACAAAAGGTGGAGTTAGTACTTTGTGGTGTGACAACGAGGAGCCTCGAGTTCGAGAGTTCAGTGATAACCCAGGTGGGGGAAATAACCAACCTATCGTCGGAATGGGTAAGTAGTAGATAATATAATAAATGTGTAGGGTGACCTAAACCCTACTAGTAGTCGAGTAATCGACAAGACCAAAATCACATTGGAAACCTTTTCTGAAAAACCAATGGTGATTCGGGTATTGTAGGCTTATCGATATTAGGTTGATTTTATATTGTTGATGGTTGATTTGATTTATTGCCTTTATTTAATTGATTTTGTGCTATGTTGGTGATATAGGAATATTTTGATTGATATTGTGTTATGCATGATCTGTCTGGTTTGTATTATTATGCTTAGTGGTTTTTAAGTAAAGATATATATGTTGTCTAAGAGATGATTGTTTTGGGTGTGAGGATAATAATGATTTAGAAGTGCCTAACCTATATGATGTATGTTAAAGAGGTGTTATGGCATAGAATATGTGTCAAGTTCTAATGGAGGGTTAAGGCACTAGGATGTTGTTAAAACGGGTTGGTGAGATTCAAGAATAGGTGTTGTTGTCCACAACCGTGTATTGGTAATATAATAAACAAGGACAAAAGTGTATTGGTAATATAATACACAAGGACATCTGTGTATCAGTTATATAATACACCGTGTATTTGATGATAGAACTACTTCTTATCCTCCATGTTTCTGTATTTTTGTGGGTTACTTTGGTTTACGTTAGAAGACCCAATGGAGGGCTATGTTGCTGAGGAGCTGGACGGAACTCTATGAAACGGAGATTGCTGAGGAGTTGGATGGAACTCCTTACGAACCAGATGCTGGGGGCCGAACTGTGATCCATGGCGATTAGAGTATAGACATTATGGCCATTGTGTCTAAAGAGCATTTTTATATTTCTGCTAAGTATGTCTATTATTAAGTTTATACATGTGAGGGATCCTACTGAGAGGATACCCTCACCAGTGTTTTGGTATTGTAATGAACATTTAGGTGTGTATTTAGATATGTTAAAGTTGTTGTGTTATAAATTTGCAGAAGTTATATGATAATTAATTGAGTTTTAATTTTTACGTATTTTTACGATAAGCGATCGATTAAGAATTGATTTAAGAAGGTAATTAATCTAATAAAACACTGAGGCACAACGGGGTGTCTCATTTTGGTATCAGAGTAGTTTGGTTCTAAAACGGAATGTGGGTATATCCTATCAGAATCAAGGACTGCAAGGTTTAGGATGTTGTTACTGGCCGTGTCTAGTTGAATCCATATCGGATTTTGACTATGCTTAGAAGTTGGGTAGTGTGTCTGAATCTGATGTGAGAGGTTAATATTAGTCTTTAATATGGTATTTATATACTTGTCTATGTAGTATTATATGTCATACTAATAAGAGCGGGTGATTTCTTTTAACAGAATCATGGTTGGCGGAAGAGGACGTCCAACTAACAGTAGTGACGAAACTCCATAAAGGATTATTGGAGTTGTCAATCGTAATGCCGACACTAATGAGAATGGAGGAGGATCATCTTCGACTCCAAGTGCAATGGAAACCCTAGCTACTGTTATGCTACCGTAAACCCAACAGAATGCTGAGATGCTGCTGGTGAACAAAGAACAGTTAGAAATTAAGAATTAGAGAAGGACGACAGCAGCTGAAGATGCTGGATTGACTAATTTTATGAACGGAAAACCACCTCAATTCCGAGGAGAGTATGACCCAGAGAAGGCAGAATGGTGGATACAAGAGATCGAAAAGATATTTGCTACTATGCGCTGCAGCAAGGAGAAGAAAGTGATCTATGCTGCCTTCATGTTAACCGAAGGAGCAGAATTCTGGTGGAAGGAAAAGAAAAGACTATTGGAAGCTGAGGATAGGAACATTAACTGGAAGTTATCCACTGATTTCTTTTTCGAAAAATATTTTCCACGTCTAGTTCGACGCGAGAAGGAAAAGGAATCCACAAACCTCAAACAAGGAAACATGTCTGTTGGTGAGTATGCATCACGTTTTGAAGCTTTGATCGAGTTTTCGGAATTCTATCAGAGGTTTCCAAGTTAGGACTGACAATGTAGAAGATTTGAGGAAGGACTCAGATGAGCTGCAGAGGGCTATAGTGTCTCTTGACATACAGTATTTCCCAGAACTAGTCGAGAGATGTCGTGCCATTGAAAGTATAGACCTAAGGATGGTCAACGAACAGAAACAATTGAGGAGTGGAGGTCCTAACCGATCAAGTTTCTAGAGGCACGGAGAAAGTGGTTCTCAGTGGAGACAGAGACCATATGCTCGACCCGGGCAAACACCGGCACCTGTACTAGTGGCTAAAATGGGTCAGCAACCACAAGGCTTATTTTGCTTCAGATGTGGAGTATTGCATTATTCTAGAGACTGTACAAATAGGCCTAGCTGTTTCAATTGTGGGAAACCAGGTCATGTGGCACGAGATTGCAGATAAAGGAATATGCAACAGCCGACAGCTGCCGGAAGGGGAACTGGACACAATAGAGGTGGAGCTGGAAGAGGAGTCCCAGTAGCAAGAGCTCAAGTGGCCAAACCTCAAGCCACTGGAAGAGTGTTTACCGTGAGGGGAGCTGAATCCTCTCAATCTGTTGATCTTATACAAGGCATGTGTTTGATAACTGGTAGACTCTCGTATGTGTTGTTTGACTCGGGCCCTACACATTATTTTATTTTGCATGAGTGTGAGGATCATTTGAACTTAATTGTTTCCATATTACCTTATACCCTCACAGTGTCCACTCCAACCAGTAATCCTTTGACTACTGTGTCTGTTTGTTTACAGTGTCCTATCGTTGTTGAGAATAGGACATTTATTGAAGATCTTATCTGTTTTCCTATGCAACAGATAGATGTTATTCTTGGCATGAAATAGATTTCGGCTAACCATGTAGTGCTAGATTGTTCTAGCAAGACTTTATCATTTCTTGAACCTTTTAGTGTAGCATCTGCAAATGAAGGAGTTTCTACGAGGAGTGACAACTCTAAACAGTTTGTGATGCTTTTCGCAGTGGAGGCTAATGAGACTGCCAACATAGATTCCATGCCCATTGTGAGAGAGTTTACTGAAGTTTTCCCTCCAGACGTTCCAGGTTTGCCACCGGAAAGAGAAGTGGAATTCACTATAGATCTCGTACTGGGGACACGGCCGATATCTATAGCACCTTATCAGATGTCACCAGTTGAGTTGGCAGAGTTGAAGGAAAAATTGGATGACATGTTAGGAAAAGAGTTTATCAGACTGAGTGTTTCACAGTGGGGAGCACCGTGTTATTTGTTAAGAAGAAGGATGGAAGTGTGAGGTTGTGCACGGATTACAGGCAGTTGAATAAGGTGACGATTAAGAATAAGTATCCGTTGCCTGGAATAGATGTTTTAATGGATCAGTTGAAAGGAGCAGTAGTGTTATCTAAGATTTATTTAAGATCTGGGTACCATCAGATCAGAGTAAGAAAGGAAGATATACCCAAGACGGCTTTTAGGACGAGGTACGGGCACTATGAGTATTTAGTTATGCCTTTCGGTGTAACTAATGTGCCAGCCGTGTTCATGGATTATGAACAGAATTTTAAGATCGTTCCTCAATAAGTTTCTTGTTGTGTTCATCAACGATATTCTTATTTATTCTCGTACGCGGGAAGAGCATGAGGAACATTTGAGATTGGTGTTGCGAGTTTTGAAGGATAGGTAGCTTTATCCCAAACTTTCCAAGTGTGAGTTTTGGCTGGAAGAAGTACAATTCCTAGGTCATGTGATTAATAAAGAAGGAATAGCCGTAGATCCAACTAAGGTTGAGTCAGTTCTTCAGTGGGAACGACCAAAGTCAGTAAGTGAAGTACGGAGTTTCCTAGGACTAGCTGGATATTATCAGAGGTTCATAGAGGGATTCTGGAAGATGCAGCCAGACACAAATCGAGGAAAAAATAGCTTGTAGGACGAGACAAGGTGAACAAAGTTTCAAAAGTGAAGGACAGGGATACATCACTGGTGACCTTACCAATCCACTAGGACAATTTGACGATATTTGATGCGCATACCAAGGTTTAGGCGGTCCCGATGCAAGAGGGAAGAGCGGGCATGCTCCCGACAGGAGAATCAGAGAGAAAATCCCACCATGATTGGAGAGAGAAAATGCTCAAAAGAAGGCGACACTTGTATGGAGAAAGAAGCCAGACCACAAGATCCCGAATACTACGACAAAAAAAGAAATGAGACAAAAAGATGGAGGAGTATCAAAGATATGATTTTGAATTCCGTACCATCCCGGGAAGGCCAATGTGGTAGCGCGAAATCCTTACACGGTGATGATGGTTAAGGAGTAGAATTGCTTGAACAGTTTAGGGATTTGAACTTAGGAATGGAATTGATTGAGAACAAGATTTGCTTAAGTATGATCACATTAGTAGTGATTTTATGAAAGATCAAAGATAAACAAGTTCAGACTATACCTCCAGGAAGTAAGTAGAGGAATCGATGAAGGTAAAATTTCTGAGTTTAATAGAGGAACGGATGGTGTGTTATGGTTTAGAGATAGAATATGTGTGCCAGAGGATGCAAAACTTAGGAAGATGATTTTAGAGGTGGCACATAAGAGAAAGTTGAGTTTCCATCCTGGATCCATAAAAATGTATCAGGATTTGAAGAAAATGTTTTGGTGGACAAGGATGAAGAAATAAGTAGCGGAGTATGTTTTATCTTGTCTGGTGTGTCAGAAAGCTAAGATTGAACATCAGAAGCCAGCAGGATTACTACAATCTTTAGATATCCCAGAGTGGAAATGGGATAGTATAGCTATGGATTTTGTGGTCGAATTACCAAGAACTCCTAAGAAGCATGATGCGATTTGGGTTATCATTGATAGGTTGACGAAGTGTTCTCACTTATTATTTATAGGTGAAAGTTATAATTTGGAAAGGTTGACTCAGCTTTACATCAAAGAAATTGTAAGATTGCATGGTGTGCCATCGAGCATTGTCTCAGACCGAGATCCTAGATTCACATCTAGATTTTGGAGACAATTGCAAAATGCCTTGGGAACAAAGTTGAGGATGAGTTCTGCTTATCATCCCCAAACTGATGGACAATCAGAAAGGACAATTCAATCATTGGAGGATCTATTGAGAGCTTGTGTGTTGGAGCATACTGGCAGTTGGGATGAGTTCTTACCATTGATTGAATTTACTTATAACAATAGTTTCCATAGTAGTATCGGAATGGTACCATATGAGGCTTTGTATGGCAGACAGTGTAGGGCCCCGCTGTGTTGGTATGAGACTGGTGAAAACCAAGTTTTGGGTCTAGATGTGATGCAACAAACTACGGAGCACGTCAGGAAGATACGGGAAAAGATGAAGGAAGCACAGGATAGGCAAAGGAGCTACAGTGACAAGAGGAGGAGACCATTAGAATTCCAGGAACGCGATCACGTGTTTTTTAGAGTTAATCGGAAAACTGGAATTGGCAGAGCTATCAAATCCAGAAAACATACTCCTCGATTCATTGGACCTTTTCAGATTCTTCGACGAATTGGTCCAGTAGCTTACCAAATTGACTTACCACCTAATCTTTCCAACCTTCATGATGTCTTTCATGTTTCTCAGTTGAGAAAGTATTATCCTAATCCTTCACATGTCATTGAGTTTAAGTCTATACAACCGCGAGAGAATCTAGAGCATGAGGTTTTACCTAGAAGGATCGCAGATAGACGGATTAAGGAGCTTCGCGGTCGACAAATTCCTTTGGTTAAAGTCATATGGGATGAAATTACTGGAGATGCTGCTTGGGAACGCGAGGAGGATATGCAACAACAATATCCACATCTTTTCTAAGGTACGTAAATTCTGAGGACGGAATTTTCTTTTAAGAGGGGCAGTAATGTAACAGCCTGGTTTTAATTATGCTGTTCAACCGGTTAAAATATAATTAATTATATTTTAATTTGAGAGTTAGAAAGTATCTTTGATTAAAATAAAATCATATTCATAGTCTACTTTATGGTAGAGGGTACGGTAAAATTTTCGGTTGAAAATTCAGAGGAAAGTCGGTCTGCGTTTTCACTGTTGATACAAGTTTACTGTGCAGAAAACCAAATTTTGACCCTGAACGAGACTGTTAGTGTTTTTAATATGTTTCCTTCAACTTTTGTTATTTTGAAAATTTTCATTCAAAAATAGAATATAATATTTTATTCTGGTGAAAACGTCCGAAGAATTACGATCGAAAAATACAACCGGGTACGAAATGGAGCAGATTAAGGAGCACAAAAGAAGTGACGTGACTTGATGGGACTTGATGGAAATGGGTTATGACACACTCCAAAAGTGGCATCATCACACGTTTCAAATTATAACATATTATATTCTAAAAATCTATTTTTCTCTCTCCACTCAAACCAAACAAGGCAAAAGGTCAAAGCTTGCTCTCCAAGCTCATTCATCTCTCCTCAATTTCGTGCCACTCTCTCCCTTCTCTATATATACACATCTCATTTTTCACTTCATCACTTTCCTTATCCAAAACTCCTTTAAAACTTTATTTATTTCCTTTTCTTTTAAAAGTTGTAGCTCTTAAAGCTTTAGTTTTTATTCATCTTTTCTACTCGAGTTCTTCATTAAAGTTCTTCCTTAAAGTTCTTGGAAGTTTTGATAGCTTGTTCCTATGATGGCTGAAAATATGAATAAGTAACCATACGATACTATGTTTCAACTTTCCAAGTATGATAATGGATTTAGAACTCTTAATAGCTTGTAATTCTAAACCTAAGAGTTATTGTTAAACAAAGAATATTTTCCTCATCATCATAATGGCCGAAACTTATTGTTTAAGTGCTATGATGTTTGAGTTTTTATTTTTCCAAAATGATCATGGACTTAAGCTCCGTTAGATATTTGGATGCTAAGTCTAAGAGATTGGAAAGTTTAAGGATTTCTAACTTGTTTATTCTATGTTATTAAAGCTAGGATGCATTACTTCCATTTTTCCAAGATTATCATGGACTTGAGCTCCATAAGATATTTGGATGCTAAGTCTAAGAGATTGGAATGTTTAAGTTTCCATTGTTTTCCAAAATGATCATGGACTTGAGCTCCATAAGATATTTGGATGCTAAGTCTAAGAGATTGGAAAATTTAAAGATTTCTAACCTATAAATCCTATGAAGGCTGAACCTAGAAGGTTATGGACCTAGGATACTTTGTTCTTATTTTTCCAAAATGATCATGGTTTTGAGCTCCTTAATACATATGGATGTTAAACCAAAGAGATTGGAAAGTTTAGTGAATGTTAGCCTATTTTACTAGCCTTGGCCGAATACCCTAAGTTTATAACTTAGTGGGATTTTAATTCAACTTTGATAAATGATCACTGTTTATGAACTCCCAACACTTAAGGATCATAAATCCATGAGTTGTATAATTTTCAGGAATCTCTAACCCTAAGAACTAGTCTTGACCGAACCTATACCTTGTGGTTTAGTGATCTTGTTTGATTTTAACTTGTAATTTTGTGTTCATAACCTTAGATTTCCATCGCGGAGGAAACGAGGACGTTCATGGTTTACCTCTTCGAACATCTAATCTCCTTACCTTCACAGAAGGTGGAGTTAGTACTTTGTGGAGTGACAACGAGGAGCTTCGAGTTCGGGAGTTCGGTGATAACCCAGGTGGGGGAAAGAACCAACATATCGTCGGAATGGATAAATAGTAGATTATATAATAATTGTGTAGGGTGACATAAACCCTACTAGTAGTCGAGTAATCGACAAGACCAAAATCACATTGGAAACCTTTTCTGAAAAACCAATGGTGATTAGGGTATTGTAGGTTTATCGATATTAGGTTGACTTTATATTGTTGATGGTTGATTTGATTTATTGCCTTTATTGAATTGATTTTGTTCTATGTTGGTGATATAGGAATATTTTGATTGATATTGTGTTATGCATGATCTGTCTGGTTTGTATTTTTATGCTTAGTGGTTTTTAAGTAAAGATATATATGTTGTCTAAGAGATGATTGTTTTGGGCGTGTGGATAATAATGATTTAGAAGTGCCTCCACTAGATGATGTATGTTAAAGAGGTGTTATGACATAGAATATGTGTCAAGTTCTAATGGAGGGTTAAGGCACTAGGATGTTGTTAAAACGGGTTGGTGAGATTCAAGTATAGGTGTTGTTGTCTACAACCGTGTATTGGTAATATAATACACGAGGACAAAAGTGTATTGGTAATATAATATACACAGACATTTGTGTATTGGTAATATAATACACCGTGTATTGGTAATATAATACACCATGTATTGGTAATATAATACACGTAAAACACTTCTGTGTATTGGTAATATCACTACAAAAAAAAGGTTGTTTAGCGACCGAAAATAGTGACCGAATTTTTTGGTTGCTTTTGGCGACCGAAATGGCGACCGATTATAGGATCTACATGAAAGACTGATTAGAGTTAATACTGCGACCGAAATAGCGACCGAAATAGCGACCGAAATAGAGCGTAGCAGGGTTATCGGTCTCTATTTCAGTCGCTAAATAAAGGAAATTAAAAGTCAGAAATTTTATGCCTTTTTACCGATCGAAATGGTGACCGAATTAAATGCAGCGGTTAAATTTTATTTCCATTTGCGACCGATATCAATTCGGTCGCTAAACGGCGCGTAAAAAAAATTAAAATAGCGCGTGTTAGCAACCGATTTAAAAAATCCATCGCTAAATTTATGAATTTAAATTTTGAAATGGCACTCTTGCGACCGAATTAGCGACCGAAATATTCGGTCGCTAAAAACTAAAATCCCTAAAAACGCAGAAACCCCTTTCTTCTTCCATTTCGCGATCTCTCTTCCTTTCTCTCACTCGATCTCTCTTTCTCTCGTCCGGCCACCACGGTTTCGCGACTGCCGCCCCTCCTCCGACCACCACCATCACGGTAAGCTATCCTCTCTCTCTCTCTATCTGTTTCTAACTTTTTCTCTCTCTCAGTTCCCTCTTTCCCCGCATGGCTACCACTGGCGCCGGCATCACCAGAGCAGCGCCGCCGTCCTCCTCCTTCTCTGGTATGTTTTCGTCTCTCCTCGCCTCTATCTCTCTCTCTATATTTCTCTGGTTTGTGCATTTACTATGTTATTACAACATGTACAATATGCTCTGTATTTACTTAATCCATGCTCTCTGAAACTTGATTAGATCCCCATTTACTTAGTTCGCATTCGTGGTTTCATGTAACACGGTCATATCTTTATCTAGGCATTAGTTCAAGTATATAGTTTTCTGTAAATGCTTGTTTTTTTGGTCTGTAGCTCAATTCTGAGCTTTCTGTATAAATAATACAGCATTGATTTGGGGGGAAGATGGTGATGGATTTGATTGATGAAAGAGAGAATGGGAAAGATGGGTTAACCGAGGAGGAAGATGACGGTGTTGAACTTCAACCACCTAGTCCTCCCATATATCTTGTAGTAGCAACATGACTCGGGGTTAATGGAACTGGTTTTGATGATGTGTTTGGATCTCATGACTTGACCAGTTTTGATATATATATTTGATCCTGTAACATCCCGATTTTTCGCTGCTTCTAATATCGGAACATCCTGTAACTTGAACTTCATTGCTTTATTGCTTACTACTGAGAAGAGCTACTTGTGTATTTCATGTGAGTTGTGAGTTGTGATGATCATTTGTTTTCATATGTCATTATTTAATCACTCCTATTAGGATTAGGAATCTCTCATTGAGAAAGCACGAGAAATCTGTTTTTGTAACTTTTTTTTGAATGCATTGAAATATCAAAAGTCAAGACTGTGAGATTAGAATTGATGTTTACTTGAGCCACAGAATGCCATTGCTGCTTGTGAGACTGCGAAACATAAACTGGTTTTGGTTTTTTGTTGATTGTTGACATGTTGTATAATTTAAACTTTAAAGCCTCAAAGCACCCACCTGCATTGTAATTTCTGGTCTGTTTATCTTTCCATATCTTGGCTGAATTTATGTCTTTGAAGGATGTTCGTTGTTCTGTTATATTGCCTCAGGGAATATCTCACAATAGTATGATCTATAGCCTGTGATGCAGCTGTTTACTTGCTGTGAATAATGAAGGATTAAGTATAGGGTTAGATAAAATGAAGGGCTAGGCACAGTTTGCCAGGCACATGCATGACGTGCCGTCATCATTCAAACATTATTCACATTAGAAAGCAGCTTTGTACACAATATTATGAAAGCAACTCTGGTTTTCTACTCATTTGTTTCACAGGAAATGGAGCTTTCCAGAAATAGTTGTTGATGACCATCCTTACTAGGTTATCTAGGCACTTCCGGTAGGAAAAGTCCTCTCTGTGACCATCCTTCAAAACGACGTAAAAGCATCTGCTTTCCTGAAAACTACTATGTTTGTTAATCTGTAAAGTTGCATGTGAAGTTGCATTTATTTGTTCTATTTTAACATGCTAGTATGCTACATGGATCTTTCCATATTTTCTTATTATCACTTGATGAAGTTTAGACATATGACTTGTTTTCCTTATCGTTTTATCAGAAAATGGATCCGACTAAATGTTTTGAGACAGCCATCCCTATAGACCAGGTACAGTATCTCATCAACTTAAGAATAATGATCGGATTCACGTAATGATGGTTAAGGCATAAACTAATCATTTACTAAATTGTTCTTGTGTATTTGCAGGATTTGATTTCAATCCCGCGATCATTCTACCGTCGGTGGGGACAACAAATACCGCGTGTTGTGACTATTGAAGACAAAAGCGGAAATCTGTTCAATGGGAATATAGTAATCCATGAGGATCGCCCATATTTTGCAACAGATACAAATGGTATCAGGGAGTTGTATTTGTTGTCCACTGGTGCATTGACAAAGTTTAAGTACCTTGGGGGTTCTCGCTTCTACATGTTCATCCCTTTGGAAGATTGATGAGTTTTGATATTTTGATTAGTACTTATTGACTGTGGTGTTGATGTGTGTGATTTCACATCATCTTTGTCTATCATTTTGCATGCATTTTCATGTAGTTTAGGCACATTTTAGTTTGATTTTTGGTTAATTTTCCTTTGGAACGGGTAAGGCGGTTTTCGTGGTGTTGTTTTGCAGAAATCAAGGGTAAAATGCTCAAGATCAACCATGATGGAGTTTGGATGAAGATAGAGCTTGAAAAGTGAAGAAAATGAGCCAAACAGAGCCCATCACGGCCTAGCCGTGATGCCCATCACGGCCATGATCGAGCAAAACTGAAAAGGAAGAAAGGCTGAAGTCAGAGTCTGTCACGGCCTAGCCGTAATGCAGATTGCGGGCAAAATTTGAGGGCTCGCGTCGCGAGGGACCAAAAATCTCCAGAACTGCCAGAAACAGAAGCCGTCACGGCCTAGCCGTGATGGCCATCACGGCCGTGACGCGCATTACTTGGACCTGAAGAAACCGAATTGGATCAGAATTTGAGTTAGATTGGGACTCAAACTCCCCAACTCTATAAATATAGACCAGGCAGATGCAGAGGATCATAAAGAACAATACAACACACATAGACTTTTGGCTACTACTTAGGCTACATTTTAGGATCTATCTTCTTCTTCCTCCTCTCTATTCTGATTTGTAATTTGCATGATGTTGTCAACCAAGCTTGTCATCTCCATGGCAAGGCTTGAGTAGTAGTTTAGTTTCTAGGGATTGGGGCTATGCCCTAGATTCGTTTATGATGTTGAATTTGATGTAATATCTTCGTTAATTTCGATTTGCTTTAGATCTGATTTCTAGTGTTTTAATCACTCGTAAATTCGGCGACTGCTTATTTGCGAGACGTGGATGATCTAGGGAGGAACCTAGCGGTGAACTTAGGTTTATTTGCATGACTTAGACATTCTAAGGAGGAACCTAGCGGTGAACTTAGGTGTCGGATCTATAGAGTCAGACTTGGGACTGAAATCACGAGAGTTAGAAGCCGTCCCTCGAGGATCAACGAGTTGTCACGAAACGCAAAGGGTCCAATCTGGGATCGACTACCACGAGAGTAGGGGTCGGGTCAATTGGGCACGGCTTTTGTAACCCGAGAGGGAGCTTAAGCTATTAGAGGATAAACTCGCCTTCAAGGCAATTTCGTTAATTAACAAGGGTAAATCAGATTAGTAACATAAACAGCCTCGTTGGTAACCTAAATCCCTAGAAACCCATTTAGATCCCAAAACACTAAAAAGATTTGTTTTCTGTTTTATTTGATTCTGTTTTAATTATCTCGTAATTCAAAACCATTTCAAAATATAAAAATCCTTTTTACACAGTCCATATTTACTCAACTTGATAATTAACTGCGATTCGGGATCACAGTCTCTGTGGGATCGATATCTTTTATTACTTGGCGACAATCCGGTACACTTGCCGGAATCGCACGCGTCGCGTCGCTCAAGCGGCGCGCCACCAAGTTTTTGGCATCGTTGCCGGGGACTGTGCCTTTTCGAATCTCAATTTAGTTCTTAAATTGATTTTCTGGACCTTTTCTTTTTATTTAATTATTATATCTGGAAAAAGAATTCAAAATTTTTTTCCTTCTAGTGTATCCATCTCTCTGTGTGTTATATGCAAAGATCCCTAAGTCTTGGGAGCCTTAGTGAGGTTGATCCAGAAATCGAGAGGACCTTCCATCGACGTAGGAGACTACAAAGAGAGGGAGAAAGGTTGAGTCCCGTTCCACTCATGGCGAATCAACCGGATACGAAACCGCTGAAGGACTACGCAACCCCAAATGCGAGGGGCTTGCGAACTGGGATAGCCAGGCCAGAGATTGAGGCGGAGAACTACACTATACCGCCTATGCTAATCAACATGATTAGGCAGCACCAATTCGGATGATTGCCCTCGGAGGACCCGACTGATCACGTAGAAACATTCTTGGAGTTCACCGATGCAATTAGGATTCATGGTGCACCGGTCGATGCTATTCGCTTGAGGTTGTTCCCCTCATCTCTGACTGGAAAAGCAAAGGCTTGGCTAAAGCAATTGCCCGCCAACACCTTGACTACTTGGGACCAACTGGAACAGGCGTTCTTGGAGAAATTCTTCCCTCTATCCAAGACGGCCTACATACGAACCCAAATCACCGGCTTCTTCCAAAAAGACGGAGATTCCTTATCGGAAGCTTGTGATCGCTACAAGGGACTGCTGGAGTCTTGCCCACGCCATGGACTCGAGAGGTGGTTATTAGTGCACACCTTCTACAACGGATTGGACTACTCTTCGAAGGTGTCACTTGATTCTGCAGCTGGTGGAGCCTTTATGAATAGGCCTCTGACTGAGGCATTCAACATCATTGAGAATGTCGCCACCAACTACCACCAATGGGGTTCCGAAAGAGGTAATAACCCGAACAAGATTTCGGGGGGTAAGTTTGAGGTGAATAGTATCGATCTGATTATGTCTAAATTTGACTCACTAAATAAACGATTAGATAAGATTGAAAAGGCTCATGTGAGTTCAGTCGGTGCTGCTAATGTTATTTGTGAGATTTGTGGTGTGCAGGGACATGATATAATGGAGTGTCCACATGGTGTCGCTTCTGAGTCCGGTGCTTCAGGGAAGCAAGTGAACTCTTGCCACAATTTTTACGACACAAACCCGAAGCTGCCAAACTATGCTCCCCCGAACCCCTACAACCAGAGGAGGAATAGTCCTTACCTTTCCTACGGAAACTACAACAACACGTTGAATCACGAGTTCCAAGAAGGACAAGGTAATAGGAAGCCCGCGTCTGGGTATCCTCAGGTACAAAAATCTAAGCTCGAGTCTCTCGTGGAAAACTTTGTTGCCACTCAAACTAAGCAGAATGAGGCAATAAAAGAGCTAGCATCCAAGGTAGACAACTTAGCCATCCACAACCAGATGCTAGAAACACAAATTGCCCAACAAGCCAGCACATACACTAGACCTAAGGGTACGTTCCCGGGTCAACCCGAAGCTAATCCCATTGAGCATTGTAATGCCATACACTTGAGGGATGATAAGCTTGGGGTGGGGGTAATTGAAATGGACGTGGAACCAGAGGAGAACACAAGCGAAAAGGAAGAGCCAGAACCAAAGTATGTCCCTCCACCACCGTACCAACCCCCAATACCTTTCCCACAAAGGTTGGTCAAGAGAAAGCAAGTGGAAGTAGAAACTAAGAGCTTAACTGAGGAGCCAAATGTCATAAAAAAATCTAATATGCCTCCTAAACTGAAAGACCCAGGTAGCTTCTCTATCACTTGCTCAATTAAACAAGTGCAAATAGACTAAGCCTTATGTGATTTAGGGGCTAGTGCGAGCTTGATGCCCCTCACTATCATGGAAAGGTTGGGAAGTAAAGAGTTGAGACCATTCAAATTCCCCATACAATTTGCGGATGGCTCAACTAGGACTCCTCTAGGCATACTAGAGAATGTTCCTGTAAAGGTAGGGAAATTCTTCATCCCTACCGATTTCCTGGTATTGGACATGAAAGGGAATTCTGAATTCCCCATCATTTTAGGAAGGCCATTCTTGGCCACCGCTGGAGCAGTAATAGACGTAAGGAATGGTAAACTCTCTCTAAATGTAGAGGAAGGTAGGGTAGATTTTCAATTGACTAACTCTTATAACAACCCTCCTTTTGAGAGCCATGTGTGAAGAATTGACGTAACGTCTCTAGTGGAAAAGAAAGAGCTTAGCGTGGAAGCAACTCCGAAAATATGCATGGCCGATAATGCACCCTATGGTGACGAAGTTGGAGTTGCTGATCATGCGGAAACAGAACTTCCGCCGGGAGGAAGGAAGGTCAAAAAGCTCCGAGAGAAAAGAGCAAAGCGGAAGCACAACTGGCCGTATGAGCATAATCGGCTTTTCGAAGGAGTTCCTTGGAAGAGAAGTGTTCCTGCACTTCTACGCCCAGTCGACCCCGTTTGATTGAAGGAAGTATGGTCAAGCTTAAGACCGTAAACAAGCGCTTCTTGGGAGGCAACCCATGTTTTCTTTCCCTTTTTCTTTTGTTTTTGAATTTAGCTCTTGAATAATTTGAGAAGATCAAGAGTGAAAAAATCATAAATTAATAGATTTGTCTAGTGTTTTCTGGTTAAAAAGGAAGGAACACCAAAAAGAGCAAGGACCCTAATAAAGTCAGAAGCCATCACGGCCTGCCCGTGATAAGCCTCACGGCCGTGATGCTATTTCCACCCAAGTTTTGACTGGAATGTGAGCCAACATCCGCTACCACTTCTGGTAAGTTGTTCCATTTTTCTCCTCTCTCCGACTTTATTATTTACATTGGAGACAATGTAAGTGTTAAGCTTGGGGTAGGGGTATTTTTGCATTTGCATTGTTGCATTCATATTGCATTCACATAGGCATAGTTTGGTATGATCACATTCTCTAGATTGTCCCTCACTTAGAATATGCATCCAATTGTAAGAACTTGGTGCCAAATGAATTCAGATAGTGAATTTTTTAACCCAATTTTTTTTATTATTCTTGTGACATGGCTAAAAATAAAAATTCTTGGGATGATCGTTTGATAGTTGATAATTAGCATGTGGTTCTCTAGATTTGTGTTTCTCGCTAATATTTTGAACTACTAAATGTAAGATTTTGAGCCAAAAAGGGGTACTCACTAAATCTACCCCATTCCTTGTGATAGAGTGTTTTAATTCCTCTTGGACTGTATTTTCTAGAAC
Source organism: Sophora flavescens (assembly GCA_030762895.1). Taxonomy (NCBI): domain Eukaryota; kingdom Viridiplantae; phylum Streptophyta; class Magnoliopsida; order Fabales; family Fabaceae; genus Sophora; species Sophora flavescens. The sequence goes on along the minus strand of CM061064.1, from coordinate 33,225,972 downwards.
TTGACTTGAAACCGTTTTGAAACTTAAAATTTTTGAAAACATTTTTGAAAATGATTGAGGCACTAGGTATTTTTCCGGCCTTCTGAGCTTTGATTGATTAAATGCTACCCCTTAGTTACCCAGTTTTGAGCCTAAAAGATTAAAATACTTTTCTTGGTACCTTGAATTGCTTTGATAAATAATGCTTGGTATGACACCTTTTAAAGTATTGCAAAAGGGTAAAAGGTAGTTTGAAAAAGTTTGGGATGAAAAAGCTAGAAAATAATTTCTCTTGAGCTATAAATCTCCCCTTCTCCAAATAAATAAAATAAAATAAACACAAAAAAATTGGAGAAGGAGATGACAAAACAAAGTGAGAAATAAAAAAGAAAGAAAGAAAAAAAGAAAGGAAAAAAAAGGGTGGAAACGTGAATCAAAGCCCAAAAGGGTATTTTAGAAGGTGTCATGCCTTGCAATGTTTGATAATTTTGTCTAGCCTTCTTGAATTTCCCTTCTCTTGATTTTCCCACCTAACAATTAATCCCATGGCCACATTACAACCAAAGTAAAAGACCTCTTGATTCTTATGTGTTTTCATTAATAAAGTAGAGATTTGGTTAATAGTCAAGCCTATGGTAGAGTACTTTCCTTGAGGAAATTGAGCGAATTGTCATATATACCCTTAAACACTTGAGTGAGGTGAGTTGAGTGCCTGAATCAGTGAGAATATGAATTTGAAGAACCTAAGCTTCTAATTGGACTTGAAATTGATTATCTCTTGGGGATTTACTGAATATGCCTGTCACTTGGATTAGATGCTAGGGTTCTTGGTTCACTATCCATGCGTTGATTGATTTATCTTATGGCCTTGGTAATTGCTTGAGGACAAGCAAAATCTTAAACTTGGGGTGATTTGATGAGTGTGATTTCACATCATCTTTGTCTATCATTTTGCATGCATTTTCATGTAGTTTAGGCACATTTTAGTTTTATTTTTGGTTAATTTTCCTTTGGAACGGGTAAGGCGGTTTTCGTGGTGTTGTTTTGCAGAAATCAAGGGTATAAAATGCTCAAGATCAACCATGATGGAGTTTGGATGAAGATAGGGCTTGAAAAGTGAAGAAAATGAGCCAAACAGAGCCCATCACGGCCTAGCCGTGATGCCCATCACGGCCTAGCCGTGATGCCCATCACGGCCATGATCGAGCAAAACTGAAAAGGAAGAAAGGCTGAAGTCAGAGTCTGTCACGGCCTAGCCGTAATGCAGATCACGGGCAAAATTTGAGGGCTCGCGTCGCGAGGGACCAAAAATCTCCAGAACTGCCAGAAACAGAAGCCGTCACGGCCTAGCCGTGATGGCCATCACGGCCGTGACGCGCATTACTTGGACCTAAAGAAACCGAATTGGATCAGAATTTGAGTTAGATTGGGACTCAAATTCCCCAACTCTATAAATATAGACCAGGCAGATGCAGAGGATCATAGAGAACAATACAACACACATAGACTTTTGGCTACTACTTAGGCTATATTTTAGGATCTATCTTCTTCTTCCTCCTCTCTATTTTGATTTGTAATTTGCATGATGTTGTCAACCAAGCTTGTCATCTCCATGGCAAGGCTTGAGTAGTAGTTTAGTTTCTAGGGATTGGGCCTATGCCCGAGATTCGTTTATGATGTTGAATTTGATGTAATATCTTCGTTAATTTCGATTTGCTTTAGATCTGATTTCTAGTGTTTTAATCACTCGTAAATTCGACGACCGCTTATTTGCGAGACGTGGATGATCTAGGGAGGAACCTAGCGGTGAACTTAGGTTTATTTGCATGACTTAGACATTCTAAGGAGGAACCTAGCGGTGAACTTAGGTGTCGGATCTATAGAGTCGGACTTGGGACTGAAATCACGAGAGTTAGAAGCCGTCCCTCGAGGATCAACGGGTTGTCACGAAACACAAAGGGTCCAATCTGGGATCGACTACCACGAGAGTAGGGGTCGGGTCAATTGGACACGGCTTTTGTAACCCGAGAGGGAGCTTAAGCTATTAGAGGATAAACTCGCCTTCAAGGCAATTTCGTTAATTAACAAGGGTAAATCAGATTAGTAACATAAACAACCTCGTTGGTAACCTAAATCCCTAGAAACCCATTTAGATCCCAAAACACTAAAAAGATTTGTTTTCTGTTTTATTTGATTCTGTTTTAATTATCTCGTAATTCAAAACCATTTCAAAATATAAAAATCCATTTTACACAGTCCAGATTTACTCAACTTGAAAATTAACTGCGATTCGGGATCACAGTCTCTGTGGGATCGATATCTTTTATTACTTGGCGACAATTCGGTACACTTGCCGGAATCGCACGCGTCGCGTCGCTCGAGCAGCGTGCCACCAGGTGTATTTTTATGTTTTGATCCTTAATTAGTACATTATTAAACCTTTTTTTATAAACAATTATTAAACTTTCGTTAATTAATGTATATGTTTTCTTGATCATATTGACTGTGGTGTTTTGGATCGTTAGTACATCATATTTATGTTTTCTATTTATTCAAAAAAAATATTGGTGTATTTTGTTTATATCAGAAATTAAAAATCAATGGGGTAATAGTTGAAAAACAAAATTTGGTCAGTAGGATTAAGTTACAGGAAAATTTTAAAAAAAAATCAAAATTTGCGACCGAAATAGCGACCGAATATCGGTCACCAAATTAGGTGAGCTGAGCATGCGACCAACTATACGGTGACCGAAATATATAATTTTGTGACCGAAATATCGGTCGCAAATTTGCGACCGAAATACAAGTTCGGTCGCTAAACATTTAGCCACCAGGGTTTCTGCTACCCCCTTAATCCGGTCGCTAATTCGGTCGCTAAACTATATAGCAACCGAATTATCATGTTTAGCGACCGAAATCTTCGGTCGCTAAATAGGTTTTTTTTGTAGTCTATGATACATCGTGTATTGGTAATATAATACACGTAAACCACTTCTGTGTATTGGTAATATAATACACTGTGTATTGGTAATGTAATACATGTAAAATCAAGAGTTCTCGCGAGACCACTTCCACCTAAAAGGAATGGGGGGGTGGAACACCTTAACGGGAATGGAGGTGGAACACCTTAACGGGAATGGAGGTGTTCACTAGGTGGAACATCCTAACAGGAATGAGGGTGTGCCCCGATGCAAATGAAGGATGGTGATAGGAGTGGTAGTGGCCACAATAATGTAAAGACATGGTTACAGGATTAGAGAGGTTACGTTAAAATAAAGTGTTAGATTGCCTGAGAGTAAGGGTGGAGGATGATATATATTAACTTGAGGTTGATTCGTTAGTTATGTGTGTTGATTGTCTGTGACAATTATTGTATAATTTACTATGATTCTTTTCCGCTTTTGATGATAGAATTACTTCTTATCCCCTATGTTTTTGTATTTTTGTGGGTTACTTTGGTTTACGTTAGAAGACCCAATGAAGGGTTATGTTGCTGAGGAGCTGGACGGAACTCTGTATGAAACGGAGATTGCTGAGGAGTTGGATGAAACTCCTTACGAACCAGACACTGGGGGCCGAGCTGTGATCCATGGTGATTAGAGTATAGACATTATGACCAGTGTGTCTAAGGAGCATTTTTATATTTCCGTTAAGTATGTTTGTTATTAAGTTTATGCATGTGAGGGATCCTATTGAGAGGATACCCTCAACGGTGTTTTGGTATTGTAATGAACATTTAGGTGTGTATTTACATATGTTAAAGTTGCTGTGTTTTAAATTTGCAGAAGTTATATGATAATTAATTAAGTTTTAATTTTTACGTATTTTCACGATAAGCGCGCGATTAAGAATTGATTTAAGAATGTAATTACTCTAATAAAACACCGGGGCACAACGGGGTGTCTTAGAGGCAGACTCTCTGAGTGATTAGTGTGAGGTATGTAACACCCTAGTTTTTACACAAATGATTAATTATTTTATTTGGATGTTTATGTTTATTTTGTTATGTGGTTTAGTTTGAGTAATTAAATTACTCTCTTCAAATTATTTTTTTGGGTGAGTTAACACTGACTTATTTCAGTGAATACACGCTTACTAGACAATAATTTATGTTATTGTCACTATTATTACCAGTACAGAAAAATGTTTTAAATAATATGATTAAGAGAAAAATATTTCCATATTTTCATTCTATTTAATTTTAGATTTGAAAATAAACTGGTTTGACATTAATCGGAGATTAAATTTTGGACCGAGTATTTTCTTGGTTGATCAGTTCAACTATTAATCTTTACTCCAATTAGAATTTCGAAATCATATATTTATCAATCTTTATTTTTAAATTTCAAAAAGTAAAAACATGTTTATTTTTAGGCTCAATATTTACCACTCATTTTGTACATACCCATTAAGTAATTGAATTAAAAAAAAGACATAAAAGAGAAACCAAACCACTCCCTTCCCAGGAACGTATTCGACACTCCTCCTTCCCTTTTTCTTTATTTTTCTACTCCTTCCTTCTTTCTTCTTGCACACACAACTACGAGTACCATTCTCTTGTGATTGATGACAGTACTTCCATCCAAGGTCAGTCCTAGATACTATTGAAGGATTGGATGAATCTTCACTTGCCATACTACAAACAGGGGAAGAGAAGGGATATGTAAGAAACAAAACATAAAAAGAGGAAGTGAAGGCAGAATGTGAGAGAAAAGAAAACGAAAAAAACAGAGGAAGAGAAAGGGAGAATGGGAGAGGAAAGAAAACGAAAAAACAGAGAGAGAATGGGAGAGGAAAAAACGAAAACCAGAGGAAAGAAAAAGAAAAAACAGAGAGAGGAAAAAACGAAAACCAGAGGAAAGAAAATGAAAAAAGAGAGAGAATGGGAGAGGAAAGAAAACGAAAAAACAGAGAGATAATGGGAGAGGAAGAAGTTGAATATAAAAAACAGAGAAGAAAAGTGAAAACAGAAGAATATAAAGGAGGGGGAAGAAGAGAGCAAGGAGGAGAAAGGAGAAAACAGGGGAGAAGAAGTTACCTGAGAGTGAACCTGTGAACGTGAAGACTGAAGAGGCAGAGGAGCAGAGCTGCTAGTGTATTGTGAGGAGGCAGAGGGTCGAAGGCTTGAAACTTGAAAGAATGAGCTGCTGCTAGTGTATATCGAGGAGGCAGAGGCGCATGCTTGTTGCGTGTATCAAGGAGGCAGAGGGTCGTAGGCTTATTGCGGTTATGCTGACCCAGTGACCCTTCATTTCTTTAAAAAAATGAAAAAAACCCTAAATTCCCTAACTTCCGATATTTGCCGTATCGCCGATATATCGATTTGCAGGGAATCGGCCGAAATCTCGCCCAAAACCGGAATTAGCATATCATATCGGAATTCGTATCGGGCCTTCAAATTTCTGAGACGAGATCTCGAGATCTCGGCCGATACACCGATATTTGACAACACTGGTTATTACTTGAAGTTGAACATTACTTGCTTTAAAGTGTTATGAATTATATATATGTGATGAACTGTCATTAACTGTGATATTATTATTGTTGTGAATATATTACTGTTGATTGAAGTTTGAGAAACCGGACATGAGTCTGTCCCCAATGACTATAAGGATTAAAAGCCTTAATAAGCCTTGAATAGAATCTTGAAAGTTTTGGGTTCATTTTATAAAAGTTCCTTGTTTAAAGTGCTTACTTCAGAAGAATAAGATCTTTGTTTTTAGAAAAATGTTGAAGTGATTTTGAATTGAAGGAAACTACCTTTTTATGATCAAAAGTTTTGTACGAGAGAAAACCTTTGCGAATGGTGTGTTCTATGAAGGAAAAACCCCCTTGAAAATATTTGACTTTATTCCATCAAGGAATTTAAAAAACAAACGAATTTCCTAAATGTTTTAGAAAAGATTTTCCAAAGGAAGAGGATTTTCTCCTAAATTATTTAGAAACGTTCCGATTACTTGTACAAGTGACCGAGGTTTTGTTTTGCTTTTGATTTTCACTGAGCGAAAAGTAAGCACATTTGAAAGAGAATACTAGTTCGCGAGATGTCGCCTCTAGTATTCAGTTGTATGCACGCGATCTGGGATCCGTGTCAAGAATTATGGACCAAGGGGCCTAATCGTGATATTATGGGCTAGGAGTCCTAATTTTGGGATTGAGGACTGTGTCCTAATTTCGTTGTTATGGGCTAGGAGTCCTTATCATGTTGAAATAAAACATGGATAAAAGTATAATCGTTTCTACGACCACAACCTTGGACTGTGGCATCGGTCTAAGGTGTTGTGATTGAGCACTCGGACTGCGCGTCCTGTGTTATTGATTTTCAAGTGATGAAAATTGTGAATTGTTGTTAGGCTTGGGTTTCAATGACGAAAAAGAGTGACCACAAAGAAAAGTCTCGATAATGAAAATTCTTTTATTCATATGCATTTCCCCTTGGCAGACGTGCTTGAGTTACCGAATACCCGCTTAAGATGTAGTATTTAATGATGTATACATCCGAATGGCCGTTATAAGGGATTCGTGATGGTGTTGATTCGGGTACATGAGGTGACGGAGACAACTTGCCAAACGTGGCGTATGAGTCTGATCAACTCTTTATTTCTTAATGATAAAACGGTGATGGTATCTCATGAGATTAAGTTTAGAACCTGATGATTGAAGTGTCATGCGTTATCTTTACAAAACTGATTGATTCGGGTATGAGACCCACTGATATAACACTTGTTGTTTTATCTATGAATAATGCTTAAATGCTAATATGCCAATGTGTTGTATTTATCATGTATATGGTTGTTGTGTGATATATCCATTTATCGGTATCTCACCCTTACAGATATATCAGGTTTCTTTTGGTTCGCTATCATACCCTGGGTACTTTAGTACATATGGTGCAGAGGAGTCTTCCTAAGTCACTTAGAGACTTGGATTTGGTTGTTTGATGAAGTATTTGATTGTGGAATGTTCGCGTGAGTTTTCCTCAGGAATAACTTTTAGGATGACCAGCTTAGGGTTTGAGACTTAGATTTTTGATAGTATGTATGAGTGTGACTCAGAGTCTTTATTTTAAAATGGAATGTTTATGGCTCGGAGAGCATCTCTTTTGAATGAAAACCTAAGCTTTTTCCTTTTGGTCATGTATAGCCTATTGATATAATTATTTTTAGCATCTTACTACCTGGTTGTATTTGGTGTAACTGGAATTCTGGAATGAAAATGTAATTATTTTAGCAGGTGTTCTTTTACCTGGGATGTTCGAATTAGAGAGGAGATTCTGTCGAAATTTTCGTAAAAATACTAGCTTTTATTCAAGTATATTTCTAAATTAAATAGGCTTGCCAGGCTAGGATTGTAAGCCTGTGTGCCGATCAAGGCTTAGGTTTGGAGTCATGACAAAATTTTTATACCCAATTTCAGACGTTTATGTACTTATATAAATTATTTTCCGAAAGAAATCAGCAAATTATCTTTTTAATTTAAATTCCGCACGTGTTACGTTGTAATACCTAGTGGGGGTGTTACAAGGTATCCCTAAGGAAGAACATTGAGGCTCTTCACAAGAGTGTGGTATCTTGAGGTGAAGGAGTGCTCTGTGGTGTAATGGTTTTTCAAGCTACCTGGCTAAAGCTTGTTGTGTTAGTGTGTGAAAACCCACAAGTGGACTGGATGTAGGTCACAGTGGTGGTGACTGAACCAGGATAAATCTGGTTGTGTGGTATCTCTAAACTCAAACTCTTTTACTTTCTGTTTATGTTCAAGAACCTGTGATTTTGATGTTTAAAGTTCAATATAATTTTTATTCTTGATCTATATAAACTGTATTGAAACCTGAGTCTGATTGTAATCAAGTCTGTGTTATCCATGTTCAAAACTGAGTTGATCAAAACCATTCTTGATTGCTGAAACTGAACTAAAACCGAAACTGAAACCTGCAAGTGTGTTCTTGATTGTTAATGCTTGTATATGAAACTTGCATAACTTGTTCTTAATCTTTAAAGGCTTAATCAATTTCTGTATTTTGTTATTACTGAGTTTTGAACCTGAATCTATTCTGTGATCTATTAATTCTGAATCAATCTTTTTTATCCTTATCACCTACTATTCAAGATTTCATAAAAAGTCGTTCACTGTTTTTGTAAAAGATCCTGAGACCACAACTCTGATTTAAAAAGAATTTTTAAGAGGGAAATTTTTAAGAAAATTCAATTCACCATTCCCCCTTCTTGAGTCGTTGAAGCCAAAACAACAAAATGAGCACCTGTCCGGTCTAAACAATTCAAAAATCATATTTCCAAATAATTGATCGAAATCAGTTTGAATTGATCCAAAATATTGGTCAAAATTGTTTGAGAATCAATTTTCAAACCAATTTTTATTTTGAAAATATTTAACTCATTTGAAAACAAATTTTGAACCGAATAAAGGTTCCATTTCAAGTTACAAATACTTGCATGTAAATCTTAAGATAACGTTAGATATTAGGCATATTTTAATATTTCTGATAAAGTAAAGCGAGAAATAAAAATTTGTCATACTTGATGTATGAAATAAAAATTATTCTCATATGTAAAAGATGTTATGGAATAAAATTTGTGAATCGAAAATTGAAAATTTCATTCTCACGTGTGAGAGCGAGCAGATTTTCTGAAATGAAATTATCATAAATGTAGTTTATCGGATAATAAAACATTATCTGTACCGAACACTATCTAACAAGTATATGAGAGGATTCGCCCCCCAAGAAGGGGTGTAACGGGTCGGTTGAGTTTGATTTTAGGTGAAAAATTCTGAACCAATTAAAGCTGGTTCGATTCAATTTGATTTTAAGAATTTTTCCTACAAAACTTGAATCAAACCAAACCAATCAAGGACGGGTTGATTCGGTTTGGTTCAGTTCGGACCCAAAAATTATTAAATTTCAAAATACATATAAGTATTAAACATATAAAATATTAAAATATATATAAAAATTAAATATAATAAACATTAAACTATTAAAATATATATAAATATTAATATATAATAAATATTAAATATTAAAATATAGTAATTGGTTCGGTTTCAAAATCCTTGAACCCGAGAACTAGGGGTGTAAGTGGATCCAATCCGACTTGCGAATCCGATGGATTCGAACAGATCCGACTTTGACGGATTGGTTCGGATCATCTGATCGGCTCGGATCCTACAAATCTAATCTGAACCGAACCATAAAAATATTTATTTTTAAAATTATTTTATATACATACATATAATGTTAATATATTATTATATATATTTAATAGAATTAATAATTAAATATGTATATTTCATTTTCTTTTTTCTTTTTTTTCTTTTTAATTCCTGAAGTTTAAATTAAAAATAAACAAAAGGGTAATCCGATGATCCGAACCGATCAAAGGTGATTGGTTTCGGATGATGAAACCCCCAAACACGATTTGAATCGACATGATTACACCCCTACCGAGAAGTGAACCTGTCATCATCAAATTTGGTTTGAATCGGTTCAGTTCGGACCCGAATTTAAAAAAAAAAAAAACTAAACCAATTCATCTGGTTTTGTTTGGTTCGGATTTTGGATTTAATCATATCATTGGTTAGGGTCTTATGTTACACCTAAGGTTTTGAAAACCGGACTGGACCAGCCGGTCAGACCGAGAACCGGGACCTTGGCCGGTCCGGTCAGCTGGCAAAACCGGCCCTATGGTGAACCGGTGCAAAAACCGAAAAACCGGTTCAAAACCGGTCATAACCGGCCTGAACCAGTTTTCTAAAAAAAAGTATAAAAGGATTTGGATCATCCTAGCCAAAACCAATTCTTTTGTTTTCTAACATATGTGGGCTGGTTGTAGATTTTGGGTTGGTTTTCCCTATGAAGATGATTTTAACATATATCTTTATATTTATTTAGTTTAATTTCAAAATAAAAAAATTTGTGCTTAATAATTTTAGTTGTTATGTTGTTTTTTTGTTTAATATTGTTACAAATATTATATTAAAAATTAAAATAATATTATTTAATTATAACCGGTTCAACCTCGGTTGGACCATTGAACCTCGAACCGCTGCCTTTACCGGTTCGATGGCCGGTCCGGTTTTATAAACCTTGGTTACATCCCTAGTGTGTGTGTGTGTGTATATATATATATATATATATATATATATATATATATATATATATATATATATTTTAATTAGCTTAAATTACATTGATTTCCTTGAAGTTTGATTTATACTCGACATTCCTGTAAAGCTACATTCTTCTCTTAGGAGAAGTCATGAGTACAATTTCAATTATTATTCTTCAGGGATGTAAGTGTAATGATAAAACATCAAGAAAGATACTATAAAAAAATATTAAAAAAAAACATCAATGAAGATTGATGTAATTTCTGAAACTGTCAAGTATCCATAATTTCTTCTATTACCTAATATATTATACAAATTACCTAAAAGTAATATGAATAAATGTTGTTGACTTAATTAACTAAGCAATTTGTGTCGATAAATGTTAAAGTGTCTTCAAAATCAATTAGTGGTTAAGTTGGTTAGATTAGTTTTTCTGGTATATGTTAGTTACCGATCACAACTAACATCACATGGGATTTAAAACTAATCTAACTAACTCCAATGCTAGCTGAGTTTGGTAAGTGTGCCTATATATATGATGTCGACTAGTTGTATAGAAACACAGAGAGAGAGGCAGACCTTGATACATTCTGTGACTTGCTGCAATCAGTGATAAAGAAAAGATCAAGAGAGAATTAGAAAGGGTTTTGTGGAAAAAAAACAGAGAGTTAGAGCTTGGGTGTGAAATCTTGGTTGTAAAAGGGGCTGAGGGTAGAACACACAAGGGTGTGGCTCTGTTTGTAAAAGAACTCTTGTTCTTGGTTTTGGTTGATCATAGTGGAAAAAGACTGCTCTCCTCACATGGACGTAGGCTATATAAAATATAGCTCAACCATCAAATCCCTGGTGTCATTCTTTACTGCTTTAATCTTTCAGTTCTGTTTCTTTATTTCTTTGATCTTTACTTGCAATCTTTGTGCTTCCTGTCAAGGTTTGAGGCATCAAATCCTTACAATTGACGTCGTCTGTGGGAAGGATTGTTGAAAGAGGAAGCTGAAATATGGGATCAACAAGATTTGACATAGAAAAGTTTTCGGGCTCAAATGATTTTGGCTTATGGAGAATCAAGATGCAAGCCATCTTAGTGCATAATGGTTTGGCTGATGCTTTGAAGGGGGATGCTGTTCTTCCCAAGACCCTGTCTAAAAGGGAAAAGAAGGAACTGATAGAAAAGGCTAGGAGTGTTATAATACTATGCCTAGGAGACAAGGTTCTAAGGGAGGTGGCCAGGGAAGAAACTGCTGCAGCACTCTGGCTCAAACTAGAGTCCCTTTATATGACCAAATCAGTGGCTAATCGACTGTTCTCAAAGCAGCAGCTATACTCATTCAAGATGACTGATGAATTGCCCCTATCAGAACAGATATATGATTTCAATAAGATCTTGGATGATTTGGAAAATCTTGACGTGAAATTGGATGACGAGGACAAAGCACTCATTCTGCTCAGTGCATTACCAAACAGTTTTGAGCATTTTAAAGATGCAATCTTGTTTGGAAGGAACAAGGATCAAACCATCTCACTTGAAGAGATTCAATCCTCCATTAGAACCAAGGAGCTGTAAAGAAGGCAAGAAATGAAGACTGACAGCAATGCGGAAAGTTTGAATGTTTCAAGAGGAAGGTCTGATAAAAGGAATGGCAAGACATCTAAAAATAGATCAAAGTCCAAAGGCCAAAGCAAGTTTAAATGCTTCCACTGTCATCAAAGGGGGCACTTCAAAAAGAACTGTCCAGAAAGAAAGAACAAAGGTTTCAAGAAATCTCTGGAGTCAGGTGATGCAGCTATAGCATCTGAGGGATATGAAACTGCAGAAAGCTTGGTGGTCTCAAACACTGAAAGTGAGAAAGACTGGGTTATGGACTCAAGCTGCACATATCACATGTGCCCCAGGAAGGACTATTTTGTGTCCTTACACATCAAAGAAGGTGGAGTGGTTCTACTTGGCAACAACAAACCATGCAAGGTACAAGGTATTGGATCCATTAGACTAAAAATGTTTAATGGACAAGAAACTGTGATGCAGGGTGTCAGGTATGTGCCAGAACTCAAAAGGAATCTAATATCTTTAAGCATGTTTGATTGTTTAGGTTATGTGACAAAAATTGAACATGGTAATATGATGATCCTTAATGGAAAACAGATCATAGCTAAGGTAAATCTAAGAAATGGCTTATACATTTTAAGTGGTTCAACAATAATTGCACAGGCAGCTGTTGCTAGCCAAATGCAACCTAATAAAACTCAATTGTGGCATATGAGGTTAGGTCATGTCAGTGAAAAGGGATTAGTCCAGTTAGCTAAACAAAATCTTCTGAATGGTGATCAAATAGAGAAACTGGATCTATGTGATCATTGTGTAGCAGGCAAGGCAAAAATAATCACTTTTGGTTCTGCTTTCCATAGCACTAGTAAACCTTTCGAATATGCACATTCAGATTTATGGGGGCCTGCTAGGACAATGACACATGGAGGAGGCCTCTACTTCCTCACCATAATAGATGACTACTCTAGGAAGGTTTGGATTTATATTCTAAAACATAAGAGTGACACCTTTGACAAATTTAAGGAGTGGCATACTCTAATAAGCAATCAGTTAGGGACTAATCTAAAGTATCTAAGAACTGACAATGGCCTGGAATTCGTTTCAGAGCAATTTAATAGATTCTGCAGGAAAAATGGCATCTCTAGGCATAGAATAGTTGCTGGAACACCTCAGCAAAACGGCATTGCAGAGAGGATGAATAGAACCATCCTTGAGAGAGTCAGATGCATGCTTCTTAGCTCAGGATTATCAAAAAGCGTCTGGGGTGAAGCTGCCACTACTGCAGCCTACCTAATTAATAGGTGTCCTTCATCGGCAGTAGGCTTTAAGACACCAATTGAACTCTAGAGTGGCAAGCCTGCAGATTATTCAAAACTCAGTTTTTGGAGCATTAGCTTTTGCTCATATAAAACAAGACATGCTTGAAGCCAGAGCTATCAGATGTGCCTTTATTTGATATCCTCATGGCATCAAAGGTTATAAACTTTGGAGGATGGAGCCAGGAGAGCCTAAATGCTTAATCAGCAGAGATGTTATATTTGATGAATCAAGAATGGCCAGCAGAGATAAAAATCAGAATCAGCAAGTCAAGAGTTCTGATGATACTCAAATTGAGGTGGAGCTGCTACCTAATCAGAGAAGTGATGAAGCAGTCCAGCCAAATGAAGCAGTTGATGACTATTCCACTCAACATGCAGAAAATAACTACAACCTTGTCAGAGATAGAGCAAGAAGAGTCATTGTCCCACCCAAGAAATTTGGCTATGCTGACCTAATCTACTATGCTCTGACAGTAGCATATGAACTCCAAGAAACCAAACCATGTAATTAACTACAAGGAGGCCTTGAGTAGCACTCACAACAAGGAATGGCTGGAAGCAATGACTGAAGAAATGAGATCATTGGAGAGGAACAGGACCTGGATACTTGTAGATCCACCTAAAAACCAGAAAATTATTGGTTGTAAGTGGATCTATAAGAGAAAGGAGGGAATCCCAGGCATTGTGAATGCAAGATTTAAAGCTAGACTTGTGGCCAAAGGTTTCACACAAGTTGAGGGAGTGGACTTCCATGAAATTTTCTCACCCGTTGTGAAGCATTGTTCCATCAGAATCCTTCTTAGCATAGTAACTCAGCTTGATCTAAATTTAGAACAATTAGATGTAAAAACAACATTTCTTCATGGTGACCTTGAGGAAACTATCTATATGCATCAACCAGAGGGCTTTGTGGAAGACAGAAACAAAGTATGTCTTCTTAAAAAATCCCTATATGGTCTTAAACAAAGTCCCAGACAATAGTATAAAAGGTTTGATGACTTCTTGATGAAACTAAGCTTTCAAAGGTGTAGCTGTGATAGCTGTGTTTACACATTAAGAAAGCATGGTGAACTCATTTTATACTTACTTCTCTATGTTGATGGCATACTGATAGCATGCTCAAATGATGAAGAACTGGACAATCTTAAAGCAAGATTGAATGCAGAATTTGAAATGAAAAACCTGGGTGAAGCTAAGAGGATTTTGGGAATGGACATTATCAGAAACAGATCAAGAGGGGAATTGTTCCTAAGTCAAGAAGGCTACATGAAGAAGGTAGTCAGGAGATTTAGAATGCATGAAGCTAAACCAGTTACCACACCTTTTGGGCAGCATGATAAACTCTTAACTCAGCAAGGTCCTCAGTCTGAAGAAGGAAGAACAGAAATGGCAACGGTTCCCTATGCAAGTGGATTTGGCAGCATAATGCATGGCATGGTATGCAGTAGACCTGACTTGGCACATGCAGTAAGTGTCATTAGCAGGTTCATGGCAGATCCTGGACAGCCCCACTGGAGAGCTTTAAAGTGGACTCTTAGATACCTGAATGGAACCTTAGAAAATGGTTTAAAGTTCAAAAGGAAACAACAAGGAGAAGTAGCAGTAAAAGGCTATGTGGACTCAGATTATGCAGGGAACATAGACACAAGGAAGTCCTTAACAGGATATGTGTTCACTTTGTATGATACTGCTGTGAGCTGGAAATCAGTTCTTCATTCTATAGTAGCCTTGTCTACAACACAAGCAGAATACATAGCTCTTGCAGAAGCAGTCAAGGAAGCTATGTGGTTCCGAGGAATTATTGGTGAACTTGGAATAACTCAAGACAGTATAACAATATACTGTGATAGCCAAAATGCTATACACTTATCAAAACATCAAGTCTATCATGAAAGGTCTAAGCACATTGATGTGAGGCTGCATTTCATAAGAGATGTGATTGAATCTAAAGAGGTCAAGGTGGAGAAAATTGCTTCAGAAGAAAATCCAGCTGATGCTTTAACAAAGTCACTACCTCTTGGAAAGTTCAAGCATTGCTTGGACTTGATTGGTTTTGAAGAGAAGTGAGGAACAATGAGGTGAGCAGGGATAGTCTATGATCAAGCTTTCACTGATTTATGAGACAAGGTGGAGAATTGTTAAAGTGTCTTCAAAATCAGTTAGTGGTTAAGTTGGTTAGATTAGTTTTTTATGGTATATGTTAGTTACTGATCACAACTAACATCACATGTGATTTAAAACTAATCTAACCAACTCCTATGCTAGCTGAGTTTGGTAAGTGTGCCTATATATATGATGTCGACTAGTTGTATAGAAACACAGAGAGAGAGAGATAGACCTTGATACATTATGTAACTTGCTGCAATCAGTGATAAAGAAAAGATCAAGAGAGAATTAGAAAGGGTTCTGGTGAAAAAAAAAACAGAGAGTTAGAGCTTGGGTGTGAAATCTTGGTTGTAAAAGGGGCTGAGGTTAGAACACGCAAGGGTGTGGCTCTGTTTGTAAAAGAACTCTTGTTCTTGGTTTTGGTTGATCATAGTGGAAAAAGACTGCTCTCCTCACATGGACGTAGGCTATATAAAATATAACTGAACCATCAAATCCTTGGTGTCATTCTTTAATGCTTTAATCTTTCAGTTTTGTTTCTTTATTTCTTTGATCTTTGCTTGCAATCTTTGTGCTTCCTGTCAAGGTAGGAGGCATCAAATCCTTACAATAAAAAATGGGACCTACAAAGTATTAAACATTGTTCTAATGATATTGATTACCGAATAAAAAGTAGTTAATGATATATTTGCTTTATTTTTATTTTCTTGTTTTTAGAAATAATTATAAAATTGTCATCTTGTTTTCATTCTATTTCCATTTTTCAAAGTACAGAAAACAATGAAAACAGAAAGAAGTTGTTTTTTCAGTATTTTCTATACAAATTTCTAAAAAAACAGATAGCAAAATGAAAACAAAGTAACGATTTCGTAATTATTTTTGAAAATAAAAAATAAAAATAAAAATATAAAAACAAAGCAAATAGATTCTAAGTTTCCGTTATGTTAGTTTTACTATTATCGACGGTGGAGATAACTGAATTTTTCTCGGACCATAAGAAATGTATCACTTCTAATTATATTAAATCTATTAAATGGGATGCTGCGGTAGGAAGTCCGAGCTCAGTATACTGACGTATTACAATGATGCTAACTTTCATTTTTTGCGTTGGTCAATATTGGCGGCAATGGTCATTTGACTTGTAAATTGTATAATATGATTATCGTATCATTATTACGTCCCAGGTTTCATGGACCCCAATCCCCGAAGTATTGGTGTCTCTAAATAGGATTTTATCTTTTGAGGAGGCGGATTATTTTGACATAAAAATCAAATATAAATATCTATTTATTTTTTTTTTAATTATTTTTTCTCTCATCTTTCATTTTTTTTTTAAATTTATCATGATTGATAATATTAAAAGTTGGTGTTTAAAATTGATGTCAAAATATCATTTCTCTCATCTTTAATGCTACACATTTAGTTAAGGAAAGAAAGTGGAAGGGGGAAAAATATTAAGAAAAAAGGAAAAAAATATATATTTGTGAAGTGATGTAAAAATTGGCATGTAATAATTTAATGAGAATGTTAACTAATGTTTTTTTAGGGTAGTACTTAAGAAACTAAAAAGAAAGTTTTTATCGGGAATTGATGTATTTAATATTTGAAAATATGAAATATTTTGTTTTTCAATAAAAATTTATTTTTCTTAATTCCTTAAAGAATATCCTAAGAATACTGGTTAGCATGATCCATAATTTAAAAATATAAAAAATGATCTTTACTTTTGTCTTTTAATACACAGTCCCACATCTGTTTGCTGTTTCATTTTATCTCTAAAATTTCGTGTTCAGTCAGTTCCCGCCCGAGTTGAGATTAAAAAAAAATGGTCTTATTAAGCGGTGCCTAAAACACGGATCCGGATTGTATAACTTTATGAGTAGAAAGTTACGTGACTTTCAATTGATTTGAGTTGTTGGATTAATCCTACGGTAATAATTATTTTATTCATAATTCTAATTTAATAATTATGATTTTTATTAAATTTATTTTTTTATCATATTTCTTACGATCACAATATTCATAATGATATTACATATATTTATTACATGCATCATTAGCTTCAGCTTTTAATTCATATATATATATATATATATATATATATATATATATATATATATAAATTCTTTTAGTGTCTCTTGATTAGTTAAATCTTGCATACTTAATTTGTGTACAAATTTTTCTATATTTTGAGAATCCATAATTCTTTTTAGTACTTAGCTCTGATACCAAAATGGTACTACCATATTAATTTCATTTTTTGTTTTATTTATAATTTTATTTTCATGTTTAGGGTAGTATTTATACATAATTTGGGTAGTGTTCATGCATAATTTGGGTTACTAATAATTCATACCCATATTCACTTATAGATTCATCTATTTCTACTAAATCTTTACTTACTGTTTTCGTTCTTCTTTGCAAAATGCTAACTGTATTCTTTGTTGTACTTGTTTTAGATAAAGTTCTTCTTGTCAATGTTAGTGCTTTAATCTGATAATTATGATTTGCTTACAATCTTTGGGTATTTTCATAGCTAATATACTTAATATTTCATGATCCATTTAATCATCTAATAAGTCATATTCTTCATATATATCAGATAATGATAATCTATCAAATTCATATCTAATTTCATCTATACAATCTCATTCTATATCTAATGATATATGTTGTAAATAATAATCTTCTTGTTTATATTGATTCTTTATTTTCTCGATTATTAATCGTTTCCGGTCAAAGGGTAAGTTCATCATTAAAACACTTATTATTTCCTTTTTTTGTTTGGTCATCAAACTCTCAGTATATTTTCATTAATTAATAGAGCTAGATGAATTAATTTCTTGTTTTGTAGTTTTTCTGGTTTCTTCAGAATTTTTCATATTTATTAATGCATTTTCTTTCTCTATTAGTCTTCTTTCAATTCATTTTCTATATCTATTATTTGGGTCTTTCTTTAAATAATAATCTAAAGTTCTTGTAAGGTTTCTTATTTCATTTTTAATTTCATCTTTTCTTGACTTAAAGTCAAACATCCGAAGTTCCTCTATATTTTTTATATCATATTTCTTATATACTGCGCTAGGTCACTTACTTGATTTGATAATTTATTAATATTTTCATCTTCATCAGTTTTTTCTGGTTCTGGAAAAGTAATTGGTTTTGGAATTAAATTTAATAATTTTGGTTTATTTATAGAGATTCCTAATTCTGTTATCTCATTCCTTTTGGGATAATAAATTTTTCATATTTCTTCAAATAATCTTGGTACATCTGTTCTATCATCAGTTCTGAAGGAAATACTATGGTGAGAATTTGTTAATGCATAATTAACACAATAAGTTATTGATAAGATTTTATCTCCTGGTCGCATTAAATTATTTCTTAAAAATCTATGCTCTAGTGTTAATGATTGATCTAATCTTTGGATATCTAATGGTATTCCAATATTTAGGTGGATCTCAAATTTCAATTTGACATAAACTAAATTTCCTTCTATAACTCCTAGTATTTTATCTTTTGGATCCGTTATTCTATCATCTTTTAATATTAATTCTATAGGTGAATTTATTCCTTCCTGAAAAGTGGCTTTAATTAAAACTTGTATAGATCCTATATGAATATATCCTATCTTTCTTCTATGTTCTTCCTTTTTTAAATTCCTTTTTAATTCTGTTAATTTCCTTTTATTTAGCAATTGTATACAAGTATTTCCTTGTGCTTCTAATATATCGATAGGTGTTTCATTAATTATCTTTCCATGGTATATAATATTTTCTTTTTGATTAAATTTCTTCATTATTCCTCCAAGTTTTTTCATATTTGCATCTTTTGCTAAATTTAAGTCTTCTCTCTGTATTTTTTGAAATAATTTTGGATCAATTAAAATACTCCCTTCATAATTCCCATCTTCTTCAGTAATTTGTAGGTGTTCTATATCATTATTGTATATTTTTTCTCTTTCGATTTCAGACATTATTATTTGCTAAAGTCTATCTTATAACAGGCTAACTGAAAAAGTTGATGAGTCATACCGGATTGGGATTTCTTGAAAACCAGTTTTGAATTCTTCTTCCCACTGCTGCTTCCGCTTAGTCAAGTTGAATAAGATTCAATTCAAAGTAATTGGAGAATTCAGTAATTGGAAGTAGTATTTATTGATGATAAGTAGGGAAAATACAAGAAAACATAATGGATTCACTCTCAAGAATCCGACCAACACTCCTAGGGAGGTTAGCAATATTCTCTTTCAAAGAGAACTCTCAGAGATGAGAAGTTTTTCTAAATGAAAACTCTGCTTCGCCTCAGCATAAGAGGATTGATTTATACACACCAAAAGTTTTTACATTACATAAGTTCTTACATCAGACTCTTAATAATTCACATGATGACGTATGCGCTTACATCATTCCTCAATTATCGCATCGTCTGAGTCCCTATCTTCTTGCCGACAGTCATTATTGTCCTTTGATGGGTCCTTCCTTGTTGTGCACCTCTCACACTTATGATTGCCATTTTGCTTTATCATTGAGCATAATTTCATTGCTAGTCCTTGAAGTGTGTAGAAAGGTAATTCAAAGTTCGTCAGTAGTGCTAAGTCTTTTTCTTTATTTATTTTTCCACTTGTCTTGCTTATAAGCAAAGCATGTGGTCCTTTGTATAATACTTTCATACAGGAATCTGTTTCAATTATTTGGCATTGTGTAAAAATACATGCCAGATGGTTAGCCAGAATTGCAGTAATTTGATCTTCATCATAGACTTCTTTTGTTGGTTCGTCTCTCAAAGAGAAACTATTATTGCTTATTGCAATAAAAACTAAGTGCTTTACTGGTTGCCTTGCGACGAAGTCATAATAGGCTGAGTAAAAATTCAAGAATATAGTTCTTTCTCTTGCTACATTCTTCTTGTATATCTGGACTGCTTCCTTGAAACTATATGGGAATAAACTAATTTCTTCTAATTCATTGCTCAAATAGAGACATTCAATGGGTCCAAATTGGAACATATTAAATGCCAATATTGATGGTGCTCCTCGAGTAATTATGGCTTTAATTCCAAATATATTTCGGTTCACCATATAAAAACAATTATTCTTTTCTTTCTCGGTCCAGTTTGCTAATATTTTGAGATTTTGAAAAAACATTTATTTAGAAAATTGAACTTGAAGTTCATATTCTTTTCTAGTAGTAATTGGATAATCATCCAAGGAAGAGGGAATTCTTCCTAGAATTTTCATTGAATTCTTTTTCTCTGGTTGATGCTTTATGGTTTCGGAAAAAGTTCTTGGGGGACCAATATAAACTGCCTTTCCCTTTTTTAGTCTTTCTGTTTCTTGGAATCCTCTGAATTTCTTTTATGCTTCTTCCTGGGTAGAATATGATTCATGCCAGACTCCTGAAATCTTTGTGCAGTGTGGTGCTGCTTTATACCAGTCATCATAAATTCTTGGAAATGGTCCATTGAAAACAACATACCATTTCTTCTTGCTAATTTCCTGCTTAATTTCTTTTGGAAAAACATCTTCTGTAGTTCTTTCTGCTTGCAGTTGAAGTTCTAATACTTTGATCAAATCTAATTCCTTCAATTTTTACTTTTCTAGTGCTTTTTGAAGTTGCAACTGCTTTCTTAGTGGTTCTGCTGCTCGTTCCATTCTCTTGATAGTATATCTGCAAGAACATTTTTATCTCCTTAAATATGGGAGATTGAGTTATTGTATTCGGCTAATTTCATTTGTCATCTAATCAGTATTCCTTGTTTATAAGTTCCTTTATGGTTTAAGTTCTTAAAGCCCGTAACATATGTAAAATCTGTTCGGACAATAAATTCTTTGTCAAGCACATATATTCGATGCTTTTCTAACATTCGAATTAGTGCTAGTGTTTCTTTTTCATGAGTAGGATAATTAATTTCACCGTCAGAAAAAGTTCCAGACATGTATCAGCATAGTAATTCTTTCTTTTGTCCAGAGGGTTTTGCCTTCATAACACCTCCCCAGCAATCATTTGAAGCATCAGTTTCAATGATAATTAAATCATCGTCTGATGGATGATATAATTCAGGAAGTTCCTGACATAAGTATTTCAGTTTACTAATAAGTGATCTTCTTCAGTCCATGACCAAAGAGCATCTTTCTTTAGCTTCTTCTGAAGTACTTTCCTTTCTACTGCAAGATTCTTAATAAATCATTCATTTGAAATATATGTTAGTAATCCAAGAAATCTTTGTAATTCCTTTTTCTCCTTTAATTTTGTCGGAATATCTTGAAGTTTCCTTAATACATGTTGCTGCATTATGATTTTTCCTTTTTCAATTTATAATCCTAAGTAATTTATTTTATTTTGAGCTAGAACAACTTTCTTTCTACTTAAAACTACTCCATGCTCAAGACATTTATTGAGTACTAATTCCAACTTTTTAAAGTGATCAATTAAATCCTTATTAGTAAATATTAATATATCACTACAAAAAAAATGTATTTTAGCGACCGAATTTAGCGACCACACTTAATCGGTCACTAAATATAGAAATTCGGTCGCTAAATATGGAAATTCGGTCGCTAAATTGGTTGCTAAATGGTTTAGCGACCGATTTAGCGACCACCAAATGATTTAGCGACCAGGTATTTAGCGACCACCAAATTCGGTCGCTAAATATGAAAAATCGGTCGCTAAACGGTTTAGCGACCGAATTTCGATATTTTAGCGACCGAATTTGGTGGTCGCTAAATAACTCTTTTTTTGTAGTGTATCATCAATATAAATATGGCAAAAATCCTTAAATCCTTTAAGTATGGATTCCATTCTTCGTTGGAAGATTTCTGGTGATTGCTTGATTCCCATTGGTAATACATTTCCTTCATATTGACCTTGAGGACAACTGAATGCTGTTAGTGCTTTAGATTCTTTAGTTAATCTAATTTGGTAAAAACCTTATTTACAATCAAAGGTACTAAACCAATTCATATTTCTAATTCTTTCAATAATTAAATCCTTTCTTGGAAGAAAACATGCATCTCCTTCCATGGCATCATTTATTTGTTTATAATTAATTACCATCATTCTTTTTCCTCTTTTGATTTCATTATGATTTTCTACATAAAAGGCTGGTGCCGAATGCTTACTTGTTGAAGGTCTAATTAGAACCTTTTTGTTCATTTCTTCAATGTCTTTTGCAAATTCAAATCTATCTTGTTTTGTATATAACATAGGTTTATATTTTATTTCTTTTGTTGGATCTTTTAATTTTAACTTGAATAATTCAGTATTTTTTTTATATTAATTTTTGGATCTAAATGATTTTCACTACATACTTTATCTAGAAGTTCTTCTATGTGCTGGAATTATTCTATTTGGTTCTAAATTCATTAACGCATGACGAATTTTTGTACATATTTCACTAAATATCTCACCACGATTCAACTTGTGAGACTCTGATCGTTGAGAGTAAGTACAGGCAGAGTAATGAGTAATTGGAATTTTTATAATTTCTTTGTGTTGTTTTTGGTAAATATATGGTGTTTTTAATGTTCTATATTCTAAATGTTGACAAAATGGTGCATATAACCATAGGAAATTATTTCCAATAATTACATCTAGACCTGTCTCTTGCTTGTATATTGTAGGTACTATAAATAATTTTTCCTTTATAACTAAAATAATTCTTTTTGCTATCCAATATAGTGGATGTATTGATCCATCTGTTATTTGTATTTTTAGTGGTTTTTCTAATATTTCCCATTTATCAAAAAGTGTTTATGTCGCTAGACAAATGCTTGCTCCAGTATCTATGTAAGCTTATGTTTCTCTATTACTTTTTTATACTAGTATTTTTATATAAGTATTATTCGGATTCTGTTTCTTCTAAAGATAATTCATCTTCTTCATATTCATATATACTTGCTTCAGTATCACTTAGTTCTTCTTCAAAAGGTTCTAGTTCATACATTTTGAATACTTGTTTTATTAATTTTGATTTTTCTTTAAAATCCTTTTCTTTTCGTTGAGGACATTCATTTGCATTATGACCTTCAACATTGCATATCCAACATACACATTTCTTTTTACCTTTTGGGCAGTATTTTCTTGGTGATGATTTCTTTCTTCTAAAATATTTTTACTTATTATTTTTAAAGTAGTTTTTCTTTCTAGGATAAGTTCTTCACAAATCTGGTTTTTAATAATATTTTATTTTTCTTCTTATTATTTTCTCACAACCATATTCCCTGGTTTTTCTATTTTACGGAATGTCGCAATGATGACAACAGTTCTTCCTCTATTTAACTGTCTTATATTGTTTCTCTAGCTAAACATTGTTCTCTTAATTCTTGGTATAAGATTTGAATAATTCCTCCTAGAGTATTTGTTGTTTCTTTAGATCTTGATTCCCATAATCTATTTATTTTTTAGTTAAGTGGGTATGGTAATTTATCTATAAAAATATATCTATATGTTTCTTTAGATTCTTCATTTAATTGATAATAATATTTTCGGTATTCACATATAAAACTTATTTGGCACATATTACATATTTGCATTTTATTTAAATGTGATTTAGCATTTTCAAGTAAAGTTGTATTTGCTTTTTCTTTTTGTTCCATCATATTATATCCTAAAAAT
Organism: Sophora flavescens; assembly: GCA_030762895.1. Lineage (NCBI taxonomy): Eukaryota > Viridiplantae > Streptophyta > Magnoliopsida > Fabales > Fabaceae > Sophora > Sophora flavescens. Next base: position 33,202,279 of record CM061064.1, on the reverse strand, counting down.
TCTTGATGAATTAATGTCGTTACTAGTTTAACATAGTCCATATTGCTATTTACCATTCTTCCATATCGAATCCAATCTTCATATTTAATTCCTACTAAGAATTTTTGTACATTTCCCGATGTTTTGAAAGTTACAAAATTCTTGGTTTCTATAAAGTTTAGTTTTTTAAATCCATCATCTGTTAGAACTATTAATATCATTTCACTAGTCCATTTTAGAAGTATTTCTTCTTTATTCCTTGCACAATCAAGATTTAATATATTTCCTGTAGTAGTATTATCATATAGAGGATTAAATTCTTCTTGAATTTTCGTTCATTTATTATTCTTTATCACATATCTTTTATTATACATAGTTTCTTCTTTGTATTTATCTCAAACTCCGTTGGGTGTAGGCATTATTCAGAATCTGAAAAGAAACTATAATTTAATATTATTTCTTCATTTTCATTTTGTTTATCTATTTGATCAATATGTTCTATTTTATGCATTTGATTATTTTTTTCCTCAACTATATTGAGTTGTTCTAATAACTGTTGAATTTCTTCTAAATCGTTTGGTTTTCTTAATGTTTCTGTATAATATTCTTTTATCCTCTCCATGCGCATACCTTTGGTGTAGGCATTTTTTATGCTTTACCACTTAGTTCTTTCTTTACTATTATTTTTTCTAAATCTTTTATTTTTAATAAATCTTCTAGTTCTTATCTTGTTATACATTTATTATTTTCTTCATATTCTAAAAGATTTTCTAATTGGTCGAGAACTATCTTTATTCTTTCAATATCTTTATTTTCTTCTATTTCCTTTCCTTTATTTATATTATTTAGTGTTTTTCTGATATTGTTTATTTCATTTTGTCCCTTTTGTATTCTATTATAAGTATAATTTGTAATTTTATGGGTATTTTCTATTAATTGGATAATATTTTTATTTATTTCTTCCATAATTTTTTCTATACCTTTGAATTTTATTGTCATTTCTTCGGACAAACCTATGATTATATTGTTTTATTATTATTTTTGTCTTTTAGTAATTACATAAGGTTCATTAAATTAATCTAACGGTCAAGGATGATGGAAAGTTATGTGACTTTCTTTTTCCAAAGTTAGGGAATCCAATCTCTAAAAACACCGGTTAAAGTAGCAAAAAATGAAAAGTTTGTATTGAAAATAACAACTTTTAAATTTTTAAGATATTGTTTATATAAAAACTTTTAAAATATTAAACACCCAACTTCCAATACAAAATTTGTAACTCCACTTTCCTTTCAATTCAATCAAGGGAAATTGATTTTTCCCTTCTCTTTTTTTCTCCTTTTTCTCTTTTCCTATTCTTTCCTGTGTATGTAAATCTATGCAACAAACAGTTTATGAACTAGGGTTGCTGATCCGTGCTGGACGTATGGGTATAGTTTTTTTTTTAGTAACAACAATTTTTTTTATAAATAATAGTAGGTTTCAATTTTTTTCCGTTAGAGATAAATATTAGTTTACATAGAATAAATCACTCAAACCCAACGAATTTTACTAATTTACAATAAGTCACTTAAAATGAGTTAGAGTTTAATTGATATACAGTGTCAGTGTAAAGTTTTTATCACTGTCAACTAATCACAAATCATGTTATGAATGACTTTTAAGGTGGTTTGGATAAGAATCAAAGATTTTCAATGACGTGACGATTTATTATTAGTTAACAGTCAATACTAGAAAACTTAAATTTTCAGATGGAATTTTCGGACGGAAATGTTTCCGTCTGAAATTTTATGAAAATTTCGGACGGATTTCACACGGATTTGTTACTTTTTATATTTTCCTTGATTTATCTTACATCCGTCTGAAATCCGTCCGAAAATTTCCGACGGATTTCACACGGATTTATTATTTTTTATATTTTCCTTGATTTATCTTATATCCGTCTGAAATCCGTCCGAAATTTTTGGACGGATTTCACACGAATTTGTTATTTTTTATATTTTCCTTGATTTATCTTACATTCGTCTGAAATCCGTCCAAAAATTTCGGACGGATTTCACACTGATTTATTATTTTTTATATTACACCCGTTTGAAATCCGTCCGAAATTTTAGGACGGATTTCACACGGAAAACCCATCCGTCTGAAATGATGTTCTATATATACCCTTCCTCTAACTGAAAACCTATTTTCCTCTCATTTCTCTCTCAAATCCATTTCTCTCCTCCTTCACGCACAGACCACCACCACCTAGGGACGGCCGCCGCTCGCCAACGCAAGGAGGAGAAGACCGCGTCTGGTTCGCCTGTCCAGTTGCGCCGCCACCCACCGCTCGCGTCCGGTCGCCGTCCTGTATCGAACCCCGTCGCCCCGCTGCGGTAAGTGCTCCTCGTCGATCCCTTGGAACCCTAGCTCTGGGCCGCAAGATCCAGAAGGCAACCACCGCACATCCTCCGCCTCTGCTCGTGTCTCCACCTCCGCTCGCAACCTCTGCTTGCGTCCCCCTTCTCCCCGCTCGTGACCGCCTCTGCTCGAGTTGCATCTCTCTGTTCGCATCTCTGCAGGGAGCATCAGCGAGATTGCATCGCCATCAGGGGTTTTGCTCGGGTGAAGGAAGTCAGAACAAAGATATAAGGTAAAGCCAGTGGGGTTTTCTTCCATGGCTTCTATTTGTCCATGGAGGTTGGAACAAACTTCACGAAATATGATTTTCTCCAAAGTCTTAGCTTTCATTATTACTGTTTTAATTATTATTAATTATTATTATTATTTAGAAATTATTGTTTTACTTTGTTCATGTCTGTTAATAATTAGTTGGGAAACGAAATGTGAGGGTAAATTTAGTTGTATGAAAAATTGCTTAAGATTTCATATCAATAATTGTAACCTTTCGTTATTATCAAGATGAATGAAAAATTTAGTTGTATCAATGGATTTATTGTGTCCAGATTCATTTCTCTCCTTTTTTATGCCCGTTATCTGTATCTCCATCAAAAGAAAATGAAATGAAATGATATTGTGATTCAGTTTCTACTTCTAAGATTGCATGACCACGATGGTGTTCTGTATGCTTTTCTAATGCTTGGACCTTGTCTTCCTCTGTGTGTATTGGACTTTACTAACTAAAGTACTTTACTAAATGATGTCTGGTTCTATCAGATTTTGCATGATGCAATTACTCAATTCAGTGAAATGCTTCTATGGGTCTAATGGTCCCTGCAAATATCAACTTTATTATTATTATTTTTCGCAGCTTGATGTTGATATTGCAAGTCATATACAAGTTAAGGAAGATGGGTCCAAGAGGAGGTTTGCATCTTATATGGATATAATCCTTTCTTAAGCAATTTATTACCTACATTGTTAAGGCGCCAAATAATTTGCATAATTAGCGACTCAATATGCAATAGGTGCTTGATGTCTTCTAATGTGTTTTGATTCCCATATTTATCAGATTGTTGTACATAGAGATAGCATATAGGCCAGGATTGCTAGTGGAATTCATTAGAGTTATTTAAGTTGTGAACATTGATGTTGAATCAGCTGAGATTGATACCGAAGTGTCTTCCTCTTTGTCTCTAGCTGTTGAGTTTATTTTTCTTTTTCAGTTTTTCTAACATGGGTTTCCACTTGTTTACAGCTTGAAGCTGCCGAGAATAAAATCTATGTTGATGTTGGTATGATCAACAAACTCAACCTTAGCATACAATTAATCAAGCTTCTATTTTTTTAAAATCCTCTACAGGTTTTAGTGACTTTCCTATGACCACTATTGATCACTTAAAGGTCTTGAAAGTGCAGCAACATAGCTTACGTGTTGAAAGTTGTAGTGGCTTACTGCTTATTACCTTTAAGTAGTAGAACTGATCTTGTGTTTTTAATTTTCTTTTCCTTGTTATTGTTTCATCTTGTAATTGTGATGTTAAGATGATGTGGCTTTTTTGTTGTTGTTAGAGTTTGGCTTTCATAGTGGATGGTATAAATTGATGTTATTAAACTAAATTGTGGCAGGACTTCGATGGCCCAAATTTAATGTTGCCCCTCTTCAATTTTCTATATGTTTTGGTGCGGTTGTTATTGGTCCACTCGTTACAGGGCAGAGCCTCAAGTTAATAAGATGACATTTACTCATTTTCCCATTACAGCAAGCATATGAGAAGAACCATTCCCATTATTGAGATGACAACGACGATGAAATGATGATGAGGAGGAGATGATGGATGATGTGCTAGATGAAGATGAAGAGTTTAGTGATCAAAGTAACAATGAGGAATAAATTTATGTCTTTGATGTTTGTAATGATATTTTAATGCTTTGAATCTTAATATATCATTCTTGTATTTCAAGATACTTTGTGTTTTTGTTTATTTGAAGCTTGATACTTGTTTAGAGTGGTACCTTAATAATAATTATTTTTTATTATATTATATCAGATTCCAAGTCCACGTACCTAATTTGGTATGCATAATTATTTAAGTTTGACCCTTTTTTATTAATAAACATGATTTGTTTATCAAAAAATATTATTTAAATATGATTATCTAATCCGTGGGAAATTTGTCCAAAATAATATCATAATATTCGTCTAAAATCCGTCCAGAATTTGCATGAATAGCAATATTGAATCCGTCTGAAATTCGTCCGAAATTAAGTCAATATAACCAAAATTCAGATTTTTGTGTTTGTCCGAAATCTGTCCGAAACTAATTTCAGATGGAATTTCGGACAGAATTTTCAATTTGCAACGGGGCTTTTTAGGATGGGGGATGTTCCGTCCGAAATTAATTGTCCGTCCCAAATCCGTGGGAAAAGTGTCCAAATTCCATCTAAAATCCGTCCGTAAATCCATCTGAAAATAACAATTTTCTAGTAGTGAGTGTAAAAAATTTTTTACACTGACAATGAGTTACCACACCTCTTGAATATTCAATAGCTCAATAGTATATATGTGTTAATTAGGAAACACACCAAATTAGATAAATTTAATTTAGTGAATAAAATAGTGATAAATTAACTGCTTATTTGAGTTCATTAAGTCAACCCTGCTTTCTCTCGTGTTCAACTTCCCCGCACCCAAACTATCTATTAGAAGTACACATATATAAGTTTCGTTTTCTCTATAATATACTAAAGTTTCCATCAGCTTTCCTTTTCTTAACTTACAATAGTCTCCTTGCCAACAAAATTAAGGATTATAATTTTCAGAAAATAAGAAAAAAGAAAATGGGATGAAAGGGGATGAAAGAAACCACATATGAAGCTGTCATAGATTTGTATCCTGTGAGATCAAAGAGTTGCGGGTGATTAGCCATGAATATCCTCTGCTCAACAGCAATACCTTCACCTATTCAAAAGTTGAAACATTGTTAGATTCCACATTCATGCCACTATTGTGACACATGGATTGTATTTTAAATCGGTTGGAAAATCAGTGGAAATTAGTAAACTTGTTAAGTAAGAATCCAAAATAAAGACCGTAGTTCAGAGTGAAAATCGAATTTAGTACTGCCAATGCGATGAGGATTTTTCACTGGAATTGGGATCAAATCCGCCAGCTGAGAAGAAACCTCATTTGTTGACCTTTCATCCATTATTCATGTCACAAAAAACAAATGATTGCAAGTGACTCAAAAGGAATAGGGCAATCAAAAGTTAAGATTCATCTTGATTCTTCACAATTTTGTTCAACAAAATCATTGATGCAAAGAAGGGGAGTTAAATGCAACCCTTTGATGGGACACCACCTATAGTGTATATATCAAACATTTACATCACACTAAGTCAAGTTGCACACCAGGGTCAAAACCCAGTACAATGCAAGTAAAGCATAGCATTATAACTTAACCCAAAGCATAATGTATTCATCTTTATCTACCCCCAAATCCTACTATAATCAACTTCATCTTTCTCCCAAAACCTACCTTATTCTTCAACAAAGATAAAAAAAGAATACAAAAGTGATTTGTCATCTGAAATGCAGCAGAAATAACCTATGGATAAGACGGGTAGCGTGATGTCTTTGCTGGTCAAAGCATAAATCTCTCCCATAGCAGTTAAATTAACATGAATGAAAATCACAGCAAAATGTAGACCCTCGAGCACACAATTTGCAGTTAAAATTTATTGAGAAAATAGCATCGTCCCTATTAACTACAACAATATGTAAAACCTCTTGTTCCCCCTATGTGTCTATAGAAAAATTATATTTCTCCATATTAGCCCATACTTTGATCCTTATTACAATGTTTGATTTTTATCATCTATCAACCATTGTTTTAAGTTTAAGGTTAGTTCTAATGACATTGGCACATTTCCATACTTATGACCTTACTATTACATTACAAAACCAATGTAACAAACAATGAAGTGACATGGATACATGATTTCCCTTAGGTTTGGTCTCCTGGGCACCATTTAATGCATTCAAGTAAAAATATGGACTAAAATAGGAGACTTTAATTTTCTTCCTTTCTATGTTCTAAGTTTTGACAAATATCTCATAGGGCATTCAAGGAGAGGAACAAATCCTCTATGAAGCAGAAAATGCAGCTGTCCAAATTCTACATTGGATGTTTATATGGGTTGTCAATCACCCATTCGCTTGCCTAGAAGCTAATGCAACATAGTTTATACCCTCAGACCACATTTCCAGCCATTGACCAGCAACCACATGGTCCACATCTCAACAATGCATGGAGCATAATTGATGTGATCATATATTCCTTTTCACATAGTTGTACAACAACATTGATTGAGTACCTAGCTATATCTGAGTACTATAGTAACTTTAATGCACAATCGTTGTTCACGTAATAAGAAGGCTTTGGTTTATGGCCATGCTCCTTTTCAAACGGTTTATAGGATCACTAAATAAAGTTTCACAATAATGGAAATATGCATTCTTGCTGCACCAACTCCTTTGGTTTTTTACATCATTAAATCAAATTTTTATTATGCAGAATTTCAATGTACCAAAATTATAATCTTCAAATAATTGTACAATTTTCTCTTTGGCAAGCAGAAGTTTTTTTTGCCAATACTCAAGTGTGGAATAACCTATGCCCTCATACTTTTCTTATATTTCTATCGAAAGCATACACTTTATACTATCATAAAAGAGTTGATAAAAACCCTTTATCAAACTCTATTATCTACCATGTCAAACTGTTATTTCTATTAGATGTTCTAAGGACATAAGAATCACAATAAGAAAGCTATCAAATACTACTACTACTTGTAATTGTAAAGAAATATACATAAAATTATAACACATACCAATATAGATCCCTCAAGATTCATGCTATGTATATATGTTAATGCATCCTCAATCACCCAGTTTTCTTATCATAGCACCTACTCCCTGCCATTACCATAAGCAGAAGTGCAAAAAACAATATTATCTGTGAGAAAGCATAGAATTTAAAAATGCTATCAATTGGATGCAAGCATAAAACAACACCTGATTATCAAGATCATTCCCAACATAAACTTCCTTATATGCCCATTCACCCTACCACAAAAAAGGTGAAAAAAGATTATGAATAAACTAATTAAGATGACAAAGATTGCATATATAAGAGTAAAAGATGAAGAGGATTCACTGTTTCAGATTCTCTACACAAGTCATGAATTTTTGTTTTCCTCAAAGTCAACACTAACTGAAAGAAATTTCACAACATCTTTGGTGGTGGTTTTTCAACATAATATAAGGTATACAATGCTTGGACTCGTGCAAAGAATTACCCGTCCAAAGGTTATTTAAACTGTTTATAATTTAATTGATAAGTAGACTGGTTTTTCCTTAGTGGACGAGGCCATAAATGAATACCTAAATAACTTGATAAGAACAGCAAGTCCAAAGACTTGAAAATAAGTGCGTCCATCTTGCCACGTCAGTAGACGAGTGTTATTCTTGTAACTCAAGTATACATCCATAATGCTTAACTAAAATTCAGTGGACGTCCACAGTGCCACGTCACTAGACGAATTTTCTCTTAAGGGCTTAGCAAGTCCAAAGACTTGTGTGGATGGGCGCTTCTGTCACTTGGGTGGACGAGCGCTTCTGTCACTTGTGTGGACGAGCGCTTCTGTCACTTGTGTGGACGAGCACATCTGTCACTTTAGTGGACGAGCGCTTCTACCACATCAGTAGACGAGCAGAATAAAATCTTGTATAGATACGTTCTTAAATGGGAATCGTACTACAATGTACAAAATGTCAAAAGAAATTGAACAAAAAATCATTACAACTTGAACTAAACTTCAGTTAAAGACTGAAATATAAACATGAAAATAGGAAATACAATAAGATGGTACAAAAAGAAGAGTAAATATATCACTTAAACATTCGTTCAAATAGCTGGAAGACATGAAACCTTTACTCAGTCATAGCAAATAAAACTATAAGAAATAGATCCATAGTTATGTTTCTTATAAGATTTATTATATCAGTCCAAGCAAAAGGGAATGAAGCATAAATATATGTATATTAGTCCAAGCATCAATAAGTAAACATAAATATAAGAATAGGCAAAAGTTAAAAGACACATTTGAAATGAGCTGAACTATGACATTCCAAAAAGAAATTTCGAAGGATAAATTGCTTTAAGTTTAAAGGGTATAAACTAAAACAAATATGGGAACACTTCATCCCTTGGCAAAAGTTGAAGCATGGGTAGAAGGAGGAGATATGATGTGAACATGGTTGAAGGAAAGGAGGAGGAAAAAAATCACATACCCATTTCAAAAAAAAAAAACAAACATAACTTTAGTAATGAGGAAGAGAAAATAGACAAAATCACATACTCACCAACATCGACCAGATAACCGCCTTATTCGCCACAATCTTCTAACTTCTTTGTGTGTGTCCCAATAACAGATCTGTATCAGATCCCTTCCACCATCGACATCGTCAGCGATCTTCCTGGCAACCACCCACACCATCAGTCACCGACATCAATGGCAAGCCGGAGAATAAAAGTGCAGGGGGACGAAATGAGAGAAAGAGAGATCGAAGAGGAGAGGGTTTCATTTTGATGTAAAAGAAAAATAAATGAAAGATAATATTATATCTATCTTAGCATTAGTTTCATCATATCCTATGGCTTCAAGCTTTACGCCCCTATCTGTATCTATCTTAGCTTCAAGCTTTACGTCCCTTCCTATTTTGTTAGCTTTGGTTATTTGATTGAAAATAAAATCTATCCTACAAAGAAAGAAATGATGGTTAATAGGCTAGTTAAGCTATCATCTTCAACAAATGACCAATAAAAAACTAATTTAACCCCCAAATCACGGTTAAGCTAACAACTAAGCAAACAGTAAAAAGAAGACCCAACAACCATTATAAAGTTATGATACCTTTTCTCTAAAGTTAGTCTACCAAATGTTATTCATTAATCATCAAATTAGATCAATTATTTATTTATAAATATTTAATTACAAACCCTTTAGTTATTTTAATTAATGTAATCGTTTATAAAAAAAAGTGATATAATTAATTATTTATTTAATTAAAATGATTGTTATTTTTTGTCACGCCATTTCAAATTACAAAACTATTTAAGAATAATAAAGAATCCCTTATTATCTAACCGAAGACCAATTTTAATTTTCCTGATTTTTCAAAAGTATAAAGTACTAATATTATTGTTTACCAAAAAAAAAAGTACTAATATTATTTACTAATTAGAGGATAGAAGTGTCCAAATGATAATGAGATAAACACTCTTTTGGTTCAAGGGAGGAGAGGGGTTTTAATTATATGTTTTGTTTGGTTAAGAGGAGAGGAGAGAAAGGAAATAACTCTCTCCCTATTTGATTCAAAATGGGATGAGAGATATTTTAAAATTAATTTACTTTTATACTTTATAATTTTAGTAATTATATTTTAGTTAATGTTTTTAAAATATTTTAAATTCATCTTCTCCCCCAAACAAAACTTCTAATATTGGAGAAGAGCAAAAATTGAGTGAACAGGGATTTTAATCCTCTTCATTTCCCTCTCCTCCATTTTTCCTTAACCAAACACTACGAAAAAGGCTTAATCAGTGGAGCATATGAATCATTACACAAATGTTTGTTAGGCTTGCAAACCTCATTTTGTCTTTTGTCATAGACTCAAACCGAGTCTCAAAAGTGTTGTAGGATTTCACTGAGGATCTGCATGACTGCGTGCGTGTTTGGAATCAGGTCCAAAATGGAAAATGCATTTGTAACACAAAATTTCTTTCTACTCATGGTAACTTTTCAAAGCGCGCAAATTAAATCGGACACTACGCTTTTCCAAACATCCTATACACCGCCAAGAAGGTGAAAATTTTGAGGAACGTGGTTAGGCCTTAACTTGGTATACAAGAAAAGAAGTTAAGTCAAAAAATTCAAGAAATAAAAAAAGTAGCCAATAATTAGGGGTATTTGTAGATGGAATTGGATTGATTTTTAGAGAAAAAGGCAACTAACTTAGTATAATTAAATTTTCTATGTTATCGTTATTGATAAAAAAAAAACATTTGAATCAATCAGTTTATTAGTGTCAATTAACCAATTAATCGATTATGTGTTCAGTTCAACCAATGTGGCATATATCAAGACAAAGCATGATAGAGCTGGAAGAGGATTGTTGAAATGGACAATGAGGAGGGATTGGGAAAGGAGAATACGTTGAGTGACATGTCTCGCTTTAACGAGTTATTATTATGAGTAAAACTATGTGGCTGGTTTTTGATTGGGTCAACTTAATTGGTTAAATTATAAGACATGAATTATCAATGCGCGGATTTATACCCATTCAATGTGTTTCACTCTTTTTTCATTCTTCTCTCTCCTCTCCCGTGTAAGACCTACTATGAACCTTATTTTAGATAAAAAAAAAATGTGGTTGATACAAGCCTTCTCCTCATTGAAGACCTTATGGCATGGTCCTTGCATTAAAGACAAGGTAAGAGGGATAATGGAGAAGCCAACTTATCATCAAGTATATAATAGTTTAGCCTCTCTTTTGGTATGTTTGGAATGACGTCTCTCACGGTTGGAATCACGTTTTTACGCGAAAGCTAGCTTACCCATGATATAATTCTTACAAATACACGTCAATCCATCTTGCAACCCGTTTCTAAACACACTCAAATACTCAATACATAAGGATAGAAATGTAGGTTAACAATTGTCTCTTTGTTTCTTTCTTCCTTTGACTTGAAAGGGGGAAAAGGTGAACCCGCCAAACACTTCCCTTTCTCATAGTTAATTTCCATGAAACCCCATCCATGATCCATCTCTCATAAAAGTTAAGGGATATTAAAAATAAGATGAGAAAAATCTAGGAGGAATAACTAAGTAGCATTGATTATTGAGAATTGACTACTCGATTCTGAAATTCCGGGTTGAAAATAATGTTGCAAGTTGCTGAAGAATCGAGCGCATAGGTTTAATTATAACTTTTATCCTTTATATAGTTTTTGAGAGACATCTATATTTTAAGTACTATCCCATTTAATTTTGGTGTACCACTATGGGACCATGGTAAAGATTTGATCATTTTGGTGTACCATTTTAGTGCCAGATTTGATCGACGAACATTGTACCCTTTTGGCTTAAGAAATTTCAATTAACCAGGAACCAAAGAAACAAAGTAATCTCCGCTAATTGGTTCGGACCAAGTATGCAATAACTATACTACAAAACCTCAACCTTACAGTAACTAAGCTAAATTACAAGCATGCTTAGACATCACCCTGCTTAGAAATTTTCCGGCTAAAAAATGAACTTCCTTTTTTTTATCCCCCGCTCTTCCTGCTTTCCATAATAAGATAACATTGATACTAGAGATATCATCCAGGAAATGGGGTCAAGGGCATGTGAAGCATTTTACGAATTGTGTGCGATGCAAGAATTTTTGTTTAAAATATGTGTGGTAACAAATAGTCCCAAAGTATATTGATATTGTGGAGATCGTGCCAGGATAACAAATCTGTTTGAGAGCTGATGAGTTAGTACGTATATGTATCAAATATCAACTATTCGCTCAAACTATTGGAACCTAATATGTGCAGGATTCGATGACAATCATGTTTCAAAACTGTACTGATAAATGGATGACCTGTGATTGGTCCTACACCTTCCCCTGTGCTTCCTGGCTCGAGGATGAGATATATCTGGCAGTCTAACTTGTGTGATTACTCTTCCCATGATCGATGTCTGTGGGTATAACAAGTACCAACCTGAGATCATAATATGCTTGTGATTTTTGGAATACAATGACAAAATATAACCATTTTAAGGGTATTATTATAATTTCTTTATGTTATAAAAAATTGATAAAAAAATTTGGTTGCCCCACTTTTTGGGTGATGACTTACTTTCAATATGAAAAAGATCCCCACACCCTTTTTTTTTAGGAAAATGATTTTTAAACGTCTAAACAGGAGCAACAATACATGTAGTTTTCCTTTGTTTTTAAATGTCTTTTTTGGAATATGTATATATAAAAAGGAGATAAAAAATTTGATAAAGTTGATGTTGAAATAACAACTGTTTTTTAAAGTCACTTTTTTGACACCTAACTGCTTACTATTTATCATTTATTCAATGTTATTTCTTAAGACAAACCTGATATGATCAATAATTATAAAAAAAAAATTAAAAAAATATGTAAACCAAAATGACGCGAAAACATCATTGTTGATGGTGATATTACTTTCGATGTTATTTTCATTTATACCAATTCTAGATGAATGAGGAGGAATGGTATAGATTCTTTAGTCTTGGCTCTTCTCAATGGTTGGAGACAAACCTGAAGAATGTGGACTTTGGTTCTAGACAATGGCAGTGACCCAATGTGTTCGCGGTGGTCGTGTATAGGATTTGGCAGAACAGAAATGGTATTCTGTTTTCTGGAAATCCTCCAAATGGTTCTCAACTTTTGTTTAACATCTCTCGATAAGTGGACTTGGTCAACTCCAGCATTGCCCAAATCAGTTGGACACCCCCACAAGTTAATGGTCTTAAGCTAAATACATATGGTTCTCATAACCATAGTTCAGCACTGTCACCTTGTGGAGGCGTTGTTAGAAACTGTGATGGTAGTTTTATTTCTGGGTTCTATTGCAACTTAGGTACAACTACTTCTGTCTCTGCTGAGTTATGGGGACTTGTTCTGGGGCTTAGACTTGTGCGTGGTTACTCATGTGAAAGAATTAATGTGGAACTAGACTCTGAAGTGGTGGTTCGGATGCTTCAAAAGAAGATGACCAACTTTCTCCCGTTAAAGCCTTTGATGGATGAAGCAATAGCTATGATTGATGAAGCCGATGGAAGGATTGTGGTAAATCATATTTACCGCGAAGCCAATAGAATAGGAGTGCTGATTACTTGATACGATTTCCGCAAATATATCAAACCCTAATTCTTTAGGTGGATTAATATAATATTTTACATAAAGAGTGAAGCCTTAAAAGATTGCAGACACTTCAAGACCTATTCCTAGATTCATCATGAACTACCTGATATTTTATTCATAAGCATGCATTAGCATCAATTTTCCAATTGTCTATCAAGCAACAAATCATTTTATGGATGAGCAAGTCAAGAAAAACATTAAGTATAGAATAAAATGAAAAAGAAACTTACATTAAAATCAAGTGAAGATACAACTAAGTTCGGAAAATTAAACATCTAACCTCCGACGAGTAGGAGTTTAACTAGACATGTTAAATTCTATAGTAAAATAAAATAAAATTAGATAAAGAAAGAATAGAAAACCCCATGAAGCTGAAGATGATCCTAGCAGTGTCCAAGCGTGACAGCTTTGTTTTCACGCTGCCATCTTCCTCTCCATGCGCGCACGCTGCTGTTCCTTTTATTTTCGCTACTGTGCGGTGCTGTGGCTTTTTTTCCAGAATCGCACACCCTCCTCTTTTTACGAGGCCTTCTCTTCCTATTTGCAATTGTTCTTTCGTTTGGAATGAGTCGCAAGTATTTTGTTTCACTTGGGGTTTCTAAGTCCTGGTTCAATTTCAATTTAAAATCACTCTAATAGTGGGGTCCTTGCTTTTCAACTCTAGATTTATGTTGGTCATCTCCTCACACTTGCACACTTCAATCTACTTGCAATTCTTCAATTCAACAAAACGTGGGCTCCTGCCCATATGGCATTTCCAACCCAATATTTGAATTGGTTTCTAGCAGTATCAACAATAACTTCACGCGGGCCTCTTCCATTAACCAAGTCCAAGTACAATTACTTAATCCTTTTTCATATTTTCCTATTTTATAAAACTAGTAAAAACACTGTTAAATGAACTCTAAAAATATATAAAATAAATAAAACACTATTAAAAATTAAATTATCTAAATTTAGGAACAAAACTCAATCAATTAACATAATTAAGAGTAAAAATTCACCCAATAAACACACAAATCATAAAATCTAAAAGATTATCAGTCATTCCTGAGTTTTTTCATGCAGTGTTTTGCATGCTCCTCCTCTTTTACATGTTCGCATCCTTTTAGAGGATGCTAGAGGTTTGTCGTTGCCACGTTTAATTTCTTTGTTTTCCCCCCTCCCTTTGTATATATATAAAAAAAAATCGTATGAGATCTTCTCATATAAACAATTGATAAAAATCACATGTTTCAAAAAAATGTCTTTTTTTTTGTCTCACTCATTTAGATTATGTCACTTGAATATTTAATCTTATTATTCTATAATTTTTAAATCACATAACACTGTTGAATTATTTTTGAAATAAAGCCGTATTACCATTGACAGAAAGGAACTATGGGCTAGCTGGGCCAAATTACCTACATTCACCGAGACCGAAGTTTTCCGTATCTCGACACAACTCCTTTTTGAAATTTCTGCAAAAATAATAATCATGATTTATCTAAAAAATACTCTAGGTATAAACAAATGTCGTCTATCTTATGGATGAAACTGAGAACATATAAACATAATCAACTAGAATATTTAATTAGAGGTTGAATGATAAAAACATCAATATTATATATCCTAGACATTTATCAATTCCTCCTAAAGTTAAGATCTCACTTCTTATTTTTTTGTTTTTTTTATGCTTAATTTATTTTCTTTTAAATTCTTCAGGACACTGCAAAACATATTTTGAAGAATGATCAAGGCGCAGTGGTTAATGATGGCCACGAATTCAATCATTATCATACTCCATTGGAAGTGACAAGCCCTACATGCCAAAATTGTGAACCACCATAACTACTTTATGCTGAACTCAAATGGAATTATAAATATTTATGCTACAAATTTATAATTAATATAATAGTTTATCTTTCACGGCAAAATAATTAATATAATTTTATATAAATAATTAATTAGATACACAAGTAATTTTAAAATATGCATGAAAATCAATGTGACCCGTGTCGCACGGGTAGCATACTAGTTTATGAAATAAAGCCGGATTACCATTGACAGGAAGGAACTATGGGCTAGCTAGGCCGAATTGTTCTGTGCCTGAGTGCCTGACCAGTGGGTCGGTCCGCATGACATGGGTTTCGATCAGGTCTTGACTGGAACTCATCAATATACATTAAGCTGGTCCTCTGACCTCGGTTCAGGTGACTTCACCCCAGGTGGAACACTATCTTTTTCGTAAGATAATGGAGGATTTTCAACTATTGTGAATAATGGAGAGGTCCTATTTTTTAAAAAAATTTTAAAGGCCGTTTCTTGCAAAATTTTCTCCAGTGAATGCCTAAGAGCATTAGCTTATTTGTTTAATGTCCTTTGCTTTTTGTCTGCCTTCCATTATCTGTTGGTGCCTACCACTACACAGATCGTTACAACAAACCAAATTAAACATGTTCATTCTGCCCACTTACATGGAGAGTGAAGTTAAGATCCCTAAAAAATGGATGAGCTGAAGGCAAATAATGGGCAATACGGCGTTCGAGCTAGCATGAGGATTGAAAAAACAAGATAAAATAGGTATTATATGTTTATTTTATTTTTTATTTTGGTTCTATAAGTTTTTTGTTTTTTAAATTGGTCTTACATGTTATGTTTCGTTTTCACATTAGTCATTTCCGTCTATTTTGACATAATGCCTCCAGTTTTGATGCCACCTGTCGGACTAAGGTGATAGCCACGTCATATAAAAACTGACGGTGTTAGGTCAAAATTGACGGAAATGACTAATGTGAAAATGGAACGTAACGTATAGGACCAATTTGAAAAATTAAAAACTTATAGGACCAATGTAAAAAATAAAATAAACGTATAGGACCAATTTACCTATTTTGCCAAAAAAACAACGATCAGGAGTTGATTGAGCATCGCTCCCCTTCTGGTGAACTTTCCTAGCTATTATACCCTGAATTAACTGGAGTAGCAAAAGTTGCTCTGTGTTTTTTAAATCCTATTAAAAATTAGAGTGAAGGTCCAAATTGATCCTGAAAATTTTTGAGTACCCACTTTTAGTCCTTAAAAAAATAAAGCACCTATTTAGTCCCTCAAATTTTCAAACGCGGGACATATTAGTCCCTAGATTTAGTTCCGACATCCATTTATTTGCATACGTGTCCTACTAACCATGCTGCTTGGCCCGTTAGTGGTCATGTTTTGCTTTTTGACGAATTTTCTTCATGGAAAACCAATAAAAAGTGAAAAACGTTTGCAATTTTAAAATTCAAATTCCCGAAAGTTGTGTACTTTTTTCCACTTTACATTAATTTTTCACGACGGCAATTTGTCATAGGTCACACAAGATCATTAAAGGACCAAGTATGATGGTTAATGGGTCACATAGGTTAGTAAATTGACGCCGAAACTAAATCTAGAGACCAATGTGTCCCGCGTTTGAAAATTTGAAAGACTAAATAGGTAATTTATTTTTTCAGGAACTAAAAGTGGGTCTCTGAAATTTTTCAGGGACCACTTTAGACTTTCACCGTAAAAATTAAGAGGTATATTCCAACATTTAAAATACTTACCACCATATGGTTGGTCTAAGTGGTAAGGGATTTGGGCAGCTTAAACAAGTGGTCAGTGGTTCAAATCCTAACTCTTGTGTATGAAAAAAACCTGTTTAAGAAGGAAGAACTCACCTTATGTGTCCAACAGTTCTCCGACAGATTCGTACCCATATCATGATTTAAAAAAAAAAGGGCACATTCAGACATTTTACTTGAGGAATGTTATTTAATGGTAGCATGTGCGAGTAAATGCAATTAAATGAGATTAAAAATATAAAATTATATTATTATTGCTTTCGAATAAATAATGAACACCCCACATTAATTAGTAATAATGCAAAAATATAATGCAAATAAATGTTGTAAATGATATATAATAGGGTATTAAATTATGTAAATAATAATCAACATAGTGGGTACAGTTGGTAGATAATCGGATCCTTTAAACATGTGGTCAGTGATTCGATTTCCGACTCATGTGTACGTAAGAACTTCTATTAGGACTTAGGAGATGTTAACCCCTTAAATGAATCTCATTACTATGAATTTGACTCCCGACAGAAAGATAGTCAGGTTGGTAAAAAAAATTTGTAAATAATATATTAATAAATGTATTCCCTTTTCTGGTTCGGTGAGTAGAATGTCATTGATTAACATTTAGTGTAATTTGAAAAATAACGAAGAGCAATTATACTAGTATTGATAAGAATAATAATACGTGATAAGACAAGCCATAATGAGGGTCATAATGATGCAATATTGATGATTTCAGGACAGTTAAATCCAATAATAATATTATAATAGAGAATGCTAACGGATGTTTTTATGATATTGTTTAAGGATTCGCGAAAGAAAATTTTGTATGGAAAAATATTATTTCTTTCTGATACAAACATTCCTTTATTGATTCCTTAAATAATTATCTTAGAACACTCGTTAACGAAACCCATAATAAAGAAACCCTATTGTAATTTAGGGTCATGGAGACACTACTCAAGGATATCAAAAAGAACAAAAACTTATGGTAAAACTATCTTTATCAATCTTGAAAATATCAAATGTACAAGTTTCAATGAAAATTTTCTTCTTTTAAATTCTTAACCAAATGACATTTGTTAGCATTTTCTTATAATTTATAAGATCTTATTAAAGATGGTGGCCTAAATGCATTGATTAAGGAAACCATAAAGAAAAGTTTGTATTAAGAATGTAAGTTTAACATTTTTCAATATAATAAATAGACTAATTTTTCATACAAACTTATATCTTTTGATTCCTTAACTAATGTCGTAGGGACACCGGTTAACATTCTCCTAATCTATAATACAATGATATGTCAAAGAAAATTAAAGTGCAATTAATGTCATATTAATTACTCCATCCGATCCACAATATAAGAAATAAATAGGTCTTTTTTTGGATCTAAAATATAAGAAACATACATCAATTTTCACATATATTAAATGTTAATTTCCAACATTGCCCTTATTAATTATTGTCATTAATTATAGGCTATCAAATATTAATTAAAATTAGAAGGGGTGTTTTTGAAAATTCATATGAATAATTATAAATAACTCATTTCAATATATTTCCTTAGTCTTTATGTTTTAGGCTTTTGTTTCTTATATTGTGGACCGGAAGAAATGTATTTCCAAGTTGTTGGGTCAGTTAAATCTAATTACAATGTAACTGTATAGTAAAGAAAATTTATGCGTAATGAATGTATATGAGCAAGAATCAAAACCATTGAAGTTGGACAAAATAAAAAAGAACCGTATCACTTAGACATTTTGTTAAGCACTTTCTAATTGTATATGTTTCAGCTAAGATCCGACTTATCGGAATCGAGACGGAGAACGTTTAATCGAGAGTGAAGAATAGGGGTTGTTTTAGATTATAGCTTGACAGAATATTGTATTCCGGTCCTACGTATTCCAATGGGAATCAAAGCCAGACGTAATTCTAGGTTCAACCCTTAGTCATACGGTGATCTCAATCCCCCTAATCCTTATCTAATAAATACCAACGAGCAACAACTCTTCAATATATAGTCTCTTGGTCAAGCTGGTTCCTCTAATACGCTTAAGGGAGATTCACCTAGCTCTGTTCAAAAGTGAGTCTCCTCTTTTTATGATAGGATTCCCATATCTTTAAGAGATCTGGATTTATCTCCTTTTATCTCTTAAATCTTCTTTGAGATATGATTTCCTTAATTTGAGGGATTTATCTCTTCTAACCGGATAAGGTTATTTGAGATAATATCATGATCATTAAAGATAATATCAATATCTTATCCTTCCCACCTTTATTGGATCGGGTATCCAAGCTCGACGGCCGAGTTTTACTCCTCAGCCAATACACAAGTCCCCCAAGCTTCGAGCTCAACGGAGCGTAGAAGTTTTCATGACACGAGCCGAGCTTGGCTTTAAAATTATCTGAGTTCAGGATTTATTGCCATAGTTCGATGACCAATCTTTATACATTGACTAACATTCGAGTTTAGCGGCTTTGGAAAGTGGGCCTAACAATCCTTTCTTTTGATTGCCCGGTGGTCGAGCTTGATACGTCGGCCTCAATTGATTTCTCGGTACGTTCAGTGGCCGACCTTGACACCTCGACCTATACACAAGCCCCCCAAGCTATGAGCTTTGAAGAGCCCAAAAGCTTTATGAAAGAAGCCGAGCTTGTCCTCAGTGTCGATAAAGTCCATGATTTACATAGATCCTCTTATTTCGACTAATTAAGCTCGGTGGTCGAGATTCACATCTCAGGCAGTACTCGAGTTTAGTGGTCGGGCTTCACATCACGGCCAGTAACATGTTCTGAACAGAAGATACTTCAATCTTACCTTTCTTAAGACAAGTTTAGAAACTGGTAGCTGAGATTCAACTTATCAATGATTCAAGCTCGAACCGATCTTTTGGAAAGTCAAGTTCAAACTCGGTCATTAGGAATTTACCTTAGGACTGTATTTCAGCTGAAATTTTTGATGCTTTCAAGATGCTTATCTTGAGAGTTTGAACTTGACTCACCTTTTTCCGAATGTAGCTCGGTCTTTGAAGCTTTTGAGAGCTCTTAACATTTTCTTCGAGTAGCTCTTAACCCTTTCATCTGGTGGATTTTGAAATACCCACTAATTTGAAACTTGACCTTGAATGTCATTATTTATATGATCTTAAAGGTGTGTCTCAGAATCAACTTTCCTAATATCTTTTCCAATTTGTATGAGAAAATAGTTTTCATACAAGTTCTTCATAATAACAATCGAGCTGTAGGCTAAGAGATATCATTTCCCTGTAATTTCCGAGGATATCCTTCCTTTATCCCTATAAGCCCCATAAGCTCTGAGCTTGAAATAAGCAAAAGTGCTTAAATGTCAACCCGCATATCTTAACACGCTTTTTGGTGCCGAGGACTTTGGATTATGATTCGCGGGAGCATTGCTCGGAAATCTGTTTTTTTTGTAGAACCAAGTCTTTCTTGGGTTATCGGCTTACTTGGCCGAGCGCTACTCGGATTTTTGTGCGGAGTCAAGTCTTACTTGGGATTCCAGCTTATTTGATGGAACACTACCTGGATTTCCTTCAAATCTGGGGTCTCTAACATGCATGATCTGCTGTGGACATTATCTTGATGCGAAGGTGTTGTGCTCGACCTAGGATTTTTAGTGCGAGGGAGGAAGCATTGCTCGACCTCGACTTTTTTCAGTGTGTAGTGCGAGGGAGCATAGCACGACCTCGGCATTTTGGTGCGAGGGAGCAATGCTCGACCTCGACTTTTTGGGCTTTTGCCCTTTGTTCTTGGCTAGACAATTTTAACTCGGACCCTTTAGTAGATTCTCAAGTTATTAAGCCAGCATATGCTCGGCTTTTACTAGAATAGGGCCCTGACGGGAGCATGAAAGTCGCGACTGCTTATGCTCTCCGAGTCTCCTCCATTACCCGTTTTTTGAGCCACGGGCTTTCTAATAATGTGAAGAAGATAAAAAGCATGAAGGCTGAAGCTGCCCGAACTTTGCGCACTAGGGACGAGCAGGGAAAAGCCATGGTAAAGTGTGAAGAGCAGGCTCGGTTAATTGGGTAATTTGAAACTCGAAATGTTGAGCTTGAGAAGACCAACTCCTCTCCTCAATTCGAGCTCTCTAAAGAGAAAATTAAAGGATTGACTTTCAGAGGGTTGCCAAGACTTTAAAGCTTTCCCTTGACAATCTTCAGCAGTATCTTGCTACTGAGAAAAAGGCTAATTGCAAGCTTCTGTTCAAGTTGAAAGAAGCTAAAGCCCATATTATAAAGGAACGCATTTCTGGGTTCTCGCGTGCTATAAAACAAATACAGCGCTTTCTTCCTGATTCTGATCTTTCGAGAGTCGGTGTGGATAAGGATTTTAATAAGGACGACGTTATGGTTCCTTTGTCCGAGCTCGATGATGAGGAAGAGGAGAAAATGAAGAGCAGGTTGTGGGAGAGGAGGAGAACATAGGAACTGAAGTGGCCGTGCTCGAGCCATCCTCGGTTGCTCTTCCGCAAGCTGAAGACATTATAGGTTCCAACCATGATGGAGTCTTTGCTCATCGGAATGCCCATGAGTAACCTAGCAAATTTTTAAGATATTTTGTACTCTTGGCTATGCCCTAAGTACTTTTGCTTTATGAATGATAAAGACTTCATGCTTCGGGAACATTATCCCAGGCTCTACCCCCCCCCCCCCCCCCCCTCTCTTTTTTGACTTATGGTATTTAACCCAGCATTTGGATTTACTCGGTTAACTTTCCTAAGTTTTTACTCACCTTTTATGGTTGGCGTTTTAATTTGGTCTCATGAGCTTTTTGAGCTCGGCCCTATCGTAGTTAACTATTTCTTGTTTTTCTTGCTTACCTTTTTAGGTTCGGCCTTTCGATTTTAGCTTGGTAGGCCAGTTCGGTCAGGCTCTTCGACTTTAGCTCGGTCGACCTATTTAGGTTAATTGTTTTCCTCTTTAGGTCCGGCTCTTCGACTTTAGCTCGATCGGCCACTTCGGTCAGGCTCTTCGACTTTAGCTCGGTCGATTTTAGCTCGGTCGACCTCTTTAGGTTAATTGTTTTCCTCTTTAGGTCTGGCTCTTCGACTTTAGCGTCGGTCGATTTTAGCTCGGTCGACCACTTCGGTCAGGCTCTTCGACTTTAGCTCGGTCGATTTTAGCTGGGTCGACCTCTTTAGGTTAATTGTTTTCCTCTTTAGGTCCGGCTCTGCGACTTTAGCTCGGTCGCTTTTAGCTCGGTCAACCTTTTTAGGTTCTTTGTTTACCTTTTTAGGTCCAGCATTTCGACTTTTAGCTCAGTCGACATCTTTAGGTTAATTGTTTTCCTCTTTAGGTTCGGCTCTTCGACTTAGCTCGGTCGATTTTAGCTTGGTCGGCCACTTCGGTCAGGCTCTTCGACTTTAGCTCGGTCGACCTCTTTAGGTATTAGTTTCACCTTTTTAGGTCCGGCTCTTCGAATTTAGCATCGGTCGATTTTAGCTCGGTCAACCTTTTTAGGTCCAGCATTTCGACTTTAGCTCGGTCGATTTTAGCGCGGTCGACCTCTTTAGGTTAATTTTTTCCCTCTTTAGGTCCGACTCTTCGACTTAGCTCGGTCGAGTTTAGCCTGGTCGGCCACTTCGGTCAGGCTCTTCTACTTTAGCTCGGTCGATTTTAGCTCGGTCGACCTCTTTAGGTATTAGTTTCGCCTTTTTAGGTTTGGCTCTTCGACTTTAGCATCAGTCAATTTTAGCTCGGTCAACCTTTTTAGGTCCAGCATTTCGACTTTAGCTCGGTCGATTTTAGCGCGATCAACCTTTTTAGGACTTTTGCCTTTTTAGGTTCGGCATTTCGATTTCAGTTTTGTCAACCTCTTTCAGCTGTCCTTTTTTCTTAATTAGTCAATGACTTTTAAAGGTGATGCTAAGAGTAGTACTTGTACCGGGGACTAAAAAATCCTGCATTTGCACCTTTATGAAGGCCATCAATGCTTTTCCATATGATGACTATCTTCATTTATTGTGTAAGAGCACCATTTGGTGGCGTGATTGGGATGCTACAAGGGTACTGGAAGATGCACAAACCTCATTTGATGGCATCGGTTAGCCAAGCTGTGGTGGCAGAGTTCTCAGAGGTCGAGCTACTATGGCCAAGCTCTCCTAGACCGAGTTGTGCTGGTGGCGGAGTTCTCCGAGGCCCAGCTACTATGGTCGAGCTCTCCTAGACGGAGTTGTGTTGTGATGGCCGAGCTCTCTAAGACATCTTCTTCAGCTCTCCGAGGCCGAGTTGTGGTGGTCGAGCTCTCTAAGATACCTTATTCAGCTCTCCGAGGCCGAGCTGTGGTGGCCGAGCTCTCTAAGTTACCTTATTCCCTCTAAGGCCGAGCTGTTGTGGCCGAACTCTCTAAGATACCTTCTTCTGTTCTCCAAGGCCAGGCTGTGGTGGCCGCCACAACTACCACAAGCCTCTGGTTATAATCTCCACAAGCGTATATCATATACTTCTATTTTCAAATTCAAATAATTGATATTAATAAAAGAATATAAACTTTGTCAAGCTTATGTGGATAAGATAACCATATGGGGAACAAGCTATCTCCAACTAATGTCCACATAATGAATCTCATACTGTTCAAAACAGTGGACTTTATCAGCTTATTTTGTTGCTTGAGCAAGGGAGCTTATCCACCTTTTATTAACCGTGGAAATATGTGGGCAGTATATTGTTATGAGTTTAAAACATAATAGGAAAGCCAAATAATTAGAGCGAAATCACCTGAGAATCATTTCAACGAACACTGGGTGTGCTTCACGCTAACAAGGTAGTGGAGCTTTTTTTCCTCTATATTTCTTTTCTAGAGCATTCATGGATGACAACAGCTGTGAGTTGAACCCTTTGGATGATTAGAGGGTGATTTTTCCTCTGGATCTGAGGATGGTTTAGACGCAGTACTCTCCGCACTAATAAACCTGAAGGTCACGACTCGGTCTTCTTGGTGATGTACCGTGATGGTCAAGCTCAAGACGACGACGATGATCCTCTCGCCGATCGAGTGCACGATCTGGTGTGGAATTCTCAATGGTGCTAGTTCTGGGAGCATAGAGGCTAGCACAGGTTGGTGTTCGTCGGTGGCAGACCTTAGATCAGAGTTTGAGGGCGTCTAAACAAAAACGAGACAAAGGTCGGTGTTGTGGAAACTCGGGGCGTGTGACGCCCAAAATCCGAATCACAGAACCAACTCCAGAGGAAGGCATCATTACAACAGAGTGTGCCTTCGATGCCGACAACATTGTATTTACTGGAGAAGGTGGATCATCGAGTATGGCGTTGGGCGGTTCACACGAAGAATGATGTTTGGAGGTGCGACCGGGGAAAGTTTCACCTCGGTCCCACGGTAGGCGCCAAATGTTCCAACCAAGATCCGACTTACCGGAATCGAGACGGAGAACGTTTAATCGAGAGTGAAGGACATGGGTTGTTTTAGATTATGACTTGACAGAATATTGTATTCCGGTCCTACGTATCCCAATGGAAATCAAAGTCAGGCGTAGCTCTAGGTTCAACCCTTGGCCATACGGTGATCTCAATCCCCTAATCTTGTATCTGATGAATACCAGCGAGCAAAGACTCTTCAATAGTCTCTTGGTCAAGCTGATTCCTCTAATACGCTTAAGGGAGATTCACCTAGCTCTGTTCAAAAGTGAGTCTCTCTCTTGGGTTCTCCTCTTTTTATAATAGGATCCTCATATCTCTAAGAGATCTGGATTTATCTCCTTTTATCTCTTAAATCTTCTTTGAGATATGATTTCCTTAATTTGAGGGATTTATCTCTTTTAACCGGATAAGGTTATTTGAGATAATATCATGATCATTAAAGATAATATCTTATCTTTCCCACCTTAATTTGAGGGATTTATCTCTTCTAACCGGATAAGGTTATTTGAGATAATATCAGGATCATTAAAGATAATATCAATATCTTATCATTCCCACCTTTATTGGATCGGGTATCCAAGCTCGATGACCGAGATTTATTCCTCGACCAGTACAGTATAGGTGGGTAGAGAATAAGCTTGAAGACTGAGTAACTATCAAAATCCATAATCAACCTGCTAGAAACATATGCATTTGGGGCCAAGACCTTCTGCCATTAGCACCAAAGCTCACAAGCAAGCTCCCTCACAGTCTTTTCATAAATGTTCAAAAGCTGTCATGTACAATCAAACTGTAACACACTAGCTAGAACAACCAGTAGTTCAAAGCAAAAGCAACGAGAATGAAACATTATTGTATGTCTAAGAATCGAAATACTGATATATCCTTTGGGTGGTACTTGTTTTTCAAGTATCACAATGGCAGTGACGGATCCAAGACCCGAGTCACTCTGGACAATTTATTTCAATTTTTTTTTAATAATAACTATTATCATACATATAAAGATAATGACATAAATGTTAAAATCATAAAATTTTAAGAATTTAATTGGTATATTGTATCAATGTAAATATTTTTTTACACTGTCAAATGTTAATCAATCAAAAAATTGATACATCGTAAAAATGTTTGACTCTTATTATCTTAACTACCATAAAAGTCACACATGATACTTTATAGCAATTAAACTCAAATTTCAATATATCTAATCAAATAAATTATATACTTTATAATTATCCTCTACATAATTTCATGTTTTGAAATTGTTGAATGATTAGTTCATTGTAAATATTTTTAAATACGTCTACTCAATATAAGTAATTAGACTATAGGTGCAAATATATAAAACTTGGCGGGACAAAATATATATATCTTACTCAAGGTGTTAATGGTAAAAACTCAGTGGGTGTATATGCACACCCTGAGCTCTACTTGGGTCCGCCAATGCACAATGGGATATAACTATACTCAGGGCCATGCCAGATACATATAGCATGAGGGTGATGATTACCATATGGATAATGATGAGTATAAGTGATCGTGGGCATCGTTATTAACGAGGGTAATTACAAAATCGTTATGTCTTATTAGTTGTCCATTATTGAGAGGTTGGTTGAGGTCCGAGTTTCAGTAACAAAAGTCCCATAAGCTTCGTATTCTTAATGAGCAAATGAGCTTTAGGCGAGAAGAACAACCCCTTAAGGACAAACCGACCGTGTACAAAATGAGGCTACTCCTAAAAAGCACTCTAAATTATTTGCTCACTGTATATTCAATTTTGATCCCATGCTTGTGTTTTTGGCTTATTTTATGCTGTTACACAACATTCCCGACTATTAAGTTCTTAAGCGACCTATTATCGAGCTTGGTGCTAGTATGCCGTTATGTTAGCTATGCGAAGACTAAGCATATAGGGTGTCGATGTAGAGATCGGGGTTAATGGTTGTAAGCCACCATTTCAACCACGCGAAGATTAATCATATATGCGATTAACCACTCGAGAGACTCCGAAGTGCCTTTAGCGATTGCTATCAGCGTCCACCTCTAAATTAATAAGTCCTTCTTGCTCGTAGAATTTCAAATAGCGTGGAATACTGGTATGACAATAAATGGATGTAAATAAACACTAAAAATCTAGTAAATTGACGTGAAAAAGTTATAATGCCACTTAATGGTAGGATAAGGAGCAAATGCAATTAAATGATATTAATACTATAAGATTATAACATTAATTATTGCATGGGAATAAATAATGAACGTTCAACATTAACAAGTAATTTCCATAATTTGGCTTCCCCTGTGGTTGCAAGTATGGAGTAAGTAACTGCAGCGAGCACGTTCTGTATTAGTCGATTGTGTTTACAAGGATGTGAATGGGTGTGCTAACTTCGTAGCGAAGCGAGACACGGGGCAAGGTAGCACAATTTCGATGAGAGCTCTAACGATGCAAGCTTACACGAGTAGTGACTTGGCAAGAATCCAACAAAGATGGTTGTGCCCAATGACATGTGGTTCGGAGGAGATGAAAATTGTGGTTACCACATGGAGTAATGAGTCATTTGATTATGAGGGTTGTTGATGTTGTGAAAACTTTATGGAAGAAATACTTAAAGATGAAAACCATCATCCAAACAAGACAAGTCATGTTCAATCATCAAGAATAGAAAATGAAAGACAATAGCGGAAGCGTACCCGAATTCATGGAAAATATGATGAAGAAACTTCTGGTTCTTGGTCTTCCAAGTCAACATGCACAATTCTTCTTAAACCATAAAGAGTCTCTCCTTTCTAAGGATGGGTGTTAGAAAAGAAAATTGGTTTGCATATGACTTGGGGACCATAACCTTTTATAATGAGTCCATGCCCTTTCATGAAGAGTGATGTCCCTTCGAATTCAAACTCTTTTATGAAAAGTCATGACTATCCACACATTTCTTATCTCTAATTTTGCCCATCATAAAAATAGAAATAAGACCTTATAGTATCTACACAATAATTTTCATAACAATTATGTCCTTAGTCATAAACCTTACTTGAATTAGATCACTTTAATTTGACTAATTAAAAATAATGGCCCTAACACATTTAAACATTACAAGTGTGACCCAAAAATTTCTAACAATCTTCCACTGGTCACATATGTATGCTTATAAATGTGTTATACTTTATGAGCTCCAAATTTGCCATTATAAACCTTGGACATATCCCTATCCTGTTCATTAGTTATATCAATATATAGAACCAAAGCGGCTTTCGTTATATCAATCATAACTAAATCCATCAATGATCACTAATATTAACACAACCAAATGACATATATTAATCATGAAATGTGCAGCATGAAAATCACATGAAGGTGATCCCGTACATGTCGATTTTCAAGCTGGTCCTACTTTACTCTTTAATGAGATCAATACTCGTGAGTGAAAACCAAACCAAAAAGCGTATTACGTAGAAAATAATCATAAAGTATATCTTCCTTAGAAAAGCATCCAAATACAAACTCACACTGAACAAATGTATCATCTAGTGGTACAACACCCATTCGAGCAATATGCTCGTGAAAGACCTTGGGTGGTAAACCTTAGTAAGTGGATCCACAACTATGGAGTTTGTCCTAACATGCTTTATATACATCTGTCACTCTGAACTCTTTTCACATCAATAAGGAACTTAATGTCACTGCTAACTTATGGTCACAAAATAACTGTAGTGGTCTTTCAATAAATCTAAAATCCATAACCCAGTGACAAAATTCCGCAACCTTATCACATAATTTGAATGCCTTATAACCATAGATAAACATAACCTGATGTAGATTTCCAACTGTATTGGCATCCAACAAAATCAGAATCAGAATACTCAATGATCTCTAACTGATCCGATTTTCCTTATGTGAGCATATAGTTCTTTGTTCTCAATTGAATAAATCATAACCTATTTGGCTGCTTTCTAACAATTTATTCCTAGATTGCTTAAGTATCTGCCTAACACTTAACAATGTACGCTATGTCCGGATGAATACGGACTTGGGCATACATTATGCTTCCTACAACTGATGCATAGGAATCTCCTACATCTCCCGAATCTTAAGATTTATTTTGAGCACTGATTAAGACTAAATTTGTCTCCCTTAGCGACCGGGACATTACCCGATTGACAATCTTGCATGCCAAACCATTTGAGAAATTTATTGATATAGCTCTTTTGTGACAATCCTAGAGTACTCCAAGATTGGGCTCAGTGTATCTGGATCCCTAATACAAAGGAGACGTCACCATATTTCATCTCGAAATTATCAATAGAAATCTATTGGTTTCGTGCAACATGCCTATATCATTAGTCCCAAGTAGTATGTCATCAACATACAATAACAGGAAAATATTCTTACTTCTCCCCTTTGAATTTGTGTTGCACACAAATACTAACAACATTCATCTCAAAACTGAATGAGAGAATTACCTGATAGAACTTGTGGCATCACTAACGAGACGGTTATTTTAGCCCACAGATGGATTATGTCAATTTTCAAACCGTGTTCTTTGTGTCTCCCAACACAAAGTTTTACGGCTGCACCATATAGATTGTTTCGTCAATGTTGTCATTGAGAAACATCATCTTGACATCCATTTGATGAAGCTCCAAATCATAATGTGCAATAAGGGTCCCGATTGTCCTAAAAGAGTCCTTCAATGAAACCGAAGAGAAAGTCTCTTTATAGTTAATCCCTTTATTTTGAGTATGGTCCTTGGCTACAAGACGAGCCTTATACCTCTCCACATTACCTTTGGAATCCCTTTGATCTTAAATATACATTTTCAACCAATGAGTTTCACACCTTCTGGTAATAGGAGAAGTTCCCAAACCTTATTGTCTTGTATGAACTCATACTCCTCATTTATTGCTTCAATCCAATTTCTAAGTTGGAATCTTGCATGACTTGACGAAAATTGATTGGATCATTTTCCATCATACCATCATTTTCCTCATGTTCCTGAAGAAATACTATGTAGTCAACTGGAATAGCATTTCTTCTTTCTCTAGTGGATCGTTGCAAAGACACTTACTCTTGAAGCACTAGCTCTTGAGGATCTTGAATTTGTTCTTCTGGAACAACTAACTCATCTTGAATGGGAGTTTGAACAGCAATGTCATTTAGAGGTTCCGGACTTGCTTCATCAAAAGCAACTTTATGAATCTATTCTGGAATTGAAACCAATTCTTCCTCAAAGACAAAGTCTCTAACCTTATTTCTTCCGCCAAACTCAATATCCTCAAAGAACGTGGCAGTTCCCGTCTCAAAAATTGTCTTTAATTTGGGATCGTAAAACTTATAGCCCCTTGATCGTTCAGAATAGCCAATAAAGTAGCTGCTCACTGTTCAGGGATCCAATTTCCTTTCATTTGGCCTATAAGGCCTTGCCTCAGCTGGACATCCCCATACATGAAGGTGATTTAGACTAGGCTTTCTACCTGTCCAAAGCTCATAGGGTGTTTTGGCAGCTGCCTTAGTTGGCACTCTGTTCAAAATGTAAGCTGCAGTCTTCAATGCCTCTCCCCAGAGTGACTCCGGTAAAGTAGAATGGCATAGCATAATCCTTACAATATCCTTAAAAGTCCGGTTTCGTCTTTAAGCTACACCATTCATGCTAGGTGACCCCGGCATGGTGTATTGTGGGACGATCCCACATTCCTGAAGGTATTTGGCAAATGGTCCCGGACGTTGTTCACCTGATCTGTCATACCTACCGTAATATTCACCTCCACGGTCAGATTTGACACTCTTAATTCTTTTATCGAGTTGATTTTCAACTTCAGTCTTAAATGATTTGAACGCGTCCAAAGATTGAGACTTTTCATGTATAAGAAATAGGTACGCATATCTGGAATAATCGTCTATGAATGATATAAAGTATTGTTGACCATTCCGAGATGGTGTTGGAAATGGTCCACAATGTCCGTATGTATCAATTCTAAGACATCTGTAGCTCTATATGCTCCCAATTTCTTTTGTTTGGTCTGTTTGCCCTTAATGCACTCAACACAGACATTAAAGTCTGTAAAGTCAATGGAATCAAGGATCCCATTTGACACAAGTCGTTCAACTCTATTTCTAGAGATGTGGCCTAGACGCTTGTGCCACAACGCTCCTGAATTTGCATTGTCAACTTTGCGCTTAGTACCACGTGATTCCACATTCAAGTTTTCATTATAGGAAGCAATAGTGTCAAGCAAATATAGATTGTCATACACCATAAGAGTACCAGTTCCAACAACATTTGAATTAATAGATAAACTGAATTGATTGTTTCCAAATGAACAATGATAACCAAATTTGTCCAAACAAGAAACAGAAACTAAATTCCGTCTAAAGGACTTAATAACAACCTAAAATGCCCTATTGCCTCTACTTCTACCGACTTGCCATCTCCCACATAAATGAGTCTTTCAGCATCAGTTGGCCTTCGGTAACTCAGGCAACCCTCAGAACAGACCAAAGTAAGGAACATACCTTTCTTTTCACGCCAGGCATGATACTTGGTACATTCCTTCTTGACATGTCCAGTCATGCCACAAAAGAAGCAACCGTTGTCACCCTTATTTTGCTTCTTTTGTGTTGGACCCTTAGCAGCTTCATTCTTAGTATCCTTATGTTTCCTCTTTTTGCCCTTGTACTTCATAGAAATCAAGCTTTGAAGGAGTGTGCTTGTTTCTGCCTTATCACTTTTGGCAAAGCGTTTCTCAATTTCGGCAAGGAATTCTTTGGCACTTGTTATCTTTTCAGATATAGCACCCCTAAATGTCTCCGGAATGCCGCGCTTAATGATCATGAGACTCATACGATTGGAGCGTTCCCACTTCTCATAAGTTTTCCTCTCTTCAGAGGTACTGGAGTCCGTAAGAGAAGAGGGTTGCTCCATCCTTAGTGCAAGGTCAAGATCCAAGCAGCCCAGAACAATTAAAATGTTCTCTTTCCAATCCTTAAAGTTTGTACCATTAAGATCAGGAACCGAATTTAGGTTAGCCGATAAAGTAGCAAGAGTAGCTGAAGAGAGAACAAATAAATAACATAAATATACTCACATCATAACCAAAATTCAATCATCAATAAATTCAAATAATGGCATACCCCATCTCAAGATACCCAGTGCAACATTAATATCAAGTCTTTGGACAGTAATATTAACTGCTAGTGGTACTCTTGTTGTAATGATCAAACATTGACAATAATGTATGTCAAATAATAAACCCTTCTTTGGACTGATTTATCATTCACATCTACAACCTTATAATCATCACATGTTTACCATCACAGGTGTGCATGTAATCCGGCCAAATATTAACCTTCCTTTGGGCCGATTAATACTCGCATGGATACTCATACACACTAACATTCAACATTTCTCATGAGCAATCTACACAAGAGAGGTCACTTTGGCGACTTCTTGCTTTAATTGGGTCACTTAAAATGTCAAACAATTTTGTAATCCAAAATATAAGCAATTATTTGAATTTTGATTGAACACTTAATCCAAAATAAATTTTATTTATTTCCAGAAGAAGACTGTGTCCAAACTGTGTGCATCACTGTTTCACTGAGAAAAAATATTTCCCTCCTTATTGCAAAAAAATAGGCATCGGTCAATCAGTATTTAAATAAAACGTTTGGATACTAAAGCACGATGTTATAGTGCCAGCCTAGTGGTCAGGGCTCCTTGACACAAAGCACAACCGCATGGTCTCAGGTTCAAATCCCACGTCCGCCGCTTTTGTTATATTTTCCGATTTTTTGGAAATCAACAAAAATATAACTCTGAATGCAATAGTGGAGATCGAACATGGAACCATCTTGAAAGGAAGCACCCGCTCAGAGCCACAAAAAACGGTAATGTTGTAATTTGCGAATCTTAATATTTAAAGTCTAAATGAAACGTTTCATAATCAAATAAAAATTTCCAAAGTGGGGATCGAACTGGTGCCCAATGTTTCAAAATTAACCGCAAGCCACCATTACACCACCGAATAAAATACCATTATGGATAATGACTAATTTATTTGTAAACTCAAACCTAACAGACCGAAACTCAAACTCAGAAAACCAAATCCATACAATAACATAATATTTTCAACCAACATTTATGATTTGATATCATAAATTAAAAAAAATCCATGAATTCGTAAAATTTTAATATGGATAATACATGAATTCAATATTCAATAATATCCATCTTCAATAAAATTATATCCATGTTCTTAAATTTGACATTTTCACAATTTAAATCATCAAATTAAAAACACTCAATCATTCATAAAACAAAATTTTCTCAATGATTCAACATAAACTTGTGGCTCTGATACCACTTGTTGTGAAAACTTTATGGGAGAAATACTTAAAGATGAAAACCATCATCCAAACAAGACAAGTCATGTTCAATCATCAAGAATAGAAAATGAAAGACAATAGCGGAAGCGTACCCGAATTCATGGAAAATATGATGAAGAAACTTCTGGTTCTTGGTCTTCCAAGTCAACGTGCACAATTCTTCTTAAACCATAAAGAGTCTCTCCTTTCTAACGATGGGTGTTAGAAAAGAAAATTGGTTTGCATATGACTTGGGGACCATAACCTTTTATAATGAGTCCATGCCCTTTCATGAAGAGTGATGTCCCTTCGAATTCAAACTCTTTTATGAAAAGTCATGACTATCCACACATTTCTTATCTCTAATTTTGCCTATCATAAAAATAGAAATAAGACCTTATGGTATCTACACAATAATTTTCATAACAATTATGTCCTTAGCCATAAACCTTACTTGAATTAGATCACTTTAATTTGACTAATTAAAAATAATGGTCCTAACACATTTAAATATTCCAGGTACAAGTACAAAGTTGATATGCCTAATTAAGAGTTCGATTATAATATTCCAGGTCAATTGTAGGTCTCAGTAATAAAATTTTATCAGACAGTCACGAAATCTCCAGACACACTAGCCCAATAAACAACATATATCAAGACATCAATACTACAAACTGAAAAATAAAATAAAGTAAGGCAACAGGCAGTTAATTAAACTAATTATTTTATGGTAAGGCCATTTAGTTTAATTTTAGGACAGCAAGAAGCTACAGGGAAAGAAGTAAAAAATATATAATAAAAAAAGTTAACGCTGTCACTGCATTTGGGAGGTAGGCTGAAGCATTAACGCCAAGCAGTAATGCCGTTATCTCTATCGTTAAGAAAATGGAAAACAAATAGTACCACACATCAAGTAAAAGTTTTTTTTTTCCCCATGTTATTATGAGATATACAATACCAGGGATTTTGAATTTGAATTTCAAGCCCAAGTTCCTTTGTTACTTTTATGTTTATGTAAAAAAAGATGAGAGATTAGTTACTAAGCTTGTTGGTTTGGCTCCTGTACAAAAATGGCCAACGACTCTTCCTTCAGAAGCTTCATTTGCTTTGCGATGAACGCCTCTATCGTGCGCTGGAACTCCTCGTTGCTCAGCTTATCTTCAGGATATCGCGCCCTTTCCGTCTCCGATCGCTGGAGTTTCCGTCTCGCCGTCTTTTTACCTTCCTCGAACTTCTCCGACTGACGCCGGCAATAAACTTCTCCGAAAATAGAATCAGTCACTGCGCCTGAATCCTTATCCGTACACGTGTCCCCTTCGGCAAGATCCGTAATCAGGTTTTTCTGGGACTCAACTTCCTCTGTAACTGCCACGGGCGACGGAGAAGCAGAGTTGGTTTGGGATGGGAATGGGAGAGGGCCGCGATCGGTGGTAGTGGTGTCGTCGTCGGAAGCGGTGGTGAGTCGGGCGGATTGGGCGAGGAGCGCGGCGATGATGGCGTTGGAGACAGCGAAGACGAAGAGAGGGCTGCGGAGGAAGGCGGCGGAGAGACGGAGGGCGAAGGGGAGGCGAGTGAGGAACCAAGAGAGGAGAAGGAGAGCGAGGCAGATTTCGAGAATGCGAAGCGTCTTGGCAATGCCGGTGAAGACATTGTATCTTGGCATGGTGCTCCCTTTCTCTGCGTCCATGGAGATTGCAGCGAGAGAGAGAGAGAGAGGGAGGAAAATTTTTGAAGTGGAAGAGGGAGAAACAAAGTGTGTCTCTCTGTTCGGGTCTCTCTAACTGCAGACAACTACTCTTTTGGCAAGTGTGGTCTTATATACCCTCTTTGCTCTCCACGACCTGCATTTCTCTATGGTGCCCGTTCATTTATTCTTTTTCTTTTTTCTTTTTTTTCATTGCAAAACTTGCCCCGATTTTTTGTCGTGTATCAAATATTGAAGGTTTAATTGTATTTTTGGTCCCTTAATTTTTTCAATTATACGATTTTGATCACTTAAAAATTTTAATTGTACTTTTGGTCCCTTAATTTTTCAATTGTGCGATTTTGGTCCCTCAAAAATTTTTATTGTACATTTCGTCCCACGACTTTTAAAATTGGGCTATTTTGGTCCTTCAAAAATTTAATTGTGCAGTAACTAGTCATGGACAGGAGGACTGATTTTGCACAATTCGACAAATTAGAGGACTAAATGTGCAATTAAATTTTTGAGAGACCAAAATTACACAATTGAAAAAGTTGATGAACTAAATGTGCAATTAAATTTTTTGAGGGGCCAAAATTGCACAATTGAAAAAATTGAGGGACCAAAAATAAAATTAAACTTATATTCAAATGATAACCTTTTTGGATTTGAATTATGTTTTTTTTTTTAAAGTGATTGAATTATGCTTTATAACCGGGGAAATCCCATACGATATTCTTATAGACATTATTTTAGAGTTTATTTTCATTTTTTTAACAAAATGGTAGTTAGTGAAGGTACTCTCAATACTATGGGGCAGGGCGTCAATGGCAATATGGCATGGTGAGGCTACCAGCAGAGGCCCAACTCAAAAGATTACTGCACAGGCCTGTATCACAAGCAGTCTCCCATAACTGCAGGTACTCAGCTAGCCCCTGGGCGCCAATGGATCTCCATGGGGAGGGTTGCCCACCAAGGGGATTTTAGTGACGTCAAGGAGATTTGAACTAGCACCCATGAAAAAAGTGAGAGTTCAACTCCGGATCTTTGATCACTTGTGCCGACCCCTGTTGGCTTCATTCTTTTTTGATGTATAGAGTTTAATTTCAAAATTTTAATACATGTTAGCATAATTTTTTTATATTATCAATTAATTATACCTTACTTTATGCATATTTTTAAAATAATTATTGCAATAAATTTTTAATGATGTGATAGTATATTATTGATTGATAGTGTAAAAAAAATTATATTGAAATACATTGTAATTAAATAATTCTTTGTAACTTGAGGACCAAATAGGGCTTGCAGATGAATTGATCCTTGTAGATGACTCGTAAAAACATTTTAGACGAAGTTTCATAAGACTTCTTTTTAATCGTGAATTGATCAATGGACAATGATGGACATCGAAAGAAAAAAATAATATTGCAACTCAGAGCTTGCCTCCATTAAACGCCAATTAAGGTGCCTTTTAATGGTAAAACAAATAGATTTAACATTTTGACATTTAAGCTGTTATTTTAATAATTAAAAAAAGAAACAATGATAATATCAATTTGTTAAAATATAATTAAATATCAGTATAAAATTCATTTACACTAACAATGTATAAAATTTAAACTCGTTTTTTTTATCTCCATGAAATTGTTTCTACAATCTTGAAGAGAGGCTATTCTTTCAAACTTTTTGATCGAGTGACCTACCCATTCATCAATTATGTAGAAAAGCATATCATTGATAGAAATACCAATGGTCCTTGTATTTATTGTCATCAATTATTTACAAAAGCATATCATTGATAGAAATATCAAACACTTCTCTTTCCATCAACATCACTCCAACTTCAAAATTGTTGTGTTTGTATAACAATGCAAGGTAGCAACTTTTTTTGTTTGAACTAATGTATGTCTTTGAAGGTTGTAAGATTTGGCCATCTCTACCACTTTAATTAAATTTTTTATTTTATTTTTCACTCTAATTTCCAATCTTCTTTGTTAATTTATGACTTTTGTCCTGTTGGGATTAGGCCTTGACCCATTAATAATCAAAATGGTCATTAATAGTCCAATATCCTTAAGACCAAGTTGAGATCCCGACCCACTTAAAGAGTGATCAATGGATGCCGAGAGGGAACAATAAGGCATTAACCCGGGATTGCCACAATAAACTCGAGAGCTCGAGCTGCTCATGATTAAGGAGGTCGGGAAAAACTCCAAAGGACATACCTCAACCTGCTACGAATCACTCGGAGAATTTCCTAGAAGCAATATGTACTTCGTGAACAGAGCACCCTTGCACACGAGTCGTGCTAATCACATTGGGTCCCACCTATGTAACCAACTCATACTCCCTATGCTCGCTTAAAGATTATAAATAGAGGACTCCAACCCATATGAAGGGGATATCGTCCACCCTCAACAAACACACACACGTACCATAGACCAGGGTACTTATACTTGTACTTCAGGCCATACAAGGCCTTGTATCCTTGTATCCAACTACTCTTTTGACACATTAATAAAAGATATAGTTCTGTCATGCCGTCACAACTTCATTTAACAAATTTAACCATTAAAAAAATAAACCCCATCATCTTGCGAGACGAGGATTTGATGTCTTATTTTTTATATATCATATATTATTTTTATTAATAATATCTTGTCACATATTCTATATTTTTAAAATTATATAAAATTGTAACTCTTATATGATAAGATATTATTGGTGAGGACAAAATGTGGTTTATTATGTCAAAATGGGAGAAACTTTTATCCATAATTAGTGATTATGTGGTTTTTTTTTTTTTTTGATAACAGAGTATGTGGCTTTTTGTCTTCTGTACTCGAATATTGACTTATTCCCACCATGCGTCGTATCAGAAAAGAATCAAAACTGCTCCAAACCTCTCTAACTGGCGTACCAAAATTTAATTATCAGACCTGCTTGACCGCTTCTGTCTACTCTCCATTATCTTATATTTTGTTCTTTTGAATTCCGTCTTATACCAGTATAACTTATTCGTGTACATCAAATTTGTGTATTAGATTCGAGCCGTTAATGGCTATACCTTTTTTCTTTAATTATTTGGCATATCGTGTTTTTTTGGTAGATAACAAACAAAAAAAAAAGTTTGGAGAATTGGGGGGATTGAGACTTGAGAGGTCATGAGAATATTGCGTGAGTGGCTGAGTGGTGAGATAGGATGTGGCATTTTCACGTGAGCCGATGATGAATCAGACAATCAGTGCAAACTGCAGAGTACCATCGCTCGTGCATTCTGCTCCTTTACTTTTTCTTGAAAACTTTACTTACTTTTTGATCAAAGGACTAACGAGTGTAACAATTCAACTCATCAACCTTGTTCGTGTCATATGGCAGCCTAAGCCAAGCGAAAACATTCTATAGTATGCTTTAATTTGAGCTCTGTAAGCCAGGTTCACCTCTATCTCTGGTAGTTAACATGATGATAACCAACAGCATCAAAAACCTTACTACCCGAAATTAAAATAAATAAATAACAAATCAACCACCCTCTTCCTTTCTCACTTCCATTCAGTTAGGCGAATCTATATGCTGGTCCCCAGACAAACTTTAATCACTTTGAAGTTCCCAATCATAATTTTCCCAATCACCAAGTTTAAATTTTAGTGGAGCCATTAGCCATTATCAAAATGATTTATTTAAAATTCATAAAATTAATCTTACATAATTGTATCATTCAAACGAGTAAAGTGAGTCAACATCCAATATACAAAATTTAAACTATTGCTTGCTAACATGGACAGATCCAGGGAGGGGAGAGCATGTATCCTAGTCTTTCCCTTTTAAACAGCTTATGTTTTATCAAATCCGTCCCACCTTTCTCATCTTGCAATGGTGCAAAAGCACATATAAGATATTAGGGAGCCGGAAGACTTACATGTGTGATTAGATAAGCATTTGATAAAAATGATTTCAAATAAAATTAATTTTGTAAAATTGATTTATTAGAATTGAATTTGAAGTGAAATAATTTATATTTAAATATTTTAATTTTGAAAACAAGTTTGATGTAAAACTTAGTATAAATTTTTTAGCTCAACTCAAAAACTACGTTTATTAGCTTTTAGTCAAAATCACTTATAAAAGCAAAATCAATTTTATCTTACAATAACTAAACATCTTATTATTACTAAAATCACGTTTGACAAAGATCAATCAATTATGGAGGCTACCTTGTGTCTTTTTTTTTTTTTTTAATATCTTGTGATTTATTAATTTATATATGAAATTCTATTTGTAAGTAATATGTTCTCTTGACGCATTAATTATATCCATTATCTCCCACATAACTAGATATTAGTATAGACTGTGGATACAACATTCATTTTTTCATACGAGGAAAGAAAATCAAGAGCTCAAAAGTACAGCTAATGAATTTTTTTAAATAATATCTTCGGGCAATATATAAAATAACAGTAAATTTATATAAATGTGAGTGAATGAATATAATATGGCTCTAGTTGGTAAAAACTAACGGATAACGGATAATCTAACAGATAGCGGATTAGCTAGCGATTTGATTTGAAGTGTTTGGTAAAACTAGTGGTTGAACTAACTGATAAATATAAAATGACATAAAAGAATATGTTTGTATTTTTTTATATAAATTATATATATATTATTTATTTTAAAATAATTATCACTTTTAACACTTTAATTAATTTTAAATTATTTATCATTTAAAATATTAAAATATTAATCATTTTTAATTTAGTTTTAATAATTTTTAATAAATAAAATGGAATAATAAAAATAAATTTATATATTGATATGATTCTTATATAAAATTTATTTTTTAAAGATAAAAATATATTTTTATCCTAAATATAAATCTAAATAGTAAAAATAATTCATATTTATATATTATGTTAAATGATAGTGTTTTATTTTATTAGCTAAGGATAAGTGAGGAATTTAATTAAGATAGTATGAAAAAAAATGAAGAAAAAATGATAAGCTATATGCTATAAGCTCAAACGCTACTTCAAGTAGAGTTTGGAAAAAAAACGTTATATGCTAGTGAAAAACGCTACACACCAATTTTAAAAACAATTATCAAACGGAATCATTTTTTCATCCGCTATACGCTATCCAGTAAGTACTAACCGATTTGGATAAATAAACAGTACCTATATTTTAAAGTAAAATAAATATATACATTAAAATATAAATATAATGTTTAAACGTTATTCCATTTAGATTGTACAGACAATGGACAGTAAACAAATTGTTTTCTTTAGTACAATGGAGAGGAACCCGACGTCCGTACACAGGTAGTGGAGGCATTCGCGAGTAGTAGACCGAGTCATCCGTGAGCTAGGTAGGTAGGTATACTTTGTCACAGGTAATAGATATGAATGTTGAACACATATTCGGGACGTATTATGCGGTGTTCATTTGCTTTTTCATGATATTTTCGAAATATATATATATATATATATAAATATAAAGATGATAAAATAAGTAAAAGATAAAAATAAAAATATATAATATCACATACGATATCTAAATTTTATATTCAAATAACTCGATAGATATTATGATATTGTGTGGGTGTGGGTGTTTGTCCCTAGCTATGAACAGAGAGGCATGCAGTCCCAGTCTCATTCCTACTGCACCAGACCAGTCTATGATAATGTATCATACACCATGTGCTACGGAAACAAACCGGCCACACGCATCTTGCTCTGCTTCTGTGCATTCCATACGCATCAACCAGCTCTCCTTTGATAGGACATATATAGGGTACTACTGTATTGTAATTTGAGAAAGTGTTTACCCCCCGAAAAATAACATCAATTAATATGGGCAACCGTAACTGTGCAAGATTAGGTAGAGTACTGTGTTGAAAATGTACATACCTCAAAAAGATATATTCACACGTTAGTTGTTAATTTAATTGCGATATAATATATATAATGCATTATATTATGCATGGACATCCCATCGTTGTACTTCCTACTGAGCTTCTTGCCAGAGATCAATACACAATTTATTGCAATGCCAATGGACGCATGCACACAGAATTACGAAACAGATACAAGATTGCTTGCATTGTTAATTGTTAATATAGTTTAAAAGTGGGATAATTAAGGGTAAGTACGAGCTTAAAGTTAGCAAGTTATCTTAATTAATTAAAATGGGTTGAAATTTTAATATACATTAACTAATAAAGAGTGAACATATATATATATATATTTACTTTCTCATTTTAACCATCAATCTCACTTTAAATGTGTCTTTTCATTTATAAGTGTATTCACATGATAACATACTAGTTTAATGCATTTATAAATAGGGTTGCTAATATATTTTACCTTATTTCTTAGGATTCCGGATCCTCTCCGGTCTTCAAGAAAATGGGGTTATCATAGATGGATGACACATGGACAAACAAACAATCAATGGCTAAGATTAAATATTTTCAATCAATATTATAGTTAAAAAAAGAAAACATTAAGGAATTGGAAGAACCAGCAAGACTCCCGCGCGTGAACCCTCCTCCCTCAGCCCCGAAACAGTGTTGTCCCATTACCGTGTCGTGCCGCCACCAAACCCCCACCAACGCAGAACCGCCGCCTTCACGCCCAGTGCCCCACCACAACACCCAAACGCAGCACCGTCCTCACGCCTCGCCGCTCCGTCGAAGGTCCGCCTCTGACGTCGAGTTACAAGTTTTATTTCCTCTTTACTTATGCTAGTCGCTACATTAGAGTTTCTATGTTACATGTTTTATTTCCTCTGTGCTTTTCTTTCCTCTTAAGCTTGTTTCCATGTATTTGCTACTAACAAGATGAAAATTTAACACCGATTGCTGTAGGAAGGTTTAGTGAATCTGATTTTATGTTACAGTAAGGAGGTGTTAAATGGACGCATGGCGTGACGGCCAAGGGGCGACACAGGTGAAGGGGTGGCGAGGAGTGAAGGCGGTGCTGCAGTGGAGCGTCGGGCATGAAAGTGGCGGTGCTGCAGTGGCGGCATGGCGCGGCGCGGTAACTTGGCACACTGTTCCGAGGTGGAGGGAGGAGGGTTAACGCGTTGGGTCTTACTGGTTCCTCCAATTTCTTAGTGTTTTCTTTTTAAATAAAAATTGATTCAAAATATTAAATCCCAGCCATTGATTGTTTGCTTGTCCACGTGTCGTCCATCTATGACAGCAACTGGAAATGTCCATTTCCTTGAAGACTGGAGAGGATCCGAACTCGTTTCTTAGATACAGTGGCGGATCTTGGCCATAATTTTTGGGGGAGCCATTAGCTATTAGCTAAACTAATGTGATTAAAATTGACAAGGATCGTATTTAATTTTATCAAATTTTTAAAGTAACAATAAAACATATAAAAGAAATATATACTTACATTTAAAGTATCGCTCTTTGTTATTTTAAAGACTTAAAGTTATCATTGGTTAAATCAGAATTAAAAGTTTCAACTATTTTTTTAATATAAGTTACCATATTGTTGAAGTTGAGATCTCAAATTAATTTTTTCTTGCTTACTTTAATCCATAAAATAAAATTTGTTTCAAAAGAACACTGCACCATCCATTTAAATTAATGTTTAATGCATAGTTAGCTTCTTTATGCACTTTCCTCGTTGTGATGCTTTTGCATGCTACTTTCTACACTCATTTTACATGCGTATACTTATACTTTTTTTAATAAAAATTTCCTGCAATTTGAAAATCAACACTATTTACCATAACAAAAATAATACTAGACTATACAAGAAGGCCAGATCCTTTTTTTATTTTACACTTCTTGACCCACTAGCACTCAAACTCAACACGCATAAATATAAAACAAATAAACTGTTAGGTTTTCATGAGATAATCCTCTTCTAAAATCATATCTCATGGCAGAAGAAAACCACTCCCATGGATCTCGCATTACAAACATGAATCACATAAATGACTATTGTGTTTACCTCATGAAGCGTGCTTTTCTTTTCGATCACAAGTGCCACGAAGGTGCAACACCTCTGCTCAGTCCACGCGAGCAAACGGTGTCGGAGCTATGCGTCTTGTGCTAGTTGACGGCTATAGGGAAGCACGACAAGCATGACTAGGTTTAGAGTAAGACTAGTAGTCTATTTATAAGTCATGGGCTCCTCTTGACCTATCTGCTTACTTATTGGGTCTTGTACGCTACAAGCCCAATAACCTTTATATTAATTAAATCATATTTAATTAATTGTCTCGCTCCGCGTTTGCTCTATGCGTGTGACCCTGTAGGCTCCCACTAAGTTGGCAACAATATTAAATATTATAATAATATAAAATATTAATTATAATATTAAATATTATAATAATGAGCGGCATCTAGCAATGCATCATTACTACCCAATTAGCAAGAGTATCGGTGATTCGATTTTAGCCTTACTGCGACCAAAATTTACCGTGTAGTAAATGTCCCTTCGTCCATATGTCTTGATTGAACATAAGGCATAAGAGTGTCATCCTTGTTATGTTCAATTATTTATTCCTCGATCCTCGAGTAGACGTGTAATCATAAATGAGCCCAATATCACATATTGGTCCACTTCCGCGTGGCCACACATATTTCACGCATCACTCTATCGAGGGGCCCTAGACATTACCCCTGTTATGTAGCACTAGTGCAGAAAAGGCATTCTACATCGGAGTTTACACATCGGTTTATTAGAAACCGATGTGTAAAATGAGGCGGTGACATTTTTGAAATTAAAACCAAAGTATTACACATCGGTTTAGAGAATAACCGATGTGTAAAACGTTTCCACATTGGTTATTTCTAATCGATGTTTAAAATTAAAATAAAAAAAATTTAAAGTCAGAATTTTTAACATTCAACATCGGTTTTTTTGAACCGATGTGTAAAATAGAGATTAACTACATCGGTTTCTAGTTAACCGATGTATAAAATTATAAATAAAAAAAAATAGAAATTAAAATTTACTTTTACACATCGGTTTTTATTAACCGATGTATAAAATTAAAAAAAAAATCAGAAGTTAAGGTTTACACATCGGTTTTTGCTTAACCGATGTGTATAATATGGTTAACCACATCGGTTTTAGGCATAACCGATGTGTAATATTCCCAATTTTTATCATTCCCTCCTTCTGTTCCGCGCCCTATCCCTGCATTCTTCAGTTCAGTTTCGAGTTTGTTTTGCTGAACCCTAAACCCAGAAAACCCCATTCTTTCTCTGCTAACGCGCGGCCTCCCAGTCGAAGTTCATCCCTACCGCTGCCTCCGCTAACACTGCCATTCTTTCTCTGCTAACGCGCGGCTAGCTCTCTCCTCGAAGTTCATCTTGCATGCCTGTGCTCACTGTCCCTCCCAGAAAACCCCATTCCTCACCCTGTGCTGCATCTCGTGCCAACCCTCTTGTGCTTCCTACGATGCTGTTTGTTGTTCTTTGGTGAGTGTCTTCCTCTTTTTATAAGCAT
Organism: Sophora flavescens; assembly: GCA_030762895.1. Classification (NCBI taxonomy): domain Eukaryota; kingdom Viridiplantae; phylum Streptophyta; class Magnoliopsida; order Fabales; family Fabaceae; genus Sophora; species Sophora flavescens. The sequence continues at coordinate 33,158,404 of CM061064.1, read as the reverse complement.
CAATGAATGTGCGTTGAAAGCATTTTGTTGTCCCCTGCTCCTTTAAGCATCAATGAATGCATCAAGTCTTGAACATTGTAATGTTTTCTTGTGTTGTAGACTAAATGACTGACAAAATGCTTGATACTATTTTTTTTGAGATCTAGTGTTGTATTACGGATGATGATTATGTCCTTTCTTTGAACACATGTATCCCCTCTTGCAACCTTGATTCATTTGCTATGTGGTTAAGTCTAGCAACCCCTGCAGTTTTATTCATAATTTGCACTATAAAATTTGGATTTTTGCTCTATTAAATGCAGTTTTTTTTTTGTATTTGATTTGATGGCGTGTGGTGTGAAAGAACAGATATAAAGATTAAAAGAGAATAATTCGATCCCTTTATTAACTTATTACATCTTGGATTGGTTTCGTGGCTGCATTGTTCTGCTTCAGTGGTTTCTACATGGACCTTTTGTGGGGTATTTGCAACTTCATGTTACGATTGCTTCTTAGTAATTTTGCTCACTTCACATGCCTTAGGATGACTAATTTTAGTTGGGCTGGAACACTCTTATAGCTGCAATAGGTTGTTAGTGGTCTTTCTTGGAATATTCATAATCAAATGGTGTATGGTTCTGAGATCCGGGTGCTTGTGGTATATTCATGTGGATTTTGATGAGGGTGGGAATTGGGCTAGTCTGCACGTATTTGTTTGGAAAGATCAAGAAATCTTACGGTGGATGCTATCCTTTTGTGGTGTTATAGTGGGGTAAGCTTGACTTGTTTGCAGGTGGATGTTGCTTCTTCTTGTTTAGTCAGTTTCTTTGGTTTTGACAAAGTCCTTCTTTGTTTTAACTTTGGATATCTGGATAAATACAATTAGTTGGGGTTCGGTTTTTCTGGTTTTGGCATGCTGGGTTTGAGGGTCTCGTTTCTCCAGTGGGTGGGATTAGCTTGGGTAAGCTATGTTCTTTTGATTAAGGGATTTTTGAATATTTGTTCTGGTTTGGGATCCTTGTTGAGTGGCTAACTAGTGTAAATTAGATGCTGACTTTTGTCACAGTATCATCTTTACATTGGTGATCTATTTTTTTTGTAAAAGGATTGGAGTACACCTAATATTCCTTTTTAATATATATTTGGCTTATCAAAAAAAAAATCCTGTTAAAAATCTGAGACATAACTTGGTCAAAACAACAAGTCTTGGATTTAATCTCTTAACAATTTTAGTGCAGTTTTTGTGTTCAATTCCGTGTCTTATCTGCATGTTTTCAACTTCTGTCATATTCTTTAATTTATAACTTTGGCTATACAACTCAGAATCAAGCACTGTTTTTTTTTCTTGAAATAAGAAGTGGTTTCTATTATTCAATGGGTCTATATGACTAACTTCTATTTAACAGTCTATTTCTTATTTTAGTTGGCAGGTGTACAAGTGTCTTTGACTCCGTTGCATAGTGCTATTTCTTATGTTTATGTACGTTGATCGATATTTATAAGTTATGTTTGATATTTATCCTGACATACTAACAAGTTTTTTTTTTGTTTTGTGTTTAAACATGTATACATGGCTGATCATGAGGATATCCCTCCTTCATGCAGCGGGTCAGAGACCCTGTCTACCGGTAGAAAGGGTAGACGTGCCACACGGATGAGGAATTTGACTGCCAACCGTGGGTCAAATCAAAGGATAAGAGTAGACTTTGATAATAACCTCAAACCTATTGGGCTAATGGAAGATCAGTTTACCAGTTTTGTGGCGACCCTTGCTAGGAACAGGCCCAGTATACTCATTAATAGGTGGAGAGATGTACCGGCGGACGTGAAGGAGCAGATATGGGAGAGTATTCTGGTATCTATACTTCTACGTCCTGTGTTTGTCTGTATCTACTTTATTTTTATCTTAATAATATCATACAGTAATTCGTTGATTCTTTTGGTCTTAATGTAGTTGGCATTTGATATACCGGATACATACGCTATGAAGAAGCGTTTGCTGAAGTATGCTGGAGAGCGTTGGAGGGCTTTTAAGGCCGACCTGAGCAGATACTATATATTCAATCCAAAAAGTAAAAAGAACCCACTTGAGGTGTATCCGTTTCTTGACAAGGCGACGTGGGCTCGCTTTGTTCAGAGCCGACATGATCCCAGCTTTCAGGTTAACTTATTTGATTTGTCTCTAAATTTATGTAATTGCATTAATTTCATTTACTTATGTAATTTAATTGTCTTTTATTTATAACAGGAGAAGAGGAAAAAGGGGCAGGAAAACCAAAGCAAGAATGTCTACCCCCATGTCATGTCTCGTAGGGGATATAAAAAGCTTGTTAAAAAAATGGTTGAAGAGGAAAAGAAAGCACGTCAGGTAGCAGCATCTCAGGCGGATCCTAATGCTGAAACTCTTCCAGAGGTTGTTGATCCACCTCCACCCCCACGCCATCGTTCATGGAAGAGGGGCTGACAAAGAAAAACGGGACAATATACATCCGAGGAGGCCCGCCAAGTAGCTGAGAGGATTGTAAGTATAGTTTGTTGTAATTGTCATTTTAAGATTGTTATTCTGGTATTGATCTGCATTACTGAAACAGGGGAAAGGAATGATTGAAATGTAAATAACAGATTAAAAAAAAAAAAGAGATTTTACACATCGGTTCTACAAAAACCGATGTGTAAATTACACTTTCTACATCGGTTTTACGTGAAACCGATGTAGAAAGTGTAATTTCCAACTGCTTATCAATTGACAAATTGATTTTCCACATCGGTTAAAAGAAAACTGATGTTTAAAATATACTTTACACATCGGTTTTATAACCGATGTGTAAAGTGGCAATAAACCACATCGGTCGTTTCCACATCAGTTTGAAAACCGATGTGGAAAGCCATAAATAACCGACGTGGAATCCCTTTTATGCACTAGTGTAGGAGGGACGAATCCTATCTATATCACTCACACTCCTCAACATGATTTATTGCAGACCCAATAACTACCTTTATGATCACCCCGATACGCATGATGTTTGATAGCATTAAAGCCTACAACTTCTCATGTAGGAATCGCAGTGATTTCAAGTCGAAGGACTACTTCACTATGGTCGCCATGAGAAAACTTATGACACTTACATAACTATTATGAAGTATTCTCATAGTGGGTCATCCGATATAAATATTACTCCTAATTTATACATATGTGCCGACTTGATATCACATATCTATGACCCGTGAGATGTGGCCATCAGTCTACTCACACAATAGTCTCTATGTATTATTGTCGTCCTAATTAACAATAATACTCGACTATGGATATTTAAGAATAACGTTCTATTATTCAATGAGGTCTCACGATTAAGTCACATTCTTAATATCTCATTGAATGAACTGCCTATTCTAAGGACTTTATTATGTTATAAACTAATAACATAATAAATTAATGCCTTATTCACATATAAAATATATGATCAGATTCATGATACAAATAATGATCTATTCAAAATAGATTGGCCACTAGGGCTTACACCAACAATCTCCCACTAGTACTAGAGTCAATCAGGCATCGATCTAACATCCATCGATCTAGTGTGAGTGTCATGCTACCACCGAGCAAGAGACTCCATTAGTGGCTTATTTAGTATTGTCATTCTGCACATCTTCACATCTCTCCTCTATCGATCATCTATCGAATGAGATGGAAGCACCTAAGTATATGTCTGGATCACTGGTGAGATCAAGTTTCCTTAGCTTATGTGATTACTCCATCATCATTGCAACAAGATCAATGGAATTCACAAAGTTAGGAATCATTCGTAGTTCATAATTGAACTTCCAGATCCAAACGGCCTTTAAATATGCATTTAAGGCAACCATATACCCAGCCTTTGTAATAAATCTGTAACTGTCTCACACTTGGAACCTTTCCAAGCTAACAGTGCCACCATTTCGACAAAACACAAATCTAGATTGCGATCTGGAATAACCTTTATTGGTTTGGAAATTGCATCGATGCAACACCTTACAATGAGCTCTTCCTTACCGCCATATACCAAGAATGAGTCCTTAGTTCTTCTCAAGTACTTGAGGATATTCTTGACTGCAATCCAGTGACCTCCACTGGGATCAGATTGGTACCTACTCATCATACTTAAGGCATACGAGACATCTGGTCGAGTACAAATCATGACATACATGATAGATCCTATTGCCGAAGCAAATGGAATCTTGTTCATGCACTCCCTCTCATCTGATGTAGTGGAAGAATATACATTGGACAAATATACGCCATGTGACATAGGCAAGAAACCCTTCTTGGAATCCTGCATGTTGAAGCACCTTAGCACCTTTCAACATATGTACTCTAACTAAAGGCTGTCAATTTCAGTGATCTATCTCTATAGATCCTGAGTCCTAACATGTAGGAAGCTTCGCCCAAGTCCTTCATCGAGAAACAATTCCCCAACCGTGTTTTCACATTTTCTGACATAGGGATATCGTTTCCGATAAGCAGTATGTGATCCATATACAAAACGAGAAAAACAATCTCACTCCCGCTAACCTTCTTGTACACACAAGGTTCATCCTCGTTCTTGATAAATCAAATTTGTCTTACAAATTTATCAAAACGAGGATTCCATCCTCTGGAAGCTTATTTTAATCCATGAAAAGATCTCTGCAACTTACATATCTTACCAACATCCTTTGGATCGACAAAACCCTCGGGTTGTGTCGTGTACACATCCTCGAGGAGATTCCCACTGAGGAATGAAGTCTTGACATCCATCTGTCAAATATCTAGTCATAGTATGCAGCAATAGCAAGTAGAATCCAAATGGATTTGAGCATCGCTACTGGGAAGAAAGTTTCATCATGGTCTACACAATGATTTTGCTTGAAACCTTTCACAGCCAGTCATGCTTTAAAGGTATTCACCACACCATCCATGTCAGTCTTCTTCTTGAAGACCCACTTGCACCCTATGGGTTTTACCCCTTCGGGTGGCTTAACCAAGGTCCATACCTGGTTCGTGTACATGGATTCCATCTCGGATCCCATGGACTCAAGCCACTTCTCAGATTTTGGGCCAATTACGGCCTCTTAGTAGGTTACAGGTTCATCTTGATCCATGAGCAGCAAGTCATCTTCCTAAGTCAGTAGAAATCCATATCTCTTAGGTTATTGACGTGGCATGTTAGACCTTCACAAGCCTTGTGTTACTTGAACCAACGGTTCAACCACAACATCTTGTGGACTCGATTATTGTTCCATTGTAGGCGGGTCAATATTTTTGTGGTACTTGGATTTCTCCAAGTTCTACATTTCTCCCACTTGTCTCCTTTGGAGATGTATTCCTTCTCAAGGAACACTCCAGTCCTTACGACAAACACTTTGTGCTCGAGAGGTGTTGTAGAAGTAATATCCTTTGGTTTCCTTAGGATATCCCACAAATATACACTTATCCATTTTGGGCCCAAGTTTATTAATCATAATATATTCCACATAAACCTTGACATCCCCAAATTCTCATAAATGACAAAGTAGACCTTCGGCACATCCATATCTTATATGAAGTCTTTTAAATCGCCTTAAATGGAATAGGGTTAAAAGTGAATCCAGTGTAAGTTGAGCAAAGCTCTAGAAAGAGTCAAAAAGGTCTGAATGACTTATCATGGATCATACCATGTCTAACAAGGTGTGATTTCTCATTTCGGACATACCATTCCATTGTGGTATTCCAGGAGGAGTGAGTTGGAACACTATCCCACTCTCTCTCAGATAGTCATCAAACTCTTGGCTTAAGTATTCATCACCACGATCTGATCGTATGACCTTAATACTTTTGCCAAGTTGTTTCTCTACTTCATTTTTGAACTCTTTGAACTTTTCAAAAGTTTATGACTTGTGTCACACACAAATCCATGTCTACTGAAGTTATCAGTAAATGTGATGAAGTAAGGAAAACCACCTCTAGCAGACTTGTTTAGGGGCCCACATATATCACTATGTATCAAGCCCAAAAGATCACTGACCCTTTCACATTGCCTGGTGAATGGGATCTTAGTTATCTTCCCCAACAAGCAAGATTTGCATACATCAAACGATTCACAATCGAATGATTCCAAGAGTCAATCCTTATGGAGCTTGGAGATGCGTTTCTCACCTATATGGCCTAATCAGAAATGCCAAAGGTTTTCACATTTATATTATAGATGGGCATATGAGGATTAAGGACACAAAGTCCATTTTCCAAATACTTTCTAGCATAGAAAATATCATGTGACTGATGTTTCTACCAATAGCTGGAACATAATAACACTTATTTAGTTCCAAAACAAGCCCTGAAGGCAAAGTCAAAACTTCTATAGTTAACGAAGCAACTTTTGCTCCATTTCCTATTCACAAGTTAACTTCGCTTTTAGTCAACGTCCTACTCCCTTTGATCCTTCACATTAATGTGAGATCCACATGCGGTATCAAATACCCATGATTTTGAAGTAGATTGACTTCTACAACACAATGCTCGAAGAGAGAGTCATACTTTTTTTCCTTTCTCATACTCTTTCTTGTACCTTATGACAGTTTTTCAATGTTTGGTCAAACCAAAATGAAACCAACTGCCATCCTTTGCAACCTTGCCTATTTGCTTCAAGACAGAAGTACTGGGCTTGAACTTATTCTTTCCCTTGTTCTTCTCCTTGTTTAGCAGGCTTAAGGCTTTCCCTTTCAAGACTATCACAATAGTCTACGCTTTTCTACTGCAGAGACTCTTCTCGGCAGTTCTCAACTTCCTTGCGATCTCTAGTAGAGGTCTGTCTGAATCGTTCACAACGATTTGACTATAACTATCTTTCAACAATTGCCAGATCATATCACTAGCCAACATTTGGACTAAAGGAAATCTCAGTTTACCAAGTTCTTAATATACTCAATAATATGAAGCACATGATAACTCTCTGGATTTCCCTTACATCGATTCAATGAAAGTGGGTTGGGATGACTTGTGGATCTTATGCATTGCATGCTCTCAACAAAGCATCTTGAGGTGTATGATCATATCACGCGCCTTCATGGTTGCAAGCATGAGGAATCATACGGACAAGACATCGACTTGATGCTTCTCGTAAGTATCCTTTCGATCCTAGAAAGCTGGTTGCTCGGGAATCATTTGCTCAAGAATATACAACTCTTTCTTGTACTTGAGGACAATCCTCAATTTCTTGTACCAATCAAGAAATTTAATTCTAGATACCTTGTCCTTCTCAAGGACAAATCGCAGTAATAACTTAATGTTTTATTTAATGGTAATTCTAATTACAGAAATATGAAGAATATAAGAATCATGATAAGACATTTAATAAGGTCTTTTATTAAATACGCCCCCACCATTTTACTCAAATCAATGACCCTCATCATTGACTCAAAATCCTGTTGGAGGATTTTCTAGTGAGACCAAGATCCATATTTCATCTCGTTACGAGTCAACTTTGGCTGATCTCACAAAAATTAGTTATTTAGGTAGGAAACTCCTTTCCAATTACATCTCATGTAACTCTTGGATTAGTTGGGTGAATAATTCTTATTCTAATTTATCTCTATGAATTAAAGCCCAATTCCCTGCCTCTAAGCCCATTTCAATCGTATTAAATTCGGCCCAGTTAAGTCAAGCCCAATGGTTGGCGGTTGGACATTACAATTGTCCCATTGCATCTTACTAGTATAGAAAAATGCACCTCGCTTTGGCGGACCTACACTCATTCAATATTAGTCTTGATGAGTGCCATGCATTGGAAGGCTCTTAAACTTAATATTTGCTTTTGAGGGATTTTTATTAAAATTGATCTCTAGGCGTTGTATCACATACAAAGCGTCTCTCAGCATACATGCATACACATGCTATCATACATTTAATTATCAGATATAACATACAAGATATATACGCATACAACCATACATTTCATGCATCTCATACATAAACATACATCTTATATATTTCATTCATCTCATACATAAAAATATAAGATGAGGTATTATAGTTATGGCCTCTTATAATGCAAAAATTAAATAAATAATTATTACAAATCTTTGACCCTCGAGCAGGCTTCTCAAGCTTCTCCCCACGCGTCATCACATGGTGTTGCCTCCTCTTCAACTCAAGCAATTACATTTATTTAAAATAAATAAAAAAGCACGACACAAACCGTATTTAAATAAATAAATCCACAACACCCAGGGTCGTATTTACCCAAAAACAAATAACACCAAAATTTAGGGTCATAACAATATACCTTACATTTAAAAAATATTAACTATAAATAATAGAAACCCTTTATTATTATTATCTTTAAATATTTTTTAAATAATATAAATTAATTAAAAGAAAATCACGTCCAGGACACAACCATTTCAATTGAACATGCCAATTTAGGAAAAAGGCTCTAACGTGAGACAACCTTCATGTGAATGAATTTCCAATTGATTTCAATAATTAATAATTCAAAATCTAATTTATTCCATCCACAAATTATGGTTAAAAAGGACTGCGCGGGCAATTTGGAACTCTTTGATCATTGCGCACTGTACGTGAAAAACAAACTGAAACTTCAATTTCAAAAATTGAAACACGGTGACGCGAAACAGTGAAAGGGAAATCAGAGCATAAGGCAGTAGAGCAGATGTACTTTTAAAACAATTTCAAAGGCCATACTCATAGAGATAACATACATTCTATTTGAATCACGTTCAAAAGCATAAACATTTTATCAAATAAGGCAAACAAACACAGAGAGATTCGATTCAAGGTAACTACGATCATATACTTTGATATCACTGTTGGATTTTCATGAGATGATCATCTCCTAAAATCATATCTCAATACGGAAAAAAACCACTTTCATAGATCTCGCATTACAAACATGAATCACATAAATGACTATTGTGTTTACCTCTTGAAGCTTGCTTTTCTTTTCGATCACGAGTGCCACAAAGGTGCAACATCTCTACTCGATCACGCGAGCAAACGGCGTCTGCTATAAGGAAGCACGACAAGCAAGACTAGGTTTAGAGTAAGACTAGTAGTCTATTTATAACCCACGGGCTCCTCTTGACCTATACATTACTTATCGAGTCTTGTCTACAAGCCCAATAACCTTTATATTAATTAAATCATATTAATTAATTGTCTCAGCTCGCATTTGCTTTATGTGTGTGACCCCGTAGGCTCCTCACTAAGTTGCCAATAATATTAAATATTATAATAATATAAAATATTAATTATAATATTAAATATTATAAATAATGAAACGGCATCCAGCAATGCATCATTACTACCCAATTATAGAGAGTATCGGTGATCGATTTTAGCCTTCTGCTGACCAAAATTTATCGTGGTAGTAAATGTCCCTTCGTCCATATGTCTTAATTGAACATAATGCATAAGAGTGTCATCCTTGTTATGTTCAATTATTTATTCTCGATCCCGAATAGGCGATGTAATCATAAATGGGCCCGATATCACATATTGGTCCACTTCGGCGTGGCCACGTATATTTCACATCTCACTCTATCGAGGCCCCAAGACATTACCCCTCTTATGTAAGAGGGACGAATCATATCTACATCACTCACACTCCTCAACATGATTTATTGCAGACCCAATAATCACCTTTATGATCACCTTGTTACACGTGACGTTTGATAGCATTAAAGCCTACAACTCCTCATGTAGGAATCGTAGTGACTTCAAGTCGAATGACTACTTCACTATGGTCGCCATGAGAATACTTATGACACTTACATAATTATTATGAAGTATTCTCATAGTGGGTCATCCGATATAAATATTACTCATAATATTTATACTTGTGTGCCGACTTGATATTAGATATCCATGACTTGTGAGATGTGGCCATCAGTCTACTCACACAATAGTCTTTATATATTATTGTCATCCTAATTAACAATAATACTCAACTACGGATATTTAAGAATAGCGTTCTATTATTCAACGAGGTCTCACGATTAAGTCACATACTTAATATCTCATTGAATGAACTGCCTATTCTAAGGACTTTATTATGTTATAAACTAATAACATAATAAATTAATGCCTTATTCATATATCAAATATATGATCAAATTCATAATACAAATAATAATCTATTCAAAATAGATTGACCACTAGGGCTTACACCTACCTAAACTAAGAGCAATAATAGTATAATAATAAGAAGATAAAGCTAAAAAGTAAAGAGGGTGTAGGGCCTAGCATCCAAAAGCCGAAGAATGCTAGAAAGCCAAATACCGCAGGAGTTCCGATCCTCTCCGGTACGCAGATGAGAGATGAATAAACCGAACCGATGGTGCCGCAGGTAGCAAGCACTAGTAGAAAAAAACCTTTCTGCAATGGTTGAAAAATACTTTTTACATCGGTTGACCAACTGTTGTAGATATGCTCGATGTAGAAAGTATATTTCTAAATCGGTTGGAGACACACCCGTTGTAGAAAGTGTGATTTTACATCCAAATTGTGGATTTCGATGGTCTTCTACATCGGTTGTTTTGACCAACCGATGTAGAAAGTGCGCTTCTTGGTTCTTGTTATGGACTTTCTACATCGGTTAAGGTCACAACCAATGTAGAAAGTCCAATATTTTTTTTTGGAAGTCATTTGTTTCTTCCTCACTTCCTTTCCCTATTTTCATTCGGTTTCAAGTACACATCCAAAATCAACAACACAAAATCAATAAAACTCAACAATTAACATTAACATTAACATCCATATATATAATTCAATATCCATATATATAACTAACCAGTACTAATTAGTCTAGCTATATCAACAAAAAAACTAAACATATATAAATGTCAAACTAAATACATCTAAGATACAAATGGTTTACTATAATCAAGAAAGAAGTTTGCCCAATACTTCTTGATGTCCTCAATTTCATCATAAGAGAATGGTTCCGCATTGTTGAAATTCCGCAAGTTCAAATAACATAAGATAAACAATATTAGCAAATAGAGTAAAACAAACACATGATAATTAACTCTTGTACTTAAAAACACTATTAATTACACTCCAGCCCATCGATCGATAATATCGCGGAGACAATAGTCAACATATGTCTCAAGACAAAATATCCACACTCCTAGTTGCCTTGTTGTCGATTAGACTACAAATTATAGACAATAGTGAGTAAACATATAATAATTACTATTATATATATAACTTCCAATTGAATCTCGGGTTAACTACTTATATTGCAGCGAGTGCATTTAGGCTTTACTCTCCTAGCCTTGCTTTTACCTTCCAACCTACTATATGCCTGCATAGCTCTGTGATAAACAGATCGATATTCATGTAAATTAATACATCCACAACAATAAGGTGGTGCAATAATATTACAAATTAAGAGTGAAAGCTTGCTTACGTATATCAATTATATTCTTGAGATCTTCCTCTGGAGCTTGTGCATTGAACACAAGAACGCGACCTCATTCTTGTCAAGACAAAGCGACTAGCAACTGCCAATGTTTAGAGTTGATGTATGGGGCTAGATAACATCGCTTTTTGCTTTTACTCATTGTATTCATGAGGTAGGTCTGCTGATTTGTTAAAATGCTAGCAAAGACTAACAATCCAGTAAGCAATTTGGTTTCATACATAAGTCTTGGATTAAGGGATACTATGTTCCTAACTCCCTGTATATATGTGTGTTCTTTAACTAAAGGAAAAATCTAAATTCATTTTAACTAAGGAAATCCTAGCTGGGCATACAGAAGAAATATTTGTTTTAACATGGAAATCTAAACAAACCTTAAAAAGAAATTCCAAATACAGATTCCATGCTTTTGCTTGAACAAATTGAACATTCAGATAACTAAAACTAACATTTACCTATCACAAGATGAGCATTCAAATTAGCAACTATAACACTTCATTATAGTTCACTTGCTCTAGAAGAAGTTATTTCATGATTCATTAAATTGTCCACTGAAATATCATGAAAAGGAACAAGAAAGGTAGCTTCGAAACTGAAAGTTTTTAGAATAGGGGATATATAAATTGAACTCATCAAAGACTAGTAAAGATCATGTTTGCAAGCACATACATATTGGGTTATCCAAGCAATCATATAGATTTTTGGCACACATTGGCCAGAATATGTCAAAATCATAGAGTAATCTTCAAAAGCCACAACAATAGCCAACTGGATCAGCCACTATTTGCTGTTCATTTGGCACACATTGGCGGTCACTAATATCAATTATCCATTTTATGCTTCTTACAGACAAATGTAAATTATCACAGACATATAAAAAGACCATTTATATGCTATTAAGGGAAGTATAACCCGAAAAAGTTATACCAGCATCTTTAACATAGGCTTATCAAGCATAACAAATTAGAAGATTTAGAACAAGTTATCTAACAAACAAGATTCTATTGAGTATACCCTACAATAATACACATTCAAACAACTCCAATGTGATTCGATGCGGTTCACATTAAAAGAATACTCAGTAACAAGGAACTTATGAGGCGGAAACATATAAGTAGTGCGGGCGGAAACACAATCTCGAACTTTGAAGAGAGTTAACACATGGCAAGGAACTTGTGATGCTCCTTGCAGGACAATACATGAACAATAAATAAAATGATAATAAAAGCTGATAAAAGCGACAATAAATCTCTCTATCTATCTTGATTGGTGATGTAACATTTCGATTTTTACACTTTTTAATATCGGTAAATATATACATATATTTATTTATATTTTTATCCGAGACCTAGAAAATGATTTTGAATAAAACAAAATCAAATTTATACTCTACTTTATCGTAGAGAGTTACGGTAAAAATTTAGGTTTAAAATTCATATGAAACCCGTTCTGCGTTTTATCGAGATAGTATGTTTTTCTGAGCGGAAAACCTAATTTTGACCGAGAACGAAATAGTTAAGATTCTTAATATTTTTTTTCCAACGATAGTGGTTATTTTGAAAATTTTCAAAATAAATAGGTTATTATACGTTATTTGGCGAATACTCGATGATCGAGGATCGCCGGAATCGAGAATGGAGGTGCGAGAGACAAACCCGATGCTTGGACGGATGAGGACAATGAGTCATGGTGGGTCATAGGGGTTAGTCATCTTGCATTAAATGCAAGTATTGATGGTTATGTGTGAAATGTCTAAAATGCCCTTGATCTTTAAGTGAAAATCCAAGTGTCCCTAAGTGAATTGACCAAAATACCCTCTAAAATTACTTAATTTCGTGCAGCCCCTCCACTAAACCAAACTCAATTCATTTTGATTTCATTTTATCATCTTTCTCTCAAAAACCCTAATCGGGTAAACAACGAACCCAGGACACGAATGTGCGGAGATATATCGGGGACGAGCAGCGAGTCATCCATGATGACTCAAGAGGAATGAGTCACCAAATGACTAGCCATAGCCATTAATGTGCATTTATGACAAGTAAACGTGAAAAAGACTAAAATACCCCTAAGCTTAACCTAACCAACGTTTAGTTAAGTTTTAACCATGGTTAAGGAACCAAGGTTAGTTCTTGTGGCCAAGACTCAGCCAAATCCTTCCTAAAATGTGAGCCACATGTTTGTTAATCATGGTCACTAATTAACACTAGTTAAGTTACTAATTAACTATAGTTATGTTATTATATTATTTTCTAACTTAACCTTGGTCATTTAACTCAACCATGGTTATCTTTTAAGATTAAACAACTCATTTTCACACTTAAACATCCTCTTGGCTGCAGCTCTCTCGCATTCATAGACACCATTTCACTTCTTTGTTCATCATTTTCTCTATGAACACATAAAGACTTCATTGATGCTCATACTCATCCGAAGCTGTACCAAAATTCTGACCCTTTTCTGTTCTGAAACTCGAAAAACTTTCTACATGAAAGTTTTTCCTATTCATCTCTTATTTCCAACGAGCTAAATATCACCAAAAACATATAAGTACATTGGGAGATATTCCCAAATTACCAAAACAGCTCAAAATCCTCAGCATCCTAGGAGAATGGTGGAAAGGAGTCTCTTTACGCCCCTGTTATGATCCGAATCAAACAAAACCTTAAACATAAAAGTTGTGCCTCTCCTTATTACCTTTATAACAAGCCAAAGTTTTTAATTTTTAGATGAGTAAATCGTGAGATATGCCCATAACACCACCACACCCTTAAAGCTGTCAAATTTTCAACTAAGCTTGTTTTGATCATTACTCCTCATCAAGAGGTAACCTCTCTTCTACATGATCAATCATGTCTTTTTTTTTTTTCATTCATTTCATGATTTTCATGCCATGATCATCATTTAAAATTCTTAGATCTAGAACTATGAAAATTCCTAGAAAATCACGGAAAAATCATTTTAATGTGAGATCAATTTCTATGATCTTCATGTGATTTCTATATTCATCATCCAAGAGCTTGAAAAACTTAGAGATTCCTAGCTATTTCTTTCCAACTTGGTCGAACCTATGTGCAAGTGGGTTAGGATGATTTTCTTCATTCTGTAACTTGTTTTCTTGATTGATTGCTCATGGCTAGGTTTGGATGGACAAAATCGTGGCCTACATTGCTTGGTTTAGCTTGTGTTTGTTTGATCTTCAAGTGATCTACAAGAGGTATGAGGGATATTACCACTATCCTACCTTAATGTAGATATGTTGATGGTTTAATTAGTGTATATATGGTCTTGTAATTTCTAAGTATGAAAGTTGTATATTCTAATGCATATGTGTGTGATCCTCTTGGAGGATTTGATTTTATGCTTGGTTGTGATATGATATGATATATGTTGTTTTAATTCTAATGATCTCTATTGAAACCTTGGTTGTTGTTTGATTGAATTGTTAAAAAATGCTTAACGTGATTAATTAGGCCATAACTGAGTAATGGGGTTCCGTGTTGATTTAAATTGTTTTAATAATTTTGATGAGGATTGAATGAATATATAGAATATAGAAATTGGTTTGGATTGATTTGGATGTGTATATTGAAAGATATGATTTTATGTGTCCTTAGGGACTAAAATGCAATTTCTGAGAATTTCAGTGAATGTACTGAAATCCATATTCTTGTGTGTTAAAATTGTAGTCCTTGATGAGAAAAAACCATAGAAATTGGTTTGGTGTTAATTGGATTAATACATAAAAAGTTATGTTTTTTTTTTTAAAACAAGGACCTTTTTGCAAATACTGTAAAATAGTTGGGCAGAAACATAATTTCTGGAAATTTGAGGGTAACTGAAAAATATTTCTAAGAAGTTGATTTGGTGTGATTTGAAGTTTAAATAAAAAGTTGCAAGGTTTTAAGTGAATAAGGACCTTTTTGTAATTAATGAAAGTTTAGGGACTAAACTGAATTTTCGAAAATTTATGTAATTTGACAGATAGAAACTGTTTTTCATACCTATTAAACTATTCTAAAACTCCAAAATGAGTTTTGAGACTATTAAATCATTGAAAAATGATTTACGCGATTTACAAAATTAACGATGTTAGTCAAATTTTTAGGAATTTAGTATAAATGGGAAGTAAGATGTAAAATCAGTGTTTCAACATTTTCATATGAGTAATATAACCTAGGGAGTAATACATTTGAGGTGAAGAACCATGTTTTCGAAATGATGAGCCTCACGGTTGACTGGTTTTATAACTAATAAAGACCATGGCTTTGTGCTTATTTTATATCATTTTTCACCCAAATTAGACTTGATTGTCCTTAAGCGTTATTTTGAGTCTATAAAGTATTTTTAGGATAATTTAGTTGATTTAGAGTTGAATAAAATACTTATGCTATTTTCTTGTTTTCAGGTAATAAAAAGGAAGCCCAACAACTTTCATGAAGAACTCGAGATGCTTTGAATTGGATGTATAATTGGGTCACGTTGGGCCTTGAAGTCGAACATAATTGGTCATCCCTGGAACCTGAACTGGTCATGAAGATTGGGCCATAACTTGGGCTGTAGATGTCGGTTTGAACTGAAACCGGTGGCAAATGAAAGATAAAACAAAGAGCTTTAACTCTCATGAAGACCATTATTCCAAACAGAGCCGTTTTGAAGGGCTTTAATCCATGTGAAGTCAGAGGCGTTTCAGCTGCCCTATGAGTTGAATGTGGACATAACTCCCTCATCTTAATTCATAATTAAGCAAATTAAGTGGTTTTGGGAAAGCTAAGAGGCAGAGGTTGAAGTTAATAAAAGGAGCATTCAGATATTGAGAGAGGAGTTAGTCATAGTTAGGCGAGTGGGAGAGTTAGCTGATTTTGGTGGCTAGTTCTTAAGCGATAGTAGTAGTTTGTCTTCTTTTCTTAGATATGTTTTGTTTTCCTTTTGTAATGGAGAACTAGTCTCTAGATTAATCTCTTGTGATTGGTTTCCATTTACATTTGAGGTCTGTAATTCCTGTTTTCACTTACTTTTCTCTTTTCAATTACGATGCTATATGTTTGTTTGTTTAATGAGTGTATAGTATTGTATTGATTCGTTTGATGATGCTATGTTCCTATAATTAGTCGCGTTTGTTTAATTGGCGTGTGTTCATTCATGTTCGTTTAGTTCATGAGGCTTAACCCGTTTGTTTAATTGAATAGGGACATATATCGTAGTAGCGATTTCCGTTTGTTAATTGTTGCTACAATCGAAAGGGGATTAGAATGCCTTAGGGCTTGGATTTATATGAACCAATGATAGTGGGAAACCGAGAACATTGGGTTAATCATCTTTAGTTTATTTGTTAATCTTTTAACTGCTTTGTTTTTTATTGCTTTGTTTTCTTTATTTTAATTGCACTCAATCCAAAACCCCCAAAACTAACTTTTGATTTTACTTTAATAATAACAACACCTAAAGAGTCCTTGAGAGATGATATCAGAGTTGTCGCTCTATACTACATTATTTTTGTAGCAGCTCGTTCTTTTTGGCGTGTGGCGATAGCGCGGTCACAAAAATATGGCTTTTGGGCTAAATTCAGTAAAGCGACGGCTAGTCGTTACAGCGTTTTTAAGGATTTTAGAGAATATATTAAATATCATAAGTAATTATCATAGTAAAATATACCAAAAGTAAGCCAAGGGTGGCCTTGAGTCAACATCAATAGTTTAAAAAAAAAAAAAACAAATCCCAAATGGGCTTACAACTAGAATGAAGTTTAAAACTCCAAACTACAGAAGATCCTCATATGACAATAAACCAAGCCACAAGAAACAGAAGCAGTAGATGCCCACACTACACAAGGCATGGGCTCCCTGAGATGGCTCCACTGCGTGGAATACCCGGCTAAAACCAAAAAGGGCGGGGGTGAGTCCCAGAACTCAGTGAGGGATAAACAAAACATAATAGCTAAATAGTACAATATATATAAGCATCTCCATAAATATCTCATTGAGTTCTTCACATTGTATATAAGCTTACATAGCAAATCTTCACTTGATATGAAGTCAATTTGCAATTGGGCAAGATACTTGTGTATCCCCTTGGAGTTGTTCACTAGAGTCTCCGCTCGACGGTCGCATTTATATCCCGGTCAGTCGCACCGGCAAGTGATCTCGGTCACTACAACCACCCTCAAACTCCGGGGTTTTTCACTAGAGGCCCCCCTCCGACGGTCACATTTATATACGGTCGAATCCTTATTGACCGGATCCACCAAGTCTTGTCCAATGTCTAAGCATCATACCAAACCACCAAGTACAATAAATCATGCCTTATCATAACGTATGCTCACTGTGCTTCATAATAAATCTTGAATAACCATCTCAGCGGTATTCAATGAAGTCCATAACATTCACAATCACAATTACATATAGGCAACATTGTAATCATTTCATTCACATACTATCATCACTTGATAAGTTCATTCCAAAAGTTACACCATAAACATACACATAGTCATATTTAGCATATCACCACTAATTTCTTTATTCACATACCATATAATCAAACACATAATTTAACATATTCACAACTATTCTATTCCATATCATAGCCATGGTGACAACAACACAATCATTTCATTCACACACTTTCATCACTTTATTGATACTTTCCAAGATGTACATTAATATAATCTAATATGATATATATTCACAACGTAGATAAGCATGTTCACCCAAAGAGGAAATGGCTTAGTTCGAGAGTTACTATATAGTAGCTCCAGTAGTGTCTTTTATACGACGTCGGTAGTAGACTCAAATAAAGTTTCCACTAGATCTCGTCAGTGGGTTTGTCTTTACGACGATGTATGAGAAATGATTGTCTTTTCTATTTTAGTTTAACTAGTTTGGGGATGTTTGGGAGTTAATGGCTGTCTATGGAGTTGTGACTCCAAGTATCTTATTTTTAGGAGTTGTGTCTCCACATCTTTATGTTAGGTCAGTATATTGTGTGATTTCTGTTTATGAGTCGAGTTGGATATTATGTAAGTGATTTTCGAACTTATGATCCCAATTGTGATAATGAATATTTGATTGTCGAAAAAGAAAAAAAATTACCCCATTCTTTTATAGTCAATTTTAATTAACTTACTTTTCGGTCTTAAATATCACTTACGATGCTACGCCGAGGATGGGTGTTACACCTGAATCCTCTAGTTATTAAACTTCCTCGTAATTCTTTCCATCAAATGTGAGTCTTTCACCAACTAGTTTTGCTATTGTCTCGATCCCCTCTCACATGACCTCGTATCAACTACTCCAAAAGTTTGAATCTTTGAAAAGCAAACATATATAAGTTACATTATTTAAACCATCATAATTCTTGACAACTTTCTTGGGCAACATATAGAGTTATTGTACACCCTCATTTTACTTTATCATCAACTCCACTTTTTATATTTCAAGAAAAACAATAGACATCATTTTCTATGTCTAGAAAATGTTGTTCAGAATCATTTTTGCATGCAATAATTGTGTAAATTGAAGTTAGCAAGACAAACATAAGAGGGGGTTGAATTGTGTTTGTTAATTATTATTTTCGCAAAAACCCTTTTTGAGAAATCTTTTCTAAGCAAAAGATAAAAAGATTAAGCACACAAGAAATCCTTTTAAAAATTAACAAAACCAAAATCAAATCCACAGTTAGCAAAAATAAATAAAACTGGAAAAGATAAGGGATAGAAAATTCCCTCGGGTATTTTATCACTGTTTGACTCTCTTCCACGAAGAGATACGTCCAATCCCTTCTACTTGAAGGATTTTTTGCACTATTTCCAAATAGTTTCTACAAAAAGTATTCTTCACTGTCCAGGTTACAAGTAATGCTTTCTTGCCAAGTCTCTTCAGGCTCTAATACAATCACAAGGATTTTTCTCGAGATCTTTCTAACTCACTATATGTGAAGGTATGAAGGTTTAAGATCTACTGAATATTTTTACAAATATTCAACCTTAAAATTACATACTTTTGCTTTACAACGAGAATATGAGCTTTGAATATCTTGTAATAATTCAAATGGCAAAAGTTGTTCTTCGATTCTTGAGACCTACATATATAGTGGTCTTCAACTTCTCTTCAAATCTCAACGGTTATTTGAATACTCCGTTATAGAGATAACATTAAATCCATGATATCCGCTGGAGGCAGTAGCTTGATTTTGGTCGTGTTGAAAGCATCCTTGGTTATCGAGAAAATCGCAAAATGGAGGCTCATCATTACAGAAATTGTACCTCAAAAACTTTCTTTCCTCCTTTGTGTATAAGCAGCTTTTGTCCAGCAATAAATATGTCATCTACATATCGTTTTGCAATTCCAATTGTAAAGATATAAAACATATAGAACAGTCTCACGGTACTTAGTTTAAGAATGCATCCACACAAGATTTTTTCGCTTCGTCCATTGGTGTGGTAGAAGGGCTCGTCCACACAAGTCTTTGGACTTGCTAAGTCTTAGAGAAACTCATCCCATTGAATTTTAGTTAGGCACTATGGATGTATACTTGAGTTTCAAGGATAGCACTCGTCTGGCGACGTGGCAAGATGGACGTGCTTATTTTCAAGTCTTTGGACTTGTTGTGCCTAACAAGTTATTTAAGTATTCATTTTAGCCTGGTCTACTAAAGAAAGCCAGTCTACTTAATTAAACAACAAGGTAACTTTACAACGGTTCTTGAACAGCCCGTCTACTGGGGGTGCTTATCCCAATTCTCGTGCATGCAATAATTGAGCAATTTTAAGGTGTAAATTGAAGTTATACGGGCAAACCAAGAGGGGTTGGTGTGTTTGTTAATTATTTACATAAAAACCCCTTTTGAGAAACCTTTTCCTGGGAGAAGATAAAAAGATTAAGCATACGAAATCATTTTTAAAAGATTAACAAAACCAAATCAAATCCACAGTTAGAAAATAAATAAAACCGTAAAAGATAAGGGATAAAAAAATTCACCGATATTTTATCTTGGTTGACTCTCTTCCAACCAGAGATACTTCCGATCCATTCTACTTGAAAGTTTTCTACACTATTTCCAAATAGTTTCTACAACAGTATTCTTCACCTCCCGGTTACAAGTATTCTTTCTTGTAAAGACTCTTAGGCTACAAATACAATCAAAGGATTTTTAAGGATCTTTCTAACTCACTATATGTGTGGGTATGAAAGTTCTAAGATCTCCTGAATATTTTTACAAATATTCAACCTTAAAATTACATACTTTTTTTTTTGCTTTACATCGAGAATATGAGCTTTGAATATCTTATAATAATCCGAATGGAAAAGTTGTTCTTGATTATCTTGAGACCTACTATATATAGTGGTGCTCAACTTACTAGTAACTTAACGGTTATTTGAATACTCCCGTTATAGAGATAGCATTAAATGCGTGATATCCGTTGAGGCCCGATATCTTGACTTTAGCGTGTTGAAAAGCATCCTTGGTTATTAGAAAATCACAAAATGGAGGGCTTGGCATTACGAGCGATTGTACCTTAAAAACTTCTTTCCTCCTGTGTATATGACTTTTGTCCAGCAATAAAGATGTCATCATCAGGTCGTTTTGCAATTCCATATATTTGCTTTTTGTATTTCCTTGATAGCGTATGAATTTTCGGGAAACAAGGCATTAATCGGATAAAAACAAATGGGAAGAACAAATATTCATTGAAATAAATTCATTGTGGACGATCATTAAATTATATTAAGAGGTAGTAAAGATATAGAACATACAAGTAGTCTGGTACTTAGTTTAAAAACTTCATCTGCAATTTTGATACCTTCAAATCCTTTGGAGTGGTAGAAGCTAAATCTCGCCGGTGAGTGTGATTTCACCTCATATTCCGTGACATTTGAATGCATTTTCATATAGCTTAAGCTTATTTTATTTGTTTATTTGTTAATTTTTACCTTGGAGCGAGTAAAGGTGGTTTTGTGGTGCAGTGTGGGAATCGAGGACTAAATTGCTCGAGATCGATCAGCGTTGAGGCTGGCACGAAGATGGGAGCTTGGAAGACAAGAAAAGAGGCCAGCGGGCGATCAGTTGGTGATCAAGTGAAGGCTGAAAAAGAAAAATGAAAAAGTCAGAAGTACATCATGGCCGACCATGATACCCATCAATCGTGACAAGAAGAACCGCACTTTCTACAGGAGAGCGTGATGCCCATCACGGCCGGGAGTAATCTTATCATTAAGCGGTTTCAGTGGCTAATGTTCGCAGGCGTCACCGGCGGTAGTGATAGCCATCACGGATGGTATTAGCATTCTATGGATCTTAGCAAATGATTAATCTGGTTTTTGCATTGGTTTAGGATTCAAATTGCACGACCTTATAAGACCAGTGGGCTCAAGTCCGAAGTACAGAACTTTTGTTTGATACCTTAGGATAGTTGAGAAGGAGTATCTACTCTTCTACCTCTTCCTATTAGGAATTTTTCCGTTACATGTTATTTTTTAACCAAGCTGCTATGTTCATGGCAAGGCTTGAGTGGTAGTCTAGTTTCTAGGAAGGTGAGGCTATGTGACTTCGTTATGGTGATGTATTGATTTGTTCTTGTTAATTAGATTTGTTTGATTTGATCTATTGTTTTTAATTACTAATTCGGTGTGCTTTATTTTGCGTGTCATAGCGCCACGGGACAAACTTAGCGGTGAACTTAGGTAGCGGATCATAGGAGAGTCGAACTAGGACTAAATCGAGAGTTAGAAGTGGTCATGATTCCGAATTGTCACAAAGCTCAAGGGTCCGTTCAAATTCAATTACCATGAGAGTAGGGATTGATTTGGTCGAGCCGCGATTTTTACCGAGGAGGAGCATTAGCTAAGTTAGGACAATTAGCCATCAAAACAAATTTTAGTAATTAACAAAGGAGAGAGTCGATTGATAACATAAACATTTTGTGGTATCACAATTAAATACACTTTTAATTTAAAAACCACAATTTGAATTCTTTCTGTTTTTTTTTAATTGTGAAATTAAATTTGGATTGTTATGATTCTATTTCAAAATCAAAACTTCTTCAGTATAGTCGAGTTTTATCGATTTCCTAATTAGTTGTGGTTTTAAGATCAGAGTTCTGTGGGATCGATATTTTTTTACCCTTAACGAATCCGGTACCAGGAATCTATCACATCAAGTTTTGAGCGTAGTTGGAGGATTGTGTTTCCTTAATTTCAATTTAATTTTTAAATTGATTTTCTGGACATTTTCTTTTTTTCTTTTTTTTTAGAGTATCTGTCTCTACTCCATAGGTATTTTTCTCTTTATGCAAGAATCCCTAAGTCTTGGGAAACCTTATTGAAGCGACCCAGAGATCGAAAGGACCGCTCATAGGCATGAGACTACAAAGAGAGAGAGAGGTTGATTCCCATTCCCAGCTACGCCAAGGCGAATCATCGGATACAAAGCCATGGAAGGACTACTGGCCCCCAGTGCTGAGGAGGAAGGGCACAGGGATTAAAGGCCGAAAGGTGAGGGCGGAAAAACACACTATCACCCTTCAGTTAATTAGCATGATTAGGCAACATCAGTTTGGAGGAGTACCCCGGAGGACCAGGCGGATCATGTGAAACATTGCTTGGAATTCACCGTCGATAAGGATTCAGGGTACCACGATCGATGCTATACGCAAGGGGTTTATTCCCCTCCCCCGGCCGGTAAGCGAAAGCTTGGTTGAAGCAAGTGCCCGCCAACACGTTGTCAACTTGGGACCAACTAGAGCAAGCATTGTGGAGAAATTCTTCCACTCAGTCCAAGACGGCACCTACGAACTCGGATCACAAACTCTACCACAAGGACGGGGAATGCTTATTGAAGCTTGGGATGGCTACAAGGGATTGCCTGAGTCTTGCCCGTATCATGGACTCGAAAGGTGGTGATAATGCATACCTTCTACAACGGGTTGGATTATTCATCAAAATGTACTCGCTCCGTAAGCGGTGGTGGAGCCTTCATGAACAGGACCCACGCCGAAGCATTCAACATCATTGAGCGTGGCCCCAATTATCACCAATGGGGTTAGAGAAGGGTAATAACGAGAAAAAGCTTTGGGAGTAAGTTCAAATGAATAATGCGTCGGTTATGTCTATCGACTCACTAAATAAGCGTTTGATAAGTAGAAAAGCTCATATGATTTAATCGGTCATTATTCTAATGTTGTTTATTGAATTTGTGGAATGCGGGGACATGACAAATGGGTGCCCACGTGGTATCGCTCAGTCCGATCACCGAGGAACAGTGAACTCTTATCAGATTCTCACGGCATACAGAAGCTACTAATTATGTTCCCCCAATCCACAACAAAGGAGAATATCCTTACCTTTCCTCGAATCTACAAACCACCCAGAATCACGAATTCCAAGAAGGACAAGGTAATAGGAAACCAGCGTCGGGGTATCACGGTACAAAAATCAGCTTCAGTCTCGTGGAAGACTTTGTTGCTCTCCCAAGCTAGCGAGCAGAGAATTTGAGCAAAGGGGGGAGGCGGATTAATAAGGCAATGAAAGAACTAACATCTAAGGTAGATAACTTGGCCAGTCCATAACAAGATGTTAAGAAACTCAAAATTTCCCGACAATGGAAATACGATGACAGCGGACAAGTTTCCGGGACAACCTGGGTGAACCCAAATAATGAACAATGTAAATCGTAAGTCTAAAGAGTGGCAAAAACTTGAGAATCCGAGAGGCTAAGGGGAGAGAGATACGAGTGTGTAGCGGAAAGGAGGAACCTGGAACCACGACCACTTAGGAGAGGAAAGAGCCTAGTGAAAAAGGTACCCCAGTATGTCCCTCACCCACATACCGGCCTCAGATACCTTTTCACAAAGGTTAGTAAGGCCAAGTTGGATAAGTAATTTGGAAAATTTCTAGAGGTCCTTAAAATTGTACATTAATGTACTTCACCGAGGCATTACAACAATTGCCGACATATGCCTAAATTTCCTAAGGACATCTTGTCAAATAAGGGAAGCTAGAGGACTTTAAAACGGTGGCACTACGCGAGTGCGGTGCTCCCAGTTATAAATTGCCTCTAAGTTGAAAGATCCAGGTAGTTTAAGCTATTCCGTACTTAATCGGTAACACTAGTTTTGATAAAAAGCTCTTTGTGGTTGGGGGCTAGTGTTAGATCTTATCCACTCTCACATTTTAAGAAGTTGGAGATGGGTGAACTAAAACCCCAAGCAATCTCATGATTGGCGGTCAGTACATCAAATTCCTATAGGCATCTTGGAGGAGTTCTTATTAGAATTGGGTAAATTTTTCATTCCTTCAGTTTTTGTAGCACTTGAAATGGAAGGAATTTCAATCCCCATTATTCTTGGTAAGGCCTTTCTTAGCTCACATGGCTTGTTATTGATGTTAAAAATGAAATTAACCTTAGCGTGGGTGATGATAAAGTTGAATTTGATTTGTAAATCTATTAAACATAGCTATGAAGATTCTTGTTGCGAGATGACCTAATGCACCAAGTGGTGAAGAAAAATCCATATGACTTGTGTTGATGACCGTTGAAATGTAGTTGGTGGTGGAGACTTAAAACGTGAAGGAGAAATGAGAATTATATGCTTTTACGGAGACTAGTTGAGAAATTCCTCCCAACAAAACAAAGAAAAGAGAAACTTGAGTTGACACGAAAGTAAGGATCACAGAAAGATGAAATTATAGGTGAGCTAAAACCCTTAGTCCACGTTGAAGGTGTTAATTTCTAGGTCCCTATCTTCTTTATCCAGAGTGTTGTGGATATAAGCTTGAATGAGTTGGAAGCTGAGAAATTACTAAGGAGCTTAGAATGCATAGAAAAGTGATGGGATATCCTAATTGATGATATTAAAGGCATAAAAATCCTTCACGCATGTGCATGCAGCATTCCTGGCAGGAAGATGGCGTAAACCATCCATTGAGCATCGATGTAGAGTTGAACTTTAATATGGTGGTTAAGAAGGAAGTGCTTAAAAAATTGTTATGTGCGGGGTTATTTATCCGATCTCAGATAGTGAATAGGTTAGTCAGGTGCATGTGGTTCCTAAGAGAAAGGGGATAAATTGTTATTCAAAATGAAAATAATGAACTAGCTCCCTGCTTGGGATAATGCTTACGGTTGGAGAATGTGCGCCGATTATAGGAAGCTAAATGTGGTAACAAGGAAAGATCACTTTCTCCATTTGTGATCAAATACTTGAAGAAAGGTTAACTAGGCAGCATTAAATACTTTTGTTACTTGGATGGATATTAGGTTTAAATCAAATTCCTATACATTCTAGTGATCGAGAAAAGACCACGTTTCTTGTCCTGTGGCACTTTGCCTATAGAGAAGGGCTGCTTTTGGTCTATGTAATTCTTCCGACTGCTTTTCAAAGATACTGTGACTGCAATTTTTTCTGGTGTGAAACACCATGGAGGTTTTATGGATGATTTTTTTCAGAGTATATGGAACTTCACCTTTTGATTGTTTATGAGAATTTGTCTGAATTTTGCGGCGATGTTGAAACCGATACGGTATTGCAGTGGGAGAAGTGCCATTTTATGGTAAAAAGAGGTATAGTGCTTGGGCACTTGATTTTACAGTAGAGGTATTGAGGTGGATAGAGGCCAAAATAGATGTTATTGAAAAATTTTTTACAGTAAATGTGAAAAGGAGTTAGAAGTTTCTTGGGACAGGATTTTACCAGCGTTTCATCTAGACTTTTCAAAAATTTCTAAACCACTTATCTAACACAATAATGAAAGATGTTCCATTTGATTTTAATGAAAGGGAATGTTTGAGTGCGTTTTTAGGTTGAAGGAAGCTTTGACCTCATAGCTCCCAAATTTCTTGAAACACCAAATTGGAGCCAGGCATTCAGTAATGTGCGATGCCTAGTGACTCGTAGTGGGAGCAGTGTTAGAGACAGGAGGGGAGGGCAAGAAGGTCCATGCAATATACCATGCAAACAAAACTCTAGATGGAGCTCAAAGCCAATTATGCCTGGCCCAGAAAGAAGCTGCTTTGCGGTTTGTCTTTGCAGTCCCAGAAATTCAGATCATACCTAAGTAGAGTGCCGAAGTCGCAAGGTAATATGGCCCGACCCACTTCCCACTTAAAAGGCGGCCTCTGACGAGGAAGCAAAGCAGGCTCATCATTGATTCTCGCTTCTGGAGTCGATTTGGAGTTCGAGGGGCAGAAGACAGAAGAGAACTTAGTTCACCGGACCATTATCCCGGTTGAACCTTTTGAACATGAGAAAGACAACCTGCGGAAGTAGATGATTCTTTCGATGGCTTTGTTTGCTTACGTCTTGGAGGAAACTCCATGGTGTGCGGACTTTGTGAATTACCTGCAGTATCTTGAATTACCATGGAGCTCAATTATGACAAAGAAGAGTTCTTTCAGTTCTCGAGAACTACGGTGTGGGGATGACCTTATGTTTTTCCAAGTGTGCGAGATGCATTTCTGAGAAGGTGTATTTAGGCACTCGAGGTTCCAAGTATCTTGGGTTGTTGTCATTCCTCATGTTGCAGAGGAGACATGCTAGTGCCTCGGAAAGGCAGTGACAAGGTCAGCAGGGCTGGATTTCCTATTGGCCTGTGTACTGAGAGATATGGGGATATTATGCATTGCTGGCAGTCATGTCAAGAAGCGAGCATCTACAGAAAGCCGTAATGCTGCTCAACACCATGCTAGAAGTGGAGATATTCGATGTTTGGGGAATCGACTACATGGGTTATTTCCTTCCTCTTACCAATAATAAGTTCATTCTTGTAGTTTGGTTGATTACGTCTCTAAATAGGTGGAGGTCATTCCTTCCCCGACAAAAATGATCTGAAGAGCAGTAAATCAAAATATTGGAAGGTGATTTTTTCGAGTTTAGGATTTCAAGAGGCAGTCATTAGTGATGGAGATGCATGGCACTGGGTGAAGACAATTTGAGAAACTCCTATCAAATATGAGTCACTCATAGGATACTTCTACCTTACCCGCCCTGAGCCAGTGGGCAAGTCCAGTTTCAATCGAGAGATAAAGGCGTTCTTGAAAAAAACTCATTTCGAGGTCCCGAAAGGATTGGTCGCAAGGCTTGTGGCGCTCTTTGGGCCTCTGCGTGCGACACAAGACTCTTGTCTGAATGACACCGCTTTGAAATTATTTCTTGTGCATGGTGTCACTTACAGTCGAGCCAGGCATATAAAGCTTTGTGGGCTATTAAGATACACAAACTTTGATATAAAGACATTTGGGGAAAGTTCCTTCCAAGCGGGGCAGTGAGCTAAGATTGGATGCCCTGTGAGTCGCGATCTTACAAGAGAGACGAGAAGTGGCATGATAAACATCACACAGATAATTCCATGGAGGAGAACTAGTGCTACTTTATAACTCGAGTTTGCGGTTATTCCCGAGGAGGCCTGAAGTCACAGATGGTCAGGACCATTTAAAGTAATGAAAAGAATTCAAGTATGGTCTTAGTGCGAGTGGAGCGAGGAACGTGGAACATTCAAGTCCAGTGGACGGGGAGGCTGGCTCACTACCTTAGAGAACATCCAACGGAGCGAGGAGGTTGCGATTCCACATCCCTAGATCCGAGCAAGCTGAGGCCAGAAAGGTATGGTCGAGCAGGGCCAGTAAATCAGCGCTTGGGAGGCAACCCAAGTTTTCTTTCTTCTTAGTTTGTTTTTGAATTTTGTTTCTTTATATAGTGAGAGAGGAGTGAAAGAAAGATCATCAATTAATGGATTTATCCAAGTGTTTTGGTCAGTGATGACAGTGAAGAGGATGGAAAGAAAAGTCGGGCGACCATCACGGCCGGACACGTGATGTCCATCACGGCCGTGATGAACCAACGAATAAAGAAGTCACAATCATCACGGCTCTTGGTGATGGCCATCCACGGGCGTGAGCGAAGTAGGCCCAGTAGATCCAAAGTCCATCACGGCCGGTAGTGATGTGAAGGCGAAGGGGTGGGAAAGGATCACGGGTGAAGGCGTGATATTGATCCGCAGCCGTGGCGGAGCAAGCTAACCTGACAGTCTGATCACGATGGAAAGCGTGAAGTACTACGTCCGCCCGAAGTGAACAGCCTGCACGTGTGACACGAGCGCGTCCGCGGCACCGCACGTGATGTGGGTCACGGTGTTGTGGCGATATTTTCCTGATTTAAAAACCTAAAATATGGCGCCTGCGCCTGGCGACTCTGGTTCTTATTCTTCTTCCTCTCCACCTCCACGACCATGACACTGCGCCTTTCCTCGCTCCTCTCGTAGTCAAAAATCCCGTGACTTCCCCCGTTAACCTGACACCATCGCCTGCTTTCAATCGTCTAATCATAACCTTGCTTATTACTGCGCACACGCTCCACCATGGCGGCTTCGCAAAAGCTTCCCGAAATCACCTCCCATGACACCTGAGGGCCAACCCATCCGCTGGCACCGCCAGACCTCTCCAGCCAGCCACCGCAGGGGTAAATCCTTCAATTTTGGGCAAACTCAAAAGTCCCA